>VXAY01001371.1:278031-312511 GCA_013399855.1 Oxyruncus cristatus | reverse complement strand
TACTCTCCTCTTCTCTCTTTCTCCTTCCCTCTCCTCTCCTCTCTTCTTTTCCTTTTCCTCTCTTTCTCCTTCCCTCTCCTTCCCTCTCTCCTTCCCTTTCCTTCTCCTTTTCCCTACTCCCACCACACAGGAGTGATTTTCTGGTGTCTGCCACATGGTTCAGAACATTTTTTTCTCCCATTTGGCTGGCAAGCTTTCTAGTGCAAAGTACTGACATTCCTTTGTTGCTGTGGGCAGCTGTCTCTCTGAATGACTTGGGATGGGTAAATGCACAACTGGAGGTCCTGGGAGCAGCCCAGACAGGTGCCCCTCAACTAGTGCTGTTGTCATGCAGACTCTCCAGTAGAGACTGAGCTCCTGCTCTTGCCTTCCTCTGTGTGGAGTCATGATCACTCTCCCCCGTTTGTCCTTTTCCCATGGATTTCATGGATCTGAGGGTACTAACTCGCTACTGAGTAAGGTCTGCATGGGCAATGGCCTCAAGTGCAGGGAGGATTGGAAGGGAAGAGGGGCAGGCTCTGCCTCATGGTGTGCACACATGAAATAAGTGCATGTGCATCATTATCTAGCCAGTCTGAATGTGCTTCCTGATAAGGAATAGAGCATCACCAGAATGGAAAAGAGTAAGAGACAGCTCGATTTTCCTTCTATCTCCAACTTCTTTGCTGCCACATGATGTGGGTTTTGTTCAAGATCAGGACCTGGGGTGAAGGGCTGAGCTGCTCTCCTGCTAACACGGCCACTGGTGTTAAGTTCTTGCTTTGCCATAGCCAGAAAACGGAGAACAAAAGGGATGGGTAAGGCACATCCACCAGTGCCTGCAGTAGAAACCGATGTCATCACTGTTACTTTCCTTTGGCATCACCACAACAGTGTCGTGCAGTGAAAGGACAGAGACTTATAGCCCACCTCTCGTGGGTCGTGTATTATCAGCGGTTTCATAACAGAAGAGTTTTAGGCTTAACTCCAGCTCTGCTTTTGTGTAGATGTCACTGAGGCGTAATGGTGTAACCTGTTTAACAGTGTGACTATACCATCTGTGGTTATTTCCATGTAAAATAGGCTGCATACCTGTGTAGAAACTGGGAGATTTTTATGGAATTGCATGTGTGAAATATAATTTAAAGCACTGAGCTGCCTTTTGTAAACACACATGCGTACACATACACACACACACACACACACACACAAAAGCATGGATCTAATTGCAAGTTCCGCTCTGCAAAAGTGGTGTTGATTTTGAAGGTTTTGCCGCTGCCTTTTGCAGCCTCTTTCCTGTCACAGACGCAAGGAGCACCAGAGGGTTTGCCTCACAGGGCAAACAGCTTGGCACTATGCTTTTCATGGCTAGAGGGTCACTGAGCCTGGTATCACCTGGCCAGGAGCTGAGTTGTGGTAGTGACCCAGGCCTTAGGAAGAGGTGCCTCTGCTTCTGTGCTTCTGAGATCAAACTGAGCCCTGACTGAATTGGCTGGCACAGAATCTGGGCTGGCTGCACGGTCTTTCAGCATTGGGATGGAGCCCCTCTGAGGCATCAAAACATGCAAATCCTTCCGGCCGGCCTCCTCCCTGCCTGGTTTTCCTGTCTGTGGTGGACTGACCCTGGCCTGATGCCAGGTCCCCACCAAAGTTGCTCTATCACTCCCCTCCTCAGCTGGACAGGGGAGAGAGAGGAAATATAATGAAAGGCTCCTTGGTTGAGATAAAGGCAGGGAGAGATCACTCACCAATTACAGTCATGGGCAGACCAGACTCAACTTGAGGAAATTAGTTCAATTTATTATCAATCAAATCAGAGTATGATAATAAGAAATAGAACCAAATCTTAAAAACCCTTCCCTCCTTCCCCCCTCCCTCCTCTTCTTTCCCTGGGCTCAGCTTCACTCCCAAATTATCTACCTCCTCCCCGCAGTGATGCAGGGGGATGGGGAATTGAGGCTGCAGTCAGTTCATCTCACGTTGTCTCTGCCACTCCTTTCTCCTCAGAGAGAGGACTCCTCACAGTCTTCCCCTTCTTCATCCAAGGGTCCCTCCCATGGGAGACAGTCCTCCATGAATTTTGCAAGGTGAGTCCTGCCCACAGGCTGCAGTTCTTCAAGAACTGCCCCATTGTGGATCCCTTCCACAGGGTACAGTCCTTCAGGAGCAGGCTGCTCCAGTGTAGGTCCCCTGTGGGATCACAAGTCCTGCCAGCAAACCTGCTCCAGTGCGAGTTCCTCTCTCCACAGGCCACAGGTCTTTCCAGAAGCCTGCTCCAGCATGGGCTTCCCATGGGGTCACAGTCTTCTTTGGTCATCCACCTGCTCCAGCGTGGGATTCTCCTCTGTGAATATATGCTCCACTGTGGAGATCTGTGGGCTGCAAGGGGACAGCCTGCCCTCACTGTGGTCTTCACCACATCCTGCAGGGGAATCTCTGCTCCAGCACCTGGAGCACCTCTTTCCCCTCCTTATTCCCCAGTCTTGATGTCTGCAGGGCTGTTTCTCTCACATGTTCTCATTCCTGTCTTAGGCTGCAATTGCTGTTGTGTGGCAACTTTTTCTTCTTAAACGCTCAGAGGCACTACCACCATCACCAATGGGTTGGCCTTGGCTGGTGGCTGGACTGTCCTGGAGCCGGCTGGCATTGGCTCCATGGGTCATGGGAGAAACTTCTGTCAGCTTCTCACAGAAGCCACCCCTGTAGCTGCCCCACTACAAAAACCTATTTTGCCACAAGCCAAATACACTGTTTTGGACATCATCTCCTCTCCAAATTCATCTGGAAGCATTTCTTTCTAATGTTTCTAGAATCCCATAAGGGGCTTAATCCCTTCAGCATCCTCCTTGAGCAAAGCATACCTGGGGTGCCGGATGGCTGAATAACCTCTCATGCACTGAGAGCCATTAGCATTTGAATTAGTGACATGAGGATAGGAGGCGATTATCCCATTTAACAGCTGTTGAGTGCTGTTAAAGGGACACCTTCAGGAAGAATGAACAAAAATGTAGTGGATTTTTCTCTTTTAGTAAGGGCTTCCCTGCCCCATGTGAATATTAACATCCTCTAATGATTGAAAAGTGGTCCAGTTTCCACAGGGACACCTTATGAACTTTAAACCTCTTTCCTTTAGAGAGCTGGAAACTTCAATACACCCATAGGATGCCAGCAGGTGAGAGAGAGAAAGTGGAACTGTCCCCAAACAGAGAGGGAAGTGGTTCCAGGTATTTGGGAACCAGGCTAAGCCAAGTGTAAAGAGAACAGTCAAGAAAGCTGCAAAAAGAAGCAAAAGTTGAAGCATCTCCTCTACTCTGGAGTGCTTCAGCCAAAAGATGAACAAAAAAATCTCTGAGGATTTGGCTAAAGCCAGAGAAGTGCATTTTGAAAGTGTAGGATCTACTAAACATATTGAATGAGGAAACATTTTTTTGTGCAGGACATTTTTTTAATAGAAAAAAAGAAGTGAGCAGGAATTATTGCACTTTTTAGTGTAGGTAATGCTGCAATACAGATAAATTTCTGTCATGGTCCATGACTCCATTTCTCTTGACAGTGTGTTAAGCAAAAAACCAAAATTCCAGTCCTTGTCATTAAAAGGAAGCATTGTCTGGACTTCTGCATCTCAAACATGACTCATTTTGAGGCTTTACCTTTTAGAGTAACCTGAACAAGCTGAGGATGCTGCACTTTCACAAGGATTTGTCTATGTCAGCTCCCACCAAGATGCTGGTGACTGGCCTTGTAGCCTTTCAGAAGGTCTGACCCCTCATTCAAGTGTGTTGCTGATGCCTGATACCCTTTCTGAAAGCTGGCTCAGACTAGGTATCCTGAGATGTTTTTGGAAACTTGGCCTCCTTTTCCCCAGAGAGAGCAGCATCTCATAGAAGACAGAAATAACCCCCCATGGCTTTGGTCTTCAGTGGAGAGTGAAGAGGCACAGTGCTGTGGGAAAAATGAAGTGGCTTTTTTGTCCCCCTGTGAATTGAATTTGGTGGCAGGAAGTGTGCCTTGGGTTGCGTTAACATTGCAGGGTGAGAAAATCAGTTTAAGACGGTGAGGTTGTCCCTGGGGCAGAAGTGATGAGAATGGGCAAACAGAAATAGTTCTCCAGCCTTTTCTGTGGAACTGGAGGTTTTGGCTTCCTCTAGGACTGAAGGGGATAAATATTATCTAACAAGCCAGAGGAGTCTATGAAAAGTCAAAACTTTTCCACTTGACTTTTCAATTTCTTTCAATACAATTTTTCCTCTCTCTCTCTAATTTCTTCTTTCTCTTGTAATAAACTTTCTTTGACATGGATATAGTGGCAATATCCAAGCAAGGGTGAGGATATAGAAACATTTTTAATGTTAAGTAATATCCTTCCTGTTATTTCGTCCTTCATTATTTTTACCCTCTGTGATGACCACTTACAGCCTAATTAATGTAGGCATTATTTCCATACAAAGTAGTGGTAGCAACAAAGATGAACACACCTCTTTTTAAGCTTACTTGTTTCTAAGAAGGCCTTTTTTATACCATCCTTACCACTTATCTGACCAATAAATCTGAAAATACATGCAAATGGTATTTACTGTGTTGTTACATGTACCTCGAAGCAGATGGTGAGCCAGCAGCAAAGCTCACATTTTTACACCTTTATGCAGCATCTGGGGAGCTGGACTAAATCCCTGCCCATGTTGGGGCTTCACACAGGCCTCTGCCTCTATGGCAAGTGCCTCACAACTGCTGCCAATCCCAACCACATTGTTTTAGGGTATTTTTCTTCATACAGTATGAATAGAAGAATGCTGACAACACTTCCTCCACCTCCCTGTCACCCCTGCCCACAACTAATATCACAGAAGCGCCACACCAAGGTTTTGAGCCATCGTTGTGTGCATTGCTGGTGTCTCAGTCACCTGGGTGCCCTCATGCTTTTTCCATAGTAGGTGGCCCAGTTCAGCTGATATTGCAGCATCACTGGGCACTGTGTGTGGGCTGTGCAGTGAGGCAGATTCAGAGAGCTGGGGGTGCTGCAGGATGGAACCAAGCACAGAGGGCTGAGCCCTCTTTGCTCACTGACATGGAAAAAGGAGTGGGAAGCACATCTCACTGTTCTAGGACAGAAGCTGAGCCTGTAGCAAGACTCCTTGTGACATTAAACCATCTGAAGGGCCGTTGTTAATCACCATAAGGAGATCAAGCAGGTCTGTCCTGTAACCAGGCTGTGTGGGACTCGGGTGACCCTGAGACACCGCGAGCTGCTTTGACTCATTCCCATGCAGAGCAGGAAGGAGAGGGCAATGGCAAAAGGGTCTGAACTGCAGTCTGTTTGAGAGACACAGAAGCCTACTTGCCATGGCCACACAGAGTCAGTGTCTAATCCTGTGGGCACCCTTGCTGTGCCATAGCCACTGGCAGGGTGAGGGTCCATGCCAGCCCATAGCTGTTCCACCAGATCTTGCAGTTTGTCATAAGGCTCACTCACCACTCCTGAATGAGTGCTTGCTGGACTTATAAGCATACCCTGTTCAAAGCCTGTGGGGTGAAATGTGGGAGATGGGTGTTGCCAGCAAAAGTGAAACCCACCTGTGGAGTTTCCTCGGGAAGGTCCTCCCTGCTGAGGAGTTCAGCAGTGAAACAGCACTGAAACCTACTCATATTTCATTGGGTTAACACCCAGGCCTGGGGAAAATCTCCCAGGAGATTCACCCTCAAACACACACACACAGACACACACCCCTCATCCCAAAGCTCTGCCCTTCCACTTACCACCCAAGTGCAAAGGATTATTAGGCATAAAGGATCCTTTTGCTGAAATCTGACCTGCATGGGATGGATATCTTCTTCTGGATTCATTACCATAGCTCCCATTTTTTAGAGAGAAGTAGATGTACGATGTGTCTGACATCTATTTTGGGATGAGATGGATTGCACCTTCAATACATTTGTTTCTCCAGTGGATCTGATATCCTTGTAGAGCCAATGAATTCCTCCACCTCACACAGCCACCTTTTTCATCTCTGTAGCCTTCATTGCCATTCCTCTCTTGCAGCACCCACGGTTTTCAGAATCTTTCCTCTCCTTTTTATCACTTTGTTTTCAGAGGCCTCAGCTATGGGTCATCTCCTTTCCATTCATGTGGTCCTTCTTTCTCCTGCACAGTGCCTCATCGTGTAACTCTCCCCTCCTTGAAACCTGTGTTTCTCCATGATTCTGTGTCTTCTGCTTATTTTCCATGGCATAATGTATCACAATTCCCAATCTTCTCTTGCAGTCTTTCATCCCCGTATCCTCTCCTTATCCTCTCTCTTCCCCTGGGCAATGGCTTGCTGCCTCTTTATTGAACTTGATTCTTTGGGAAACACCTGTGCTAGCTCCCCCAAGCTCTGCCTGCACAGCAGGCTCCAGCACAGCATTCCATTACCTTACTTTCCTCTCAGCCAACCAGCAGCTAAGAGCTGATGGACGGATCTTCATGGGCAGAAGACGGAGTTTTATTGGAAAGATACTTAGCATTTTATAGGGGAAAACAGGCCTTGGGGTGTGCAGTCAATTCACTTCCCTGGGATTCACTGAGCTTCCTTTTCTCTACATTCCCCACTGCAACCAAGGCCAGGCATGGGAGTACCCATTGCATGTCCCTGGTGTCCTTGACCAAGCACAGGACTCCTCAGGGGCCTTTCTCCAGCAGCTGCTGACTGCAGGGATGCCTTTATAACCTTATATCCACCACACAGCGGTAACATGCAGGGTAGTTAAGCTGAAACTCTGCTCTGAAACCCTGGAGTGTGATGCACAGCGGTGAGCTCAGCTGGGGAGCTCAGCAAGTTTGTGGCCTGTTCTCCCATCTAGTGTTGGACTTCTTCAGCTAAGCGTTGACCTTCTTTCTAAGTAGTCCCCTGCTCCCCATGCTCCAATGAGCTCTTTCTTTTCTGCTGCGTCAGATACAGTGATGGGAACTGCTGGGGAGAGAATGACTTCAGGCTGCAGGCTGTTTTCCCTTGTGGCTGAAGGGGTGCTGTATTTATTACCTCTTTTCCTGAGAAAACACAATTCCCCAGGTGATCGCACTCTGACACTGTCCCACAATTATAGGAATGGCCGACAGATGCTCTTTCAGCTTTTGGGCATTATTCAGGCCGTTTTGGTAGTGAGATACAACAGGGCAAGGAGCCATACGGGTCGAGAAGAGCTGTCTGGGGAGTGTTTGGGAAGAGGGTGTTCCCCTAGGCATTACCTCAGAGGTGTTTGTCATTTATTTCAGATTTAATCAGGGTACCGCTGACAGCACAGATGCAGACTAAATCTCAGCATGGTAAATTCAAAAAACCCCAAGTTTAAATGCACGGACATTTGCTGGTTTACCTCCAGACCAGAAAGAACAGTGCCTGTTATTTTTCTCCCGGCACAGGAGACATTGCAAAGGTCTTCAGACAGCCTTTGCACAGCCAGAGCATGCATCGAGTGTGCTCTGAACATTGGTTCTGTGGGTCTCAGCTCAGGGCTGTCAGCACAGTGATGTTTCTGAAAGTGGGGCACCACGCTGCACTCATCTACAGCTGCCCTGCTCTCAAATGCACACAGACATCTGCAGGAGAAGGGAGCCACCCTTCTGGTGGAGGCATCAGCCGGATGGCAGCGTGCCTTTGACCGAGAGGAAAGGAATGCAGCATCTCCTGGTGACTGAGAAAGCTTGGGTGGTTTTGCACATAGGAAGCTCTTTTAAATGTGTTTCCTCCGACCGCCTGGCCTTTTGTTTTTCAGCCATGCTTGATGCTGGTGTTGGAAAGCTGAACTCCCCAAAAGTGAACTTCCTCTCCTACTATAAACTGACCCTTGGGGTTGCTATAGTGACTGCAGAGCAGCCAGCAGGCTGTGTAAACACTCCCTCCCGCTTCCCATCACACTGGGCCTGAGAGGCTGAGCCACGGGATGTGCGCAGTAACCTGGATTATGCGGGTGGTTGTGAAATGCAAAACCGACAATTTCTCTGCTTCCTCCCTGCTTCCCCCACAGGGAGGCAAACCCAGCAGGCTGGTAGCAGGCACAAACACGCCCGTCCTGACGAATTTGGGCACATGGCATGGTACCGCAGAAACCAAATCCAGACACTCACCTGGGGAGCTTGAGCAAGATGTGGAAATATATGGTGCAACTGGATTCTCTGCAACATCTGATTCCTGTGGCCTCACTAACTGTTGAGCTTCCAGCTGTGCGGGGGGGGGGAGCAGTTTGGTACATACAGTCTCACAGCTCCTTCTATGTAATTAATTGCAACAATCAACCGAGTGTGAAATCCATTAGTCTCTGGGTCCTCTGTTGCTCACTTTGATGTCAGCTCTTCCTCTTTCATTTTTTTCTTTTCTTTTTTTTTTTTTTTTTAAATGCATTTCATTAAAGTCCATTCCTGACTCTCTGAGTCACTTTCCAGACATTGATGTTTATGTGTGACTGTATCCATCCCCATAAAACCAGGTCAGGTATTTCAGCAGCAGTAGCCTGTGAGACAAACTGAAGCACACGGGGAGGTGTTTCCCAGGCAGAGCAGGGTATGCATCCCCTCCGGCCACTGCAGATGTTCTTCCAAACTGGCAGGCACTGCTTAGCCAGGGATTTTGTGAGAGGTGTGCTAAACCACCCTGCCAGGAGGAGATAACCAGCTCTGCTCCCACTGCACTGGGATGCAACTTGATGGGTTGTCTTCAAGAAATAAGGTTCCTGTCCCACCACTACTGGCCTGTGACTGCCTTCAAGAAATAAGGTTCCTGTCCCACCACTACTGGCCTGTGACTGCTTCAAAAAGCACAAAGAACATCATCTCAAAGGTGTGTAAAACAAAGCATCTGCTTCATGCCATCAGGAGGGCCCATTCAGAAGCGCCAGGCATCCTGCAAAACACCCACCTACACAATGTGCCGACACACAATTTTGTTTTACTATTAGGAGACTTCCTGGCACGAGGATGGACGGACTTGCATGATCCCATTTTTATGTGTTCAGTGTGTCACTGACTAAGCTGATCGATTGGTACCTTTGATCAGACACCTGGCGACACAGTCGCAAGCTGTCCGGGAATTCTGCAAATTCCCATCCTTTCTGCCATCTTTGGAAGTGTACACAACCTCTGCTAAGCAGTGTACTGGTGGAGGCAGAGGAGAAGGAGGTTTCTGGAAGACTGCTTGTCTGTAATCCTAAACATGTCCCTATAATCCCAGCCTGTGACTCAGAGCCGGGGGGATGCAGAGGGTCAGTGTGGCCTGCTCATCCACTGCAGTGAGTCATTATGCCCCAAAGAAAAATGGAGCCTTAAAGCCTCCCTCTGATTGCTGGGAATGATGGCAGTGGGACAAGTTGCACAAGGTATGCTAAATCAAAGGCAATTCTGAGACACATTTTGTTACAATATGAAATAGGGACAGGCTCTATAGTGTCTCACTAAACAGATGGCAGGTGCTGAGTCTGATTAAACAGGGTTTTCCAAATCACTCACAGAGACAACTGAGAGGCAGGCAGAGGCATAAAGTGACACACAGTGCCTTCTAGATCTTAGTGGGTTTGCACGTCTCTGTTCCCTCTGTACCTGCCTTGTTATGGAATTTAAAAATAAATCAGCTGAATTAGGTGGTATAAGTACATGGCCTTTGCTGTTCCTGTCAAAGGAGTGCCCCAGTGTTGAGCAGTGCTGCCAGCTTGCCTGAGCTCGATGCAGAAAACGTGGAGAACCGGTAATGTGACAATGACACTGATGCTCCCTTTTCCCCTGAAAATAACAGAAATTAACAGCCTGCAAATCCCTTATTCAAGTAGGGGCTTAGAAAGTGGGAAGTGGGGCACATGCATTTGTGAAGTAGCTGAGTGGAAGAGAGTCAGGAAGAAGGCGGAAAGGCAAAGCAGATTTGCTTTGGCAAAGTTGGGAGCTCAAAGATGGTTGGGAAGGTGAGTTTATCGATTTTCCTCAGAAGAGCTTGGCTCTGATGAGGACTGGGACAGACTCAAATGATGTGGCATCCGAACTATGTCCATAGAAACCGTTAACAACCTGGATGTTTTACAAGCTATCAAAACCTCTGCAAACCTCAAGAAATTAGAGGTCCTTTGTGCAATTTTTGATGATTCTCCTTGGAAGGCCAAATTTGTGGGCCCCACAGACAATAGCACCACTTAGTTCTCCGAGCCCAGCTGCCCAATTCCAGGGCTGCATCTCAGCTGAATGCCTGGCATGGCAGGGAGCACAAGAAGGCATCACCTGAAGTCACCTCTGGTCTTGGTGTTAGTGCAGCTCTAAGGAAGTCTGAAGGAAGACAGCGCAAGGGACCTTTCAAATCTTTCCTGCATCTGGCTCCAATTCAGCTGCAAATGATCCAGGGATGCCTTTTCCAGGTGTGGACTGACACCATGGCTGTCCAGGGAAGCTGAAAATTGCTGGGGGAGGGAAGGGGAAAGGATTATTAGCACAGCTCAGCTTAAAAAATGAGGGGAGGTTTGCGAGGCTTCTCCAAGGTCTCGCTGCTGCAGGGAGCGTGTTCTCAGAGGCGCCCCTGGCTCTGGACTGCGAGTGGCTGGTCGGCGCTGCGGTCGGCTGCTGTTGCCTCCCAAAGCCGCAGCAGCATTGTTGAGCTGCAGACGTGCAGAACAGCTCACGCCAAGGCTGCACACTCACAGGTGATCTTCTCCTCTGTACATTTTCCAGCGGAGCTGGCAGCTGCTCCTGCCGTGTGCGTGCTTCATTGGCTGTCCAAAGAAGGAACTGGGCGGGCGTTGATCCAGTTGAGGCGGTTTCAAGGAGTGAAGGCAGGAAGGAAAATTACCAACTTTGACATATGTTGCTCCCTGCAGGTCTCTCTTATTATAGCCTGGCGGGATGTCAGGGTGCACAGACACGACCCAGAGCTGTAACACACGATGGCTGCTTTGCCTTCTGTCCCACCCCTTTCGCACAGGCAGGAGTAGCAAAATCATTTCTGGCATACCAGGAAATCCTGGTTCTCTCTATTATCAAGGAGGGAGTGAGCAGTTATACAACTTTGAGCTGCCATCAGCAGGACCCGTGGGAGGGAGGGGGGGAAATAGTTCACTTGGAAAGGAATGCTGCAGTGTAGGGCAGTGGTTTTGACATGCTGGAGTGAAACTTGGCATAAAGGAACAGAGGGAATTCGTTTGCCAGGTAGACGTGGCACTTGAGCAAGAGATTAAGTGAAATGGCAGTGGAAACCTTGAGAGATCTTAAGAGGTGGCTAGTTAGCACAGGGCATGTATCTGCAGCCCTCAGTGCAGGTTTCACAGTGCTGGGTGTCCATAGCTTTCTAACAACTATTATTTACCTGACTCTCTAGCTCTTTTATCTCCCCAGCACGCATGAGAAGCCAGCTGTGTGCATAGTCCTACCCGGGGTAGGGCCTTCAACTTGACAAGAAGAAATGAAGACCCAGGGTTCACTGGCCTGAAGTGTTTCTCAGCCATTTGTGATGGCAAAAATCTACTTACTTTTCCGAGAATATTTAACCACTCTAGTGTGCCAGGAAGAATGTAGTGTGGCATAGCAGCCATCCAGAACAATGGCAAATATTTGTTCCTGGTAAAAATTTGCTTGCCACATGTCTTCGTTTACAGCATATCTCCTGTCTCGGGGCAGATGGGAGGGGGGTCTGAGGCGTCCCTCTGAAATGTCACTCTGAAAAGGCTGAGTCTTAAAGAGAGCACTTGTGTGGAAAGGCTGGGAGAAATACACATGTGCATCAACAAGCAATAGGTGTGCATTGGATTTACACCTTTCATTTTCCCTCCTGAAAGTCCCTGCCAAGGGCTTGACATCCAAACAAACATGTTAAACCTCCCTCTTTGCAGATTCTTTCTGCTGGGGCAAGTTCCCCATTGCTCGCTTTCACACTGTGCTTTCAGCCGTTGCTTTTGTAGTCTGTCAGCACAACCTTGAGAGAAAGGACTTTGGCTGAGAGCTGAACACACAGTACCAGCTGTACTGATTTCCATCGCCTGGTATGTAGCAGTGGACTTTCACACTGTGCCTTTTTTGCCTCCCCCAGTTAGGCTGAAATCTCTCGCCACAGTTTCTGCTTTTCTTCGTGGCGGAACTGACGTGGCCTTGAGAAGCAGTGGATTTAGGCTCCTGCAGCCCTGCTGTCAGGACAGGAGCCCCTTGGCAGGGTGCAGGCAGCCATGTGGGATGAGGGGCTGAAGGCATTGGAGGAATGTTGATGTTCCAACAAACTTTGGGATGAACTAGGGAAGCTGGAATGCATGATTGAACCAGGGAAGAGGAGGAAGTGAGTGGAAAAAGGAGATACCGTGTGATAGATGGGAAGAAGAGCAGAAGGGCAGTGTAAAATCACACAGGGGATGGGCAGCATTTGAAGAATAAGAACAATAAAAGTTTAGGGAGTGTTAAAAGTGCCTAACTCTCTGGGGAGATTGTAAGAAATTGAACATCTCTCCCACCCCCCCTCTCTGACTTGGACCGTATTTTGAAAAGAAAAGAAACAGAACAGTTATTTTAGTGACTATCTTTGTCTTTTTGTGTGTGTGTGAAATACTCAAGTTGTTGCACCGTGATTTTTTTCCTTTACATTCCTCTGATTATAGCAGTGAAGTAGATTAAAACCAAAATGTTTTGCACTTTGTTATATGCTTTGCTGCCCTGTCCTTTTCTCCTTTTCTGTGATTTTGGCAAGGAGAGGTGCAAAGCAGAGACTTCTCCTCTTTCTTAGCAAGGGTTTTACCCTGACCTCGTCACCCATGTAATGCAATGTTGCTACCTGGCAGTTATGGTGCTCTTTAACCTTAAACAAAGGTTCACATGAAACACAGGCCTTTTGTGTGGATAGAGGGAAATAGGATGAAGAAATCAGGTAATGCCAGAATGGCAGCATGCCTGGAACAAAGATTTGGAAGAGTAACGTGGAAAGGGGATGCTACAGCCTCCTCCTCAGATATTCTCCAGGTGCTGGGACATGGTCTAGAAAGTCCTTCCTGTCCTAGTTTCACTCAGATGTAAGGTCTCTTCATCCCATCATGTGGCCTGCAGATACTGGTCACTGACAACTCCTTTCACCTGCTTCCCCTTTGCATGCCTTGGAAAATGGTGTAAAACTGTATTTCTACCCTGTGAAATACTGGGGTAGTATTTGTCTATGCTGCTATTTGTCCTTGCAAAGTGTACCTAGCACACCTATTTTCTCTGGCAGCACTTTTTTTTTTTAATCCCAGGGGACTTGTAAGAATTAGGGTCGGCTTGACATGAGTGGAGTACTGTACAGAGATATTTACAGCTGTTTGCAACGCTTGTGTTGAGTATGAAAGCAGCAGCAATTAGGATCCAGGCCAGTGCCTTCAGTGAATAATGGTCTTGGTTACTTGGAAATATCAGATGGCTTCAGCTTTATGCAGTTGCTACGAGGAAAAAAAGTTAAGTAAACAAAGAAAAAGAATAAGAGGAGGGAGCGGTGGTTTTTTTTATTGGCATAGTCAAGAAGGGCAGTCAAAAAGAGAGAAAGAAACTGGAAAACAATACCCTGTGTCTTCTCTTGCAGCCCACAGCACAGAACATTTTCTTTGCGCGTTCAATATCCTTTGCCATGATCACTTTTGGCTCCTGTCCCTCGGAGACCTTTCTTGGAGGTCGATGTTGTTATTTGGGTGCCTCACTGTTAGGATTTGTTTCTAATATCAAACATATGACCTTAATTGCCACACAGTCCTGGGACCTCATCCCTGTGAAGCACCTTCACATCTCATGGTCTCCATGGCAGCCAGTAGTAGTCAAAAGTGTGTTCCTGGGGCCAGCACTCAGCAGTTGTCCCTCCTTTGTAAGATGTGTCCAAACAGTCCACCTGGTTTCCTCTGGGGCCTTGAAGATGTGGGATCCTGGGAAGAGATTATTTCTGGAGGTTTTCCAGAGCTGCTACTTTGCCTTTGTTGCATAGATGCCTTCCTCTCCTATAGATAAGGGAGAAATGCTTTCAGATTCCTGGAAATATTTTAATTTTGTCTTTCCTTGGATAAATAAGATAATGTAAGGGAATGGATTATGCTGTGTTTCTTGGTCTCCAGCTGTGCAAAGAGGCACTTGGCCACCTTTGCCAGACTGGCCTCAGAATTTGTAGTCTTTTATGATTTTCCTCCTGACTGTCATTGTGGGTCCCACCTGGACCAGGGAGCTGTGTAGGTAGTTCCTGCAAGTCAGGGACCTTCACCTGGACTTTTGGGCTCATCTGACTTTTCTATTCCAGACTAGCCCTGAACACAGAGTAAGGCACAAGCCTTCCTCTGCACACCACTGTTTTGTCACCCCAGAAGAATCCCTCTGAAGATTTTGAGGTGAGGCAGGACTTCTCCTTGCAGCTTGTTTACCCTGCCCACAGCAGAGGTTGCCTCGTCTCACAATGTTCCCCACAGCGGCCCCTGTTTCCCCCTGGAGATGCAGCCTGTAATGAGATCAAGATGGAGGGACAGTCTTTTAGCAACCCTTCAGCCTGCTCTAGCAATGGGGGAGGGCTGCCAGTGCATCTGTCAGTGGGATGAGATCTGGGCAGTCTTGCCTTCTAGCAACGATGGAGCTGGTCCTTCCAGACCAGTATACTCCCGCTTGTGATGACACCAAAAAAGCCTTGGCTCCTTGCAGGCTGCTGGCACACACGGCTTGCTAGAGCACTGGCAAGTTTTTAAGGTTTTGTCAGATGGGAACAGTGGTGGAGAAAAGAAAAGTGAAACCAGATGTTTTTCCTTACGGTTGCTTCATGTTCATGTGAGGGGGGGAGAAGAGAGGCCATAAAAATGTCATAACCCTTGATCCCCGAGGCTCAGCATTATACTGTGCAAAAGCCAGTGCTGTAAGTCAGCACCTCGGCAGCCGAGGGTCCTGACGGCACGAGACCATTGCAATAGCTGAGGGGGAAGAGTCCTTGCATTTGTCAGCATAAACTGGAGGAAAAAGCCTTTGGGAAGTCCACGCCAATAGGCTACTTTTATGGAATGAGTTATTTTTTCAGATTTCTCTGGAGATGCATCAGTGCTGAGTCCTGAGGCTGACCGTCAGGCTCAGAAATTTGGGATGTGTTTGCACTGCAATCAATCTACCCTGCAGGCTGTGCTGAGAAAGCAGAGTTAACTTCCTCCTTGCCAGAACAAGCTCACCTGCCAGCACAGCCAGGGCAGCCCAGCACGGGGGTGAGAACTTGCTGCCAGGGCATTCACCTGACTTGCCAGATGGAGTTTTGCAGTCCTTACTGCCCTGTGCTGCTGCAACTACATATGTCCCTGCCACCTCAGGCACCCAACCTGGGTACCACCAGGCAGCCAGCAGCCATGCAGAAGCAGTTCTGAGCAGAGGGTCCAGCTGGCACCAGAGGAGAGGTGCTAGGAACAGTCTGACTCCAGTCATATCTTGTTTTGTATAGGAGAGGCTTCTTGTGGTAGTCAGAAAACAACTACAAGGAGTTCCAGGCAGCGCCCTTCCAGGGAAATGCGTGCTTGGGTGAACGCAGAGATGGAGGAGAGGAAAGTTGTGTACACACAGGCCTTGAGCCACACAAAGATTTGAACAGAAAGCAGCCAGGCCTTTTCTGCCTTGTACAACTAGGACTGTGATAACCAGATATGTGTTTCTTGATATTTCTTGATACTTCCGTATTCAGTTTCTGTGTACATGTCAGCAAAGAGAAAAGGCTTTTCTGATCTAATGCAGACTGTATGGTCTCCTTGCAGGAGCTGGCTTAGGAGGTGATTTCAGCCATCAGCTTGGATTTTGTATCTGAATTTCCCTGCAAGATCAAAAGTGACTAGGCTTAGTCCTATTTTGGAGGAATAAGCTGTATTACTTCCCATACAATTCAGGTATTTTGCTGTGCTGGGCGACGTATAGTTATAGTTATAGTTCTACTTGTACTAATGGGTGACCAGGAACAAAACCAGCAAGAAAGGTGGAGAGTGCACGAAGGGGGCTGTGGGCCTGAACTTACAGGATTTCATTTTGGATCCTGGTTCAGCCAAAGACTTCTGTGGTTAAATCATGTGAACCATCTTTTGGAACCTTGCGCCCTTTTGCAAAAGAAGTGAGCAGCTCTTGGTAGTCTCTGTAGGGCCCTGAAATTGCATGCTGTCCAGGTATTATGACAACATGGTCCAATTGGGTAGAATAATTTTTAAAAATATTTTCATATGGGAGTTACTCATCCTGTAAAATAATTTCATGGAATGAGTGCAGGTTGGGGTTTTTTTGGTTTTTTTTTTTTTTTTTTTTTTTTTTTTTTACTTTGCAACATGTTTTACTCACAAATGACTAAAAGTTAGTCTTTCGGGGATGGGAATTGCAGACATTTTTTCTCACTGCTTTATTTCTCTTCTCCATCACCATATCAAGTGATGGAAAGTTGGAGTTATTTGCAAGCTGCCTGGCATTGCCATTGCACTATCTGTGCTAAAGCTGTCATCCTGGCTGTCCTGGTGCACTACAGAAAGAGATTAGTTCGTGGGCAACTGTGCTTGCATCAACTTTGTATTGACTGGGATATTCTCAGACAGACAGAGTTCTTCTGGTCCTTCATCACTGATCATGCTTTCTAGACCTCTTGTCTCTCTCACACCTCTCTTCTGGACTCTTTCCAGTTGGTTGGTGTTGAAGTGTTGTCTCCAAAACCAGAGAGCAGTCCAGCTCCAGCCTAGATAATCCTGGGTGGAAGGATTATTTCATTTGTTCAGAGGGTTTTTCTTCTGTTTTTACATCCAGCACATTGTTTGCCTTTTTTTCCTAACGGTGTTGCACTGTTGACTGACATTCAGCATATGACCCTGATCCTCCTCTGCAGAACGTGTACCGAGATGGTGGTGTCACCATCCTGAATCTGGGAATTGACGTATTTCTCACAGTTTATAGTTCCTTGTGCTTGGGCCACTTGAAATACTCTTTCTATCTCTGTGACCATTTCTTAAGTTTTCCTTCGGTAAATGGAAAGAAATTTCTGTTATTGACTCAGGGAACATACATCAATGTTAATTTGAGGGAGGCTTGGATGATAGTCATGGTGGACCAGAGCATTGGGAATCAGAGGCAGATGTTATAGACAAGACCGGAATGTAATGGCTGATGTTACCATGCTCAGTTGTGAAAACACTGGTTAGCTTTGTCAGGGGATGGGCGCTGCTGACCGGTTTTGAAAGTAATTACAAAACATTGCCTGGTTGTAGAAATGAACATAAGAACAGTTTTGCATCTCTCTTTGAGTTACAGAGTTAGTAATAGCCAGAGGGTGAGGATTTCAGGTGCATACCTATTATCTCCTGGCATTTTGCAAAATGACTGAAAACTTCATCCACTTTGCGAAATGACGGGTTTCACAACACGAGAACGTAACATATGTGCCTTAATAAGCTACTGTAACTGAAAGAGAGCAGTAACTCAACAGCACCTTTCAGTGTTCAGTGAGAGATGAAATTAGTCTGAGAAGACAGGAGTCCATTTCCTCCATCAGATATCCTCCCTCTCCCTGTTGCAGCTAAGAACTTTGGAGCCACTAAAAAGGACGGAGTGGCCTTTAGACTTCTGTTAACATGCAAACTCCCCTAGTACTGAAATTTTTTTCTTGTGTCAAAATCTCCTCCCCTTGCACCCAGCTGCTTCTGTATCCCTGCTCCTTTTGCTTTAGTTCAGCACAGCAGAACTTCTGCAGGATTAAAAGCCACTCCGTCTACTACGCCAAGTGTGGGGAGAGGAGAGTGATTGCTGGGCAACTGATGAGCTGGGGTGAAACAGTGTTGGGAAACAGAGCACAATGTTCTTTTCTTTTTATGGAAAGTGATATATTACTACAGACCACAGTAATCCAAGGTTTGCTCTTAGCTACTTCATGATTAGTGAACAGGCCCCACTTGTGCTGTACCAACCATTTGTGCAGCTGTGGAAGGCATGAGGATGTCAATTAATCTTGATTTGTGCTGTAGGATTGCTTCACACAAAAGGAAATTTATCATTGGTTTCAGGGTACAGTGATGGACATCATGCTATCTTTCCAGCAAAAGCACAGGCCTCCACTGTGCCAGACAAGTCACTGGTCCTTGCTGGATCTTCCCTGGCAAATTACCCCTCTTCTCGGGAGCCTTTACTTGGTCTAAAAGATGGAGCAATCAGCATACACTACAAGATGTTTTGCAAACTTTGCCCAGTCTGTTCCTGTGTCACACCCATTTGAGTGAAAAAATAAAATAAGGCTTTTCCTCAGCCATATAAATGGTTGGAATTATTATTTGCATGGCAACTCAAACTTTGTGAGATGCAGGATAAACACAGAAACAGGTGAAGCCCTGGTTCTACACCAGAGACCACAACAACTGTGTAGATAAAAAACCCAAAAAGCTGAAAAAGATGTAGGCAAGCACACCCTTGGAGAACAGATGTGGAATTTTAAAAGATTCCTTCTACCACCATCCTGAATCAGAGAAAAATGAACTTAACCTTCCAAACTGCAAGGCTCAGAGAAATAAATAAGCAGCAAACTACAAAAGTTATATTCTTCTTACTGGCTTCTTATGCAAGGTGAGGTTTGTGCTGAGGAATGAAGCTTTCATGTCTGAGGTGCGGTGAAAAAATATGGAATAGCGTGACTTGCGACAAAATCATGAGACCTGCCGAACTATTTCTCAGATCAGTGCCCAAGTGTACCTGTCACTCTTTCTCTACCCAGCATACCAGCCCCTGCTACAGGGAGCCATGCTGCCCAGGAACCAGGCTGCTCT
Source organism: Oxyruncus cristatus (assembly GCA_013399855.1). Taxonomy (NCBI): domain Eukaryota; kingdom Metazoa; phylum Chordata; class Aves; order Passeriformes; family Cotingidae; genus Oxyruncus; species Oxyruncus cristatus. The sequence continues at coordinate 293,806 of VXAY01001371.1, read as the reverse complement.
GAAACTGTTGCAAGGCAGCACATGATCTAGCCAGTGCAGGTCAAAGCAGGGAAGAGGGAGCAGCACGGCCTTCAGCAAAAACCAGTTCAGGGACCTGGAGAACTGGCTGTCTCTGTGAGATGGGGCTGAAGGGCTCGCTGCTGTACCCCTGCTGTGCGTGCTCTCTGCCTGACCCTGCTTGGCTGCAGCCAGCTCAAGTATGCCAGAAACACTGATTGTAATGTGGAGATCCCTGTGTGCGAGCCAGAGGAGAAAATAGCCGGGCAGATGGTGCTATATTAAGGGGATAGCATCTCAGAATTGTCTGCTGGGATTCTCCAGGGGCAAGGGTCCATCTTGGCCTCATTTGCTCTCTGCCTTCCCTGGCACTTCCTCCTCTTCTGCCCTTTATCTCCTTTACTTGGTCCTTCCTCTCTGAGGAAGATGTGGGATGATGCACAGCCCAAGGGGTGCTACCTCCAGCTAGAATTTGGGGGAAGATGAAATCTGAGTGTATGAAGCCTGTGGCCTATCTTTGTTCAAGCAAGCTGGAGGTCCCTCTGTTCCCACGCTCTGGTCCAGCTCTGTGCTCTGCCACAAGTCCCAGGGCAGTACCCAAGTGGCAGCTTTTCACAGGGATGGGCTGGCATGGGCAAGGGAGGGCCTCCTAATCTTCTCTGTCAGCAATCAGCTTTCTTCTCTTCAGACTCCATGGGGGAAGGACTTGCAGCAGCATGTTATTCTTCCTCTCCCAGTCTCAGCTCATCTCCTTCCACCCATACCTCCCCCCATCGCCCTCTCCCTTCCCCCGTGGGTACCAGCCCTGCTCCTCCCCCCTGCCGATAGTCTCTGCCTCCCTCCTAGCTCTCCCCTCCAGTTCCCAGCTAAGCCTCACCGAGCAGGGCAGTAGGCAGGGGCAGTAGAGGAGGACAGTGACAAGACACAGCTGCTGCCTCTGCTCAGCAGCAATGAGAGCGGCCCCTAATGCCCAGCAGCACAGCGGGTTGGGCACGGAAGGCCACACGGCAGGACGGGGGGAACCAGAGTCCCCTCCAGAGGTCAGTGCCTGCTCCCCGGGGTAACCTTCTGTAAATGAAACATCTGCACCTTCCGCAAACATTCATCTAGCAAGGAAAACAAATAGGAGAAGCGAAACACATGGGTTGATGATTCAGTTGAAGAGCCTGAAGATTTGTGGCTTTTCACTTTACTGTTAAATGTTTTTGGTGGCACTAAGACCATTTCCTGATGCAGGGAGGTCTCCAGGAACCTGGGCAGAAGTTCCCTTGCCCCATCTCCTCCCTGGCACCACTGGAGAACAGAGTATATGTGTTGCATGACTTTTCCAGCCCTTTGAAGCGTCCTCATGGATAGTACAAGGACAGTAGCTGAAAGCACATGGAACGGTCATCCTCCTTTATCAGTGCAAGCACCTGGTGTTTGAGGGGCTCAGAAAGAAACGGAGTTGTGTGGTCAGACGTGATATGAGTTCCAGTGTGGTGTATCTGGGCTGTGACTGCGATCCCTAGCTGGTCACTGTAGAAGACTGGAGTGCATAAAAGCCCTGGATTTTCAGAATCCTGCACATACCAAGAGAAAACCGTCTCTTTTCACCAGTCAGAGTGTGGAAAGATTAAAGATGAAAATACTGGAATAGTCAGTCATGGGTGTTAAAAGGGATGTTGGGAGATAAAGAAGCACAGCAGCCACATGGGAACAGTAAAGCAGTCACTCAGAGATGCTGCAAAAGGCATGTGGGACAGTGGTGATTGTTTGCTCTTTATAGTACACATTTTACTCAGTTTGCTCTTCTGTTGTAAAGATAGTTTTACCACCTGTGAACAGTTTTCATGACAGCCCTTTTCCACACAGCCCTTTCACAGTGTTTTTCCCCATATTAAACTTGATAGGTTTTCTAAGTGTCAGATTGTCACAGAAAAAGAGTTTTTTCCATCTCCTGAATATTAAAAAGTCTTGTCCACAGTATTTCTCCTAAATATTTTTCTAGTTACTAAAATACGATGCTCCTGGTTTTATATCATGTGCTTCTTCATATCTCTGTTACCCAGTGGTATTTCGCCCCAGCATATCATGGTCCTCTCAGAACTTAGTTTGTTATTCAAGATGACTCTGCATCCATAAGGAAAGAGAAGGTGAGGTCCTGGGCTGCCTGATGAAAAGCACTGGTGCTCAAGAGAGGCAAATACTAATTTTGTTGTAGAAAGCAATGTGACATGCCATCTGTACAATGTGGGGCAGTTATGGTCATTCATGTTCAAAAAGATTGATTCATGCTGGAACAGGTGCAAAGAAAGGCAGTGGGAGGATTAGGGTGTTGGAGGGCTGAGGTTATAAAAGTAGACTAAAAGAGCTTGGCTTATTTAGACCAGTACCACGAAGGCTGAGAGAGGGATATGATCGGTCTCTATAAATACATCCTGGAGGTTAATGCTAAGGAGGAAGAGAAGCTATTTCAGTTAAAGGACAATGCTGACACAAAAGCAAGTGGCCATCATAAACCTGGCATGCAGAAAGCGAGATGGGAAGTTAGGTCGATGTCAGGCATTGCTGCTGGCAGGCTGAGGGCGGGGGACTCGGGTAGCCCACGGGAAGGCTGTGTGGCTGTCACTACCTGTGCATGCAGGCAGTGACACCCACAGCAGCCGTGGGCTTGCCAAGGCCCGTGGGAGACATCTGCCCAAGCCTGTTTGGTGGTGTGCTGGAGAGGCGGCTGGAGATGTCTCTGCCTGGCTGCCCAGGGCTCCCTCATGACCCAGAATCCCATGTCAGCCCTCAGGGCCATAACAGCCCGTGCCTAAACCACATGGCAGCAGGGCCAGTCTCCAGCTCCCCACAGCCTGGCCCTGCCTACTCTGCGGGAGATGTCTGGGGCTGGCACTGCCATCCATGGGACAGGCCCCCACCAGCCATGTTAGTCCCATTGCCAGGGGTGAGCAGTGCAGGGCTGTCCTGATCTCCATGCAGGGCTTTCACCAGCCCATAGGTTGCAGTGACCATAGTAGTGTCAGTTTGCCTGCCTGGGGAGAAAGAAAGTGCCATTGAGGTGCAGCACCCATTTTGTTTCATGGTCCAGGGAGAAGTTTCCCCTGTCAGAGCAGGGGTAATCTTGGGGTATGGAAGGAGGCAGTTGCACCACCGTGTTGCTGGCTTAGGGGCCAGGGCCCAGGAGAGCAGCTGGCTCCCCAGGGCAGAGCTGCAGCAGCACAGGGTGTCCCCAGGAGCCTGCAGACATTTTGTTCCTGGCACAGTGCGTGGTTGGCTGCTGGAGTTAGCCCATGGCTGAGAAGCTCTCTGGGTGTGTCTCTCACTTGAAATCACTCACATCATGTTGTGCTTCAAATCTCTGACTTGGGCTTAAGCTCTCACTGCCTCAGTGTTGGCAACACAAGAAGATGAGTGAGCTGCTCTCAGTGATGGGAGCGGAGTGGCTGCTGGCTTGCCAATCCAGTTTTATTTCCACTCCACGATGTATAGCTTGATGAAAGGCTTTACCTTTGGATCAGTGGGATGAAGAGGAGCTGCCAGTGAAACTGTTCCTCCTGCCCAAGTGTGCTCAGTCAGGGCAGGATCCCTGCCTCTCCTCTCCAAGATGCTGCTGCTGCTGCTGCTTGCTCTTGAAGTGCTCTGCTTGTACAGTGCTCTGAGCACACCCCACCTTCGGTGCCCAGGCCACTCATCTGAGGACCAGGTGACATAAAGCAATGGAGACCATAGCTATCTGGCAGGGTCAGCTTTTATTGCTCTTTGCAAAACAAAACAATGCTGCAGTCACAAGTATCCCAGCTCACATGTTTCGGGGCTTTCCCCCTCCTCCCTCTTTCTATTTTCATTGCTGGAGGCTGAGGGCAGCCCATGGGATGAATATTTCACTCCAGACTTCCATTCAGCTGTTAAGTCAGGATGTTTGCCAGAAATGTAATTCTTTCTTATATTTCCAGGATAATAGCATGGTAGGATGGCAGATGGCTCATTCAGGATGAGACATTACGTTTTATTCCTGGCATAGGATGGTATGTGGCTGTCCTGCCTGTGGGTAGGTACTTAGCTAATAGTGCTTCTTTAAGGAGATTAAGGAGATTTTTTGGTTTTCTTTTGTTTTGTTCTGGGTGGCTTTTTTTTTTTTTTAAATACCTCTTCTCTTGTTTTGCCCAATGAGTTCTGCTGGCTGGGACATCGTGCATCAGAAAGGGATCCATCAATGCATGGGTTAGATACCTGCTGCCCTCTAATGGCTAGTGTTTCACTGCGAACCTTGGGACAGCACGGGGTTTTGTGCACTCGGTGAAAGAAATCTGCTTAGCTCAGAGCTTTTTCCAGTGTTTTCATAGCATGGGACAAATCTGTGGAGAGAAAGTGTGGAGAGATCTTTTCATTACTCTTCGTGCTATAATGTGCTTCTTACCCGCACTCAGTGCAAACTCCATCTTTTGCTCCTTGCTTCTGCCACATCCCATACTGCTTTTATTCCTGTTATGGAAGTGCTTGCATTTCCCAACAGCTTTAGATGGGACTTAGAGGGTTGACAAAAAATAGCAACAGTGTAGCCCTTGAACTCCATCACCTTTCTGCAGACCACAGGAGACCTGGTCAGAGACACACTGCTCTGGGCTTGCCAAACACTTGGAGGGAGTTCAGACAGCTCTATTTGTGAAACGCTTTACTGTGGTAACAAAGACACATAGTGACAACTTCTGTTAGTTCACTACCAGACATATAATAATGTCTGCTCTGTTCTGAGAAAATTATCGGTGCCCTGCCTGCCTTGTTGACTTAGAGGGATTACATTTCTTGGGAAGTGAGACCATGCAGTTCCCTGCTGAACTGCTTGCTGCGGCTTATCAGCGGGCAAGGTACAGCATGTTGTTCCCTCGGGAGCATTTCCTGAACCAGCATGGGCTCCCTGAAAAGCCTGGTGCTTATCGAGTGTTGTGGAGTTCTTCTGGTTTTCTCCCCAAAACCAAAATCTTTAAGACTGACTGAAGGTACAGTGTTGTATTGGAGCAGCACAAAGGAAGCAGTAAAATATCTGGAAGGAATTTTGCAGATGAGTTAATGATCAGTGGAGTATGAAGAATGGTACCGACACAGCCTGCATCTCTTTGCCAAGGAATCTAGCATCCTACTGAGGACTGGAGTCCATAAGCGGCTGGGGAGAACGAAAGATGAATTGCACTTCAGCAGACAAACAAGGCACTCTGAGAACATTTGGAGGAAAGTTCCAGGGGCTGGGGCCTGACTTTGGTCACAGCTTTCTCTCTCTTTTGACTTAACTACTTTGCTAATTCTGATAACAATCTCAATGAGAACATAGGATCACAACTGTTGTTCTGTCACAGTTACCCAGTCTCAGTGAAAATTTAATGAGAACAACAAGGCTGCAGCCTTTGATGTTCTCTCTTCTACCCAGCCTGGAAAGAACAGTTTTAGTGCTCTATTTATAAAATATATTTTAAATCTGGGTTTGTACATTTTGGAAGGTGGGGGTGAAAGCCTGGCTTCATTCAAATCAGTGGGAGTTTTGCCATGATTTACATGGGCCAGAATTTCATCCTTGTTTATATAGTTTTGCAGCCAGGCTGAAGAACTATTAGGAAGCCTGGGCCAGAAAAAGAATCTTGAATCTTAACACTGCTGCAAACAGTTGGGGTAAAAATGCTGGGAAAGTCCCAAGGAAATTGAACTGGCATAGAAGTCATGTTTAGCTGGATGTGGTTTAGATGCCTTTTTTGTGCTCTCCATCTCCTCTGTCGCTGCCCAAACTGCGAATGATGTGCTGCAGACCAACCTGATCTGCAGAGAGCTGCAATTCTGACACGTAGCCATCTGCAATGCCTTCACGGGCAGGGGAATCCTGGGTAGTTTTTTAAGATCAGATAATAGGCGGGTGCAAGACAACCAGAAGTCTGAACATACTTAGTAAGCAATGTTCCTGACTAATGTAGGCAGCAGTCTGTTTAATAGCAATCCACACTTGGTAGCCAAAGCGCTATGGGATGTGCTTGGATCAGGTTTGGGCACGTACCAAATTAAAAAACTGCTCTGTTAGACGGGTTGCTTTTTCTAAGCTGCCATTATAGGTCAGTGCAACACACCCAGCTAGGAGCCATGTGTGAAAAGGGTTTCTAGGTCACATCTCTGTTGCTGAGCATTTGCACCCGTGGGGTTTTCAGGTGGTCTTTCTATATCTAGTAGCACTCAGCAGCTTCTAAATTCCTCAGTCTGCACAGCAAAGAACATGTGCAGCTGTTCATTTCATTTGACAAATCCTACACCTCGTACTCCAGAATCACAATGAACATATTTAAAATTTCTATTTTGGGTAGAACAGTGAAACTAATAAGTTGTAGTGTAGTTTTTACCTCAGAAGTTGCACTGATTTTAAAAATGGTGACATGTGCAGCTCTTCTGCTAAAACACTGCGATGCAAGGTGCCATACAAACTAGCCTGAACATCCACACATACCTGCAACACTCTAAAGTGGTTGAATGATTTTGAACTCATTTAGTTTAATATCGTACCACCCAAACATAGCACCTTATGTAGGCAAATTTTCACAGGTACTGCCAAGGCCTAATATGGATTGTTAAAACAGTCAACCCTTAAGGTAGAACTCTGAGCTAAAAATAAGTTGCTTAGTCCAAGTGTCCACATAAGGTTGTGCTATGCTCCATAGCTTATCTGGTCACAGTGACTTCAGAGGAACTACATTGAAGAATGCAAGAAAAAAATTTGGTCCCAGGCTCTGATCTCAGATTCTTCTGTAGGCCACAGAAGCATGTAAAGCAACACTGTCCCTTCTTTCTACGAAATTTCACTCTGGAGAATGAGGAGCCAGTCAAGTACAGACTAATCCTGGACCCAAGTATGATGGCTGAAGAGTTGTTGGACTGGATCCTAAAGGCCTTGTTTAAAACAAAACAAAACAAAACAAAACAAAACAAAACAAAACGAAACAGACAAACAGTCCTGCTGACACAGGTTGGACTTATGTCTGAAGGAGACCTACTAGGTTTGAAACTTCATGGATGAAAAGTGAAATTGTTGGGTGACTTTCCCATTTTCTACAAAGAAACATGCCAACACTCTCACCAAAAGCAACACTCCACACAGAACCAGTTCAACTTCCCCTTCTAGGCAGAACTCACCAGAGAGAATTTTGTTGAACCTCATTGATATGCTGGTGGCTGCAATGAGCTGGATATAAACAGAGTAAAGGGACAGCCCATAGGCCTTCTCTTTCACCTACCAGTTGAAAAGGGATGGATGAGATTTTCCTGCTGTTGTTCAGCTGTTGGTTAACAGAAGAAGTTGTTCTCTATTTGAGCTTGCAATGGTTGAGCAGCCCCATCTGCAGCTGTATCGTGTTACACACTGTTATGCAACCCCATCCTCTCTTACTAACAATGACAGAAGCAACCTAAATCATGAAATATGAAGACTATAATTAAAGAGGAGAAAGTGCTTATTTGGCATTCGGGTACCCACAGCCAATTCAGATTAGCTGAACTAGCAAATCACTTGGCACAAGCCTAATGGGGATAACACTTGCACTGGATTAAATGATGATAGTTTTACCCCACTGTTGACCAAGACAGTAATGTAACCTGACTGATGCCACCACTGCTCGGGCAGTTCTCTCTCTTCTTAACAGACAGGGACATTAACACCACAAATAGGAGGAGCCTTTGCAGTCAAAGCCTTTGCCTCAAATTCTGAAACCATTAGCATCCAGGGGAGCTCTGGTGTAGGATGATGCTTCAGGTCTGTTTCTTGTGACTGGAAGTTTGCAGGTGTACAAATCTGAGCAGTATCTGCTCAGACTATGCCCTACATTTCCCTGCTGGGCTTACCCTCTTCATGTTGGTTGTGGGGTTTATGCATCCATGAAACTTGTTGCTGCAGTTTCCTTTGAAAAAGGGAAGCTCCCAGCAAGGAACTCTGAATCTAAAGAGAGTGTGCAACTGTGCAAAACCTCTGAACGCTTTGGAAAGTGTTTCTGAACCTTCTATTCTGTCCCTCCCGCCCACATCTTACAGAAAAAAGACTCACAGTTTTTAAGATCTGATATTTCTTTCGGATTTTTCTTGCTGGAGGTCTTCCTTGGGGAACCCAGATTAGTAGCTTATGCAGGCATTAATGGATGGAGCAGCAGCTGTTGAATGTTAAACAAAGAGAGATTTTTATCCAACTGATTGCTAGATATTTGAGTTAAATAAGAATTAATTAAGAATAAAGGTCCTGCTTCCCTTTTAGCTTGCAGCTTTTATGCCAGCGAACATCTCCAAGGAACTCTGTGGAGTTTTCTGATTTGCACCACAGTCATGAGGACTCAAATTCTGAAATAAACTGAAAAAAAAAAAGGCGGATGCTTTTATGTTGCTGACTTGGGGACTGTGAAACTACCTACCTGCTGGACCTTCAGCTGACCTTGAAGATATCTAGTGGGGGGAGGAAAAGAGCTTAAGTTTAAAATTTAAAATATGGGGAAGGTGAATCAGCACAATTTTGATGCTGGTGGCTCCACCCACCAGTTTCAATGATGCATCTTCCCCTTTTTTCTGCTATAATAATTCTCTGCACATAGTTAGGAATATTTTACAGATCACTGAATGCCAGAAGGGGTGTCAGTTACACTGTCCCAGTATCAGTGACACCCACATCTTGCAAATTTACATTGGATATGAAGATAATCACCCATGACTTTGGGCAAGCAGGTGAACAGTTTAGTTTATGGAGAATTCTACAGAACACTGATGACGAAACACTGCAGCATCTTACCACTGGTCACGTAGTGAACACCTTCTTGTCCCACAGCTGTCCAAACCCTGCATTTTCCCTTTCCACAACCATCCCATCACAGCCAGAGGCCTATCTATCTGAAGAGTCAGGCAGCTCTTCAAATAGGAAAATGTTGCATGATATTGAATAACAACTCTGTTTCTCCATATGCATACGTTTCTTTCACAGTTAATAATTCCTTTGCCTCAGTCTCTGAGAGGATAAGTCTAGGAATCTTTGCCTTGAAAATCGTTCTATGTTGCCCCAACAGTTAGCTAAATTTGAGATGCAACAGATTATTCCACAAAGGCATCTGTAAAGCTGGGGACTGTGTTTACCAGGAGGGTGCAATATCACATTTTACTGACTGATGTATCAGTCAGCTATGAGACATCACCCCTGCCAACACAGCAAGACAGTTCTTGAGCCCAGATGTACCTATATCCCAACTTCCTCTCAGCACCCTATATCCAGAGATGCTTCCTAACCTTCTCCTGGTTTTGGGCCTCTCCTTTTTTTGTATGTCCTGGGATGAGAACCTCAACAGTCCTGGACCAGCCAAGCTCTGCTTCTGCTTAGCTTTGCTATAGACTTCGGGTAGGAATCATGATGATTTTGCATGCTAACAAGCTCTTAATTACACCCACGTTTAGATGCCTCCTCAGCTTAGCTTAGCTTAGCTCAGTTCAGTTTAGCTGAGGTCCCAGCAAGTGGTTCATGTGCCTGAACGTATAGCAGGTCTTACATGCTGATAGAGAGGGTCTTATTTACAACTGGGGTCACTTCCAAGCTATAAGTCCTAGCAGAGCCTAGGCAGGTTTTTATGTGGAGGCAGAGGGGATTTGCAAACTGGAGGTAATGGTGTTCATTCAGCCCTTGTCTTAAGGGCTGCCCCAGGTTACTCAGCTGAATGGTAGAATATCCTGAGCTGGAAGGGACATACAAGGATCATCAGGTCCAACTATTTCCAGAGGACAGCCCCAAGGGTCACATCATGTGCCTGAGAATATTGTTCAAACAGTCCTTGAACTCTGTCAGGCTTGGTGCTGTGACCACTTCCCTAGGGGAAGCCTGTTCCAGTGTCCAACCACCCTCTGGCTCAAGTGCTGCTTTGCTGAAGTCTGTCCTTTCTTTACTCTCTCTACTTTTTGAAATCAAATTTATGGTTGCATCTCCGCAGAGTATAAAAGTTTCTTTTTATTATTATTTTAAGTAAAAAATATAACTGCCGTGGTGTCCCACTTCCTGGATGACATTGGCAACTTTACGTGTGGCTACTGACATTTCAAGAGAACCATCTTATACAGGCAGCCTGTGTTTGGCTAAATTTAGCAAGCCACGGATCAAGTGGCAAGTATGTTCCACCCTGAAACCTATTTTTGGGAGGAACTCGGCATAGGCACCAAGAGGTTAAAAAGCAGTGTGGGGGAGAAGAAAAAAAAAAAAAAAAGAAGCAAAATATTTTGCAAGAATTGTTGCTATGTTCTGAGCTTCAGCTCTTGAAAACTGTGGCTCTGAATCACGTTCACTGGGAAAACAGCTGCAGTTGTTTAAGATGCTACTGCTCCTCAGCTGTTTGTTACCTTCCTTTTGCGGGATGGGGTCTGAACACAAACCTTCCTCAGCAGCTTGAAGTACCCCTTTCTAACTTAAAGCGGATAAGACCCAGGCATGTACCCCTTTCCTCCAGCGTCGTTGGGGAGTACAGCAGTCCCTGCTTGAGGGCTGGGTGGGCATGGATAGTGTAAGAACTCCCAGCAAGTTTCTATAATGGGTTTGGAAGGGCTTCGTTTATGTGCACTGTGTGCCTGAGTGTCCTGACCATACTCTGGTGTCCCAGATCATGAAACACATTTCTGCATATTCAGTTGTGACTGGATTAGTTAAAATTGTTTTGGAAAATTGACTTGACTAAATCACAGAGAAACCATGGTTTTCGACATGCTGGTCTGTAATTAATTGATGAGCGCTAACCAGATAAAAACCGGTTGTCAGCTCGCATAAGTGCATTCATATGGGTTTGTGTGTGTTTATCCAAACGGTTCAAATCCTGTTTTGATTCAATTCCTTCCAGACACTGTTTATTCCCCCCTATAGAAGTGTATATTAGCAAAAAGGACGTGTAATGCTGTCCTAGAACAGAGGTGTACCACTGCGTGCCCATCCTCTCCCTGCTGCCAAGGCTGCCCTGCGATGGAAGATGCAAAGCAGACTGCCTCCCTGGGAGCCCTGCCAGCGGCTGACTCAAGGTGAGGGATCTCAGAGACCGGCTGCAATGGATAAGAGCCGCACCCGGTCTGGTTAGGCAGCACACCTGGTGCTGTCCGCTTCAGCAGCGATTGGGAAAGACCCTGGTGTTCGCTGGCAGAGCCCCCTGACAATGTGCCTGCGGCTCACCTGGGCTTCAGCCGGAGCAGGCCTGTGCACTCACACGGCTTTGAGGTCTCGCGTTGCCCCAGCCTGTGCGGGTGGGGAGCTGGCACAGCCCATCTCCTTCCCTGCTGGAGGAGGGAGAGGGATGAAACTAGGCTGGGAGCAGGTGAGTCATGGGCTGGCTCATTGGTTTCTCTTGGGGCAGCCTCTTGCTTGAGGATCCAGTGGTATGTTAGAAACAGGAAAGGGACAGTTAGTTTCTAGTGGGGATGTTGGGCTGGCAATCTGGAAGTGTAGGAGATTCCCAGCTGTCCTACTGGCCTCAGCTTCCCCTGGAAACAAAACGGAGCTAATAATTACTCTGTCGTGGAGTTCAAGCTCTGGAATATTGAACATTACTTAAGGGAGTATTCATGGGACTATCACTTTTGTGTTTTTATTAGCAACACTGGCACTTAAGATGGAAATAATCTGGGTATCTAACAGACTCTTCATCATGTAGCTTGCTCACTTATTCCTTTACTGACCTCAATCAACCGGCAGAATAGTTCAGGGTCTTCTGTGTCAGCTGTTAGTGCCGTATAAGAGTAAGAATGATTAAGATTTTTTTAAAATGTTTTGTAACATAGGAAAAAAGAAGAGGGAGTTCCCTTTTTTGTTAGGATGCATTAAACAAGTCCTTACTACTAAATCTTGACACATATGTTTTGACCAGCCTGAAAGGCATCCTGGTAATGAGGAAACTAATGCAATAAGTACTTTTGGTGCCCAAGCGTTTAGGAGAGTTGTTTTTCTAAGCAGTGAGTACTCCTCTTTTTCACAAAAGTCTTGACAGCACAAAGTGCTCAAGCCTTGAAAATATCTCGATCTCTGCAAAACCAGAGAAGACCATGTTTATTTTGTAAAGCTGTTGGGGGAGGTGGAGGGGGGGAATTGGGTGAGGAGGGGAAATCCCACCCCATACCTGAAAGGAAGCACCACTAAGTTCTCTCCTTCGTGGGAAAAGATCAAGTATTTCTCAAGTCACAAGCAACTCCCCTGAAAAAGGCCAGAAACTCCATTTAATAATGATGCTTTTGCAAGCAGCCTTAAAATCCCAACAAAAGAAGACACATTTAAACCTCTTGAAAATATCACTTGGTCTTATTTGGGGCAACATGAGTTGGAGTACAGTTTTCAGACCATGCTTATCCTCCCCTATTTTCACTTTGGTGAAAGTGAATAGAAGTAGAAGGGGCCATTTCATCTCCTCCTTGCAGGATGCACAGTGTTAAAGAGCAGAAAGCAATACTTCAAGGCTGCATGGAAAGAGAAGGACTTTAATTCCCACCTTAGGCGGTGCTCTTCCCTATCCATTTCAGCAAGGGCTGCTGCAGACACAAATGAACTGAGGTGAAACTGTAAATAGACTAAACCTCACTGAAACTGGTGGTGGAGAGAGAATCTGCGCACACCCTCACACTCACCCACCCTCTCCCTGTTTATGGTAGAACTAGGAAACAGTTAATGCTACCTGAAAGTAGAAATACTGGAGCCCCTGCCTCAAACACACACTCATGATGGGCAGCAGAGGCTTCAGCTGGTTACTGACTTTTCAATTTTGAAAGGATTGAGGAGGGGGGAAATGATGGTGCCCTTTTAATGATAGAGAAAAGCTATCCTAATGCCTAAGTGCTGCTGAACACACCATCCAGATCTCCCCTTTCCTCTGTGCCTCCTTCCTCTCTACAAAGTGAGCTACCTGGGGAAACAGAAACCCAGAACCCTTCACCCCCCAACAGTGATTTTTTTTTTTTTTTTTTTTTTTTTTTCGTGGCNTTTTTTTTTTTTTTGCTTGCTGAGGGATGGTAGGGATGGTCATGCTGGCCTGAGGGAGAAACACAGCTGCAGACAGGGGTTGGAAGGACGTAAGAGACAGTGATCTGAGGGTGATTCCAGGAAAAAAAAAAATCTGCTGAGTCTTGCATTGGCAGCTGAAGCTGTTAATGAACAGTCTGTGTATCTGCTGCAGGGGATGAGCAGATCTATTAATGCCTGGTATTGTCAGGTTTGCTAGTGCACCAGCCTGTTACTGGAGTTGGCTTGGGAGCAGTATATGCTGTACTCGGCTGCCCCTTCTGCAGGAAGGAATTTCTGGCACAGAAAGGATCAGAGGCCCACATCTGGCAGTGTCCTTGAGTCCTGCAGCAGGAACAGGGCACTGTCAGGGCCACTGTCAAAGTTTGAAGAGGCTTTTAAACTGAGTTTAAATGAATTTCAAAGGTGACATGAGAATGTGAACAAATACACTGCTTGTTTGATCTCTGCTGTGTGTGTGTGTGGGGGGCAGAAAAAAGGAATTTGTGCATTCTTTGCAAGGGATGGAGGGAACACTGTATTCAGCTACCAAATCTGCTTGTAATGGAAACATACCACTCCCTATGTTTTTGGCTGGCTGCTGAGGTCAGAAGGGGTAACAGTAGTACTGTGCTGGGGTTAGTGTTGCTCTAGTTGTGAGGAGGAAGCTCTGTCTTGTCAATGTAGGTTGAAATCATCTCCTACTCTGGACAGATGATACTTAAGCCATTAAGACTTCGGTGATAAATATCTCCTCACACAGTAAAGTCCTAGGAATGTGGCTTTGCTACAAATCTAGATGACTAACTGGAAACTTTCTATTTTGAAGGCACTTGGACTGTGTTGGTGTGTGACACTAGACTTGCTCTGACAAGTAAGGTCCGAGTGGGGCAATTCGTAAGGCTTGTGGCCTGGTCCTTGTCTCCCATTTGGAGGGCCCTTCAAAGCAGGCAGTGGCTACTCTTACACTGCTGGTGTTGGCAGAGACAGCAACTGAGGCACTGCAGCCCCACCCGTGCTTCATGATGGTCTTTCTTGTATCAGAAGACCAGGTGTGAGCTCTCTCTGTGGGAGAGGAGAGGCGGCCAGACCTTCAGGAAAGCTGGCAATTGGCTTGGTTTCCAGAAAAATCAGGGCTTTTGTGTAGCTTCTCTAATGAATCCCAGGAGATCTCGGAAAGTGGTTTGTTCTGGCACCACCAGCTCAGGACCATCCTTCTGATGGCCTTGGCAGTGGGAAGCAGGGTGGGCACAGGCTTGTCTGAGTGCCAGCAGCAAAGGCAGCGTTTCCGAGAGGCATTGAACTGACTGCATGTACACATGTTAGCTCTTCCACCTGTGTGTAATATGTGATGGTCAGGAAGGATCGAGCGTGTAGTACTCACGTGGTGAGAAGAACTTGTGGCCTCTCCAGCTAGAAATTGGGGCACTGCAGTTCTAGAGCACAGAGCTGGCAAAGCCTTATTTGCTGGCAGTCTCTGCAATTGTGGTAGAGAAGGGCCAAGTTTCATGGAGGAAAAAAGTGGCCATCAGAACTTTTAAATCACTAAAAAAAGACACAGACACTGCAATCTTTGCTATGACTCATCCAGGCTGTTATTTGAAAAAGGCAGGCTGAACAGTCGTGGACCTCCTCGCTCAAGTGAGCAGCACTCATTTGTGAACTTGCTGAAGCCCTGAAAGTAGAATTGGTATAGGTGAGCAGTTCCATGCTGAGCCTCTGACCACTGATTTCTCTCCAGCCACGGCCAGATGCAGTTCAGGGAGAGCTAGCAGGTCACAGCTGACTAGTTACTTCCCACCTGTTGCTTTGACTGCTGCTAAACAAGTTTGACAGGTAAAAATCCAAAAAATACATTCTCATTGTCATCTTTCTCCAAAAAACAAGCAATGCAATAGTTTCAGGAATATCAATAATTCCCGGATGATGGGGCTTTGCACTGTAGTGAGTGTTGTCAGTGAGGAGTTGTCTACGAAGAAAACTGGTGTCTGCATTATTAAATTTTGAGTGGAGATAATTTCAGGACATTTTAACAGTGTTTCTCCCACTTTGAATTTTATTCAGGTTCACAGAGAGTCAAAGCCCTGCTGTGAACTGCAGCAGCTTGTTTAGTCACCTCCCTTTAGTGAACGAGCCATGCTCCCGTGGGGCCTTGCTGGGACATGAAAGTGCCGACAGATGCATTCTGGAAAACCTTGCAGCATCGCTGCCTCCTCCCTGGGAATTAAGGACTTGAGTCCTATCAGGAAAGACTATGTCCCCTCAGCTCAGCAAATCGTGGTGCAAACTGCTGAGGGCAGTTCACTGTCCGGCAGCCCGGGCAATGGGCAGAGGAGCGCTGGCTGTCCCCAGCCACCGCTGATGTTTGCTCAGGGAGCGGGAGTCAGGCGATAACGAGTCCCTCGAGATAAAGCGCTTTTGTTGTTTGCCTGCCGGGTCAGAGCTCGGTAGGTGTTATGCATTGCTGTGCGTTAAGGGTGTAGGCTGTTTAAAAGAAATTAAAAAAGGGGACTTTGAATGGGCTGGGTCAAGGTGTCAGAGGGTTAAACCAGAACAGTTCCGGCAGTTGCTAGAGGGAGAAAGTTGTATAACATCACCTTACACCGAGTAAACTTCTCCATCTTAGGTAGCCATCCCTCTGAAGTTTTGATGTGAGAAACACGCGTGCAATCATAAAGCCATCGTCTGTTTAATGAGCTCTTATTTTTTTTTCAGCCGAGTTTTTGCGATGGTGTATCGCCATCCTCAAGGAAGGGAAAAAAATTACTGGGGAAGTAGGAGCAGAAA
>VXAY01001371.1:210427-277805 GCA_013399855.1 Oxyruncus cristatus | reverse complement strand
AAATTACTGGGGAAAGAGGAACAAAAAAAAAAAAAAAAAAAAAACCCAACAAAAATCCAGTCTGGTGGGAAGGCTCAGCAGTTTAACAGTGCCACCTCCTGGCTGGCCTTGGGAGGGAGGGGTGTCCCAGCTTTACACTACTGACGTGTCCCTCACCTATTAATTACCAGCAGCAGCTGTGGAATCCCACAAATGGATTTCTCACCAAGTGATGGCTGCTGCGGGGCTGCAGCTCTATACCTGGTCATCGCGGCAGCCAGGAACGGTCTTTGGTGCACAAAGGCTAGCACGGGCAGGAATTTTCCACTTCAGACAAACACCATAAATCTTCAATTTTTTTTTTTTTTTTTTTTAGTAGTATTTTTTTTTTTTTGCATTGGATGAAAAGAAATCCTGATCTCACCTCCTCCACCCGGGATGGGGGACTCAGAACACAAAATATTTTGAGTCATGGGGGACGAGGAGGGCAGGACAGATCATCTTTGGAAAGGTCAGATCAATTGTCCAAATGCTGATATTTAAATTGCATAGAAAGTTGATTAAAGGCAACAATTAAAAAGGTATTTTGAAATGAAAGTGGCTGTAGCACTGTTGTAAATCTTTCTCCTTAGGAAATGGGCCAGAATTTCCTGGTGTGATGGGATAGCCATTGTCCCATTCTATTGGCCTCTGATCAATTAACACCAATTATCACAGGACCTAATGCACAAGGCAACATGAAGGTAGGAAGGTAGCACTGCTGGCTCTGCACTGGGTGCTGCTGCAACTATCCCCTGAGCCAGGGTGATGTGAGGATGGCATTCTAGACTCCTCCTCGACATGGGGGGTATCAGCTGGACTTGCCTGGGACTGAGGAGCTATATGTAGCTTGAGGTACTGTGGAAAAAGCTGCCCTTAGGGATGCCACTAGAATAGGGTCTCAGCTTTGGAGAGAACCTTGGTTTCCCTAAAGGATTGGGTTCACAGACTTATTTTTGCTGCTGCACTTGAGTTTCTAGGAAGCTGAGCAGGACTGCCTTGCATGTGAGTGGCAGTCCCACAGCAATTTAGGCATCTCTTAATCTCCCTCCCACCTTGTTTCCCCACTCTGGCTGTGGCACTGCTATGACCCCGGCAGAGCCAGTTCTAGAAGAAAGCACAAGGCAGAGGTGAGCAGCTTTCTATTGGTGTGGTTTGTGAACATGTTGGCAGCAGGGCAGAATGGGCATAGTGTGGGTGCAGTGGAGGGAGTGAGAGTGCAAAGCTGAGGTGACATGGACATGAGTACATCTCCAGTGGCCTTGGTGCTTTGCTCTGCTGTGGACACTGTGTTTGGGATAGCTCCCAGTGTGTCTGGGACATGTCTTCCTCATCAGGATGCACTTCCTTAGGCACATCCGCTGCTTCAACATGCTCTCAGGAGTACTTAGAGATGTGCAGGACCTTATACATACAGGCAGCATTTTCCCTCTCTACGGAAACAATTTGTCTTTGCAGTCGTTCCGGTAACAGCATGGGTGTTGTTTTTGTTGGGTTTTGGGTTTTTTTTCTCTAGATGGTACAAAATATAATCGTTTATGCAATACAACAGACTGGCTTTCTAATCTTCCCTCTGATGTACCACTTTGGCACGTTTTTTGGATTTATATCTGTATTTCATGGTGTTCCCCATCCTCCTCTCTTTCGTCTCATTCTACGGTGTTTCCTGTGGGCGTAGTTACTACTGAGGAAGGAGAGGAGGCAGGAACATCTTGAAATCGCTGTGGTGGAAAAATCTGGTAACGTGGTAGTGCCAACTGAGCAGCACTTCAGCCTGTGGTGGGGCCCTTCAGAAACCTTAGCGGTGCTTTTGATGTAAGGAATGCTGCACTCTGGGACCTCAACCCTTCAGCCCAGCTGAAAGATTTGTGGTATGAACCAGGCCAGAGAATTTTCTGAGCCTAAAATAAGTAAATAAAGCCACAGCACAACTGCAGTGTCTTGACACAAACAGGAATTCCTTAAGCCAGTTTTGCTACTGGAACCCACCATATCAAGGGGGTACAACTTAATAAATTTGGACTTTCTTTCAAGTAGCTCATGATGAGTCTTTGCCTTACTAGTCCTTTCTGCTGTGCAGCCCCAGTCTGTGTCTGGAAGGTTCCTCCATTTAAACCATCCGTTAGCCACCCTTCTTTCCAGATAAAAGTGTTTTGCTTGATCTGGCTGCATTCCCTGATTTCAAACAGAAAATCTTCAAAATTTAATATTTGTCTGTTAGCTCTGTCTCACCTGTGTTTGGGACTTCATCCTAATGGACAAGTATACCCCAGAGAAGCAGTAGAGAAAATATCTCCCAATACTGAGAATGATATCAGTTGTGTGAAGCTCTGCACTGAAAGTGCAGAACACACAGAAAGAACACAGAAAGTGTTATTTCAGTCAAGCCAACATAGAAATATTTCCCTGAATCATTATCACAGGTGAACTGGGATTACAATCTTTTTGTCACAGAATACTCTGTTGTGGCTAAACCCAGAGATACCTAAGAGATACCTACTTGAGTCTGAGTTTCTTAGCTTGGCTAAACTTGGGGTTTGTGTTTCTCACTGCTTTTTTTTTGCTGGCCAGTGGGAGCAGTTTGCTATTGTAGACAGTACTACAGTGGACTGTGTGAACAAGCAGCAGTGACCTGGAGGTGAAAAAATCCTGCAGTGTTGTTTGCTTGCCACCTTTTGTACCAAAGCTCATTGCAGCAGTGGCTCTAGGCCTGTTTGTTTGTACTTGTCACCCTACTCAAGGTACTAATGTTTTTTTGAACTCTCATGGTTCTTGTCATGTGTTTACTCTTGGAGATGCTGACAAAAGAATTAGAAACAGAAAGTATTGTGTGTTCCTGATCTAGGTCTGCAGTTCCCTAACATCCGGGGAGGCCTTGAATTTGATGTTGGTTTCCTATTTTTAGGGAGCGACCCAAGCTATGAATAATAAATACAAGTTCTGGGGCAAAATTGTTTTCCATTCATAAAATTCAACATTAAAGGCTGAACAGTTATTTTTCAGCCTGCTGCAAAGCAATAGGAATTCCACGTTGGGACTAGAGAGTTACTGACAGCTTCTTCAGCTTTTGCTGTGCCACAGTTAATAAAGTGGTTCATCTTTGATTTTTATCTGGATAGAACAAAGGTGTCTCCAGATAAGTGATGCAATTAGTGTAGTTTTCAATCTGAGGAGTTTGAACTTGAAAAAATAAAGGCAAAGCAAGCCCCTTTCTTCTGCTGGCTTCTCTCCTGGCTTTCAGAGTGAGAAATAGCTGGGGCATAACTTGAATAAATCAAGGAGAAAGAACAGATGAAAGTTATGGCATTGTGTTTGGGTCTGAATCAAAAGCTATTGCATAGACACTGAAGTTTCTACTTCAGTGATGACGGGGTAAGAAATCACATCATAGGATGCCAGTAAGTTTCAGTGGTGTTGATTCTGTACTTATTTGCATTTCAACACTTGAAGAGTCCTGTTGGAGCCCCGGGGCAGAACATCGCAGTGATGGAGGGGTAAATTGCTGTCAGCACAGTGGTGCAGCGGTTGAGGAGGATCTCTGATTTGAGTGCTCTTGTAAAAAACATCCCATGCATTCAGTAGGGAAATCTGGTTATATGATAAGCTCTCCTCCTGCCCTGGAGCATGCTGTTGTTTTCTGAACTGATGATTGCTGAGTAATAGAGGGAGGAGAATCTTTGCAAGGGGTAAGAGAGCATCCTGGATCAAAGTATTTGGTTTTTCAAGGTAAAGTGCATTAAATTGGAGAGAAGCAAATCAACAACAGTAAAGAATATAATCTGTGCATTTTATCACTCTGCTAACCCCAGCTGTAAAATTTACCATAGGAAGGCTAATAAAATGGGAGCCACACAAGCAAACAGAGGGCACAGGATTATCAGCAAACATTTATTTTGGCTCTGGTGGAGCCACTCCCCTGATCAAAGTGGCTGGAGTTTGAACCTCTTTTAAGTTGTTCCCTGCTTTGTCTGTGAGTGCCCTGATCTTGCACTGGTGGTATCAGTATCATCTGTGCAGCTGAGTGGAAGAAGGAAAGTATCAGGAGGGAGAAGGAAATTATGTGTGAGGCTGCTCTACTGCAGTGTGAGACAACAGTAGCTTATTTTAGCTTTTCCAGCCACTGCCTGGTTTAGGAAAACAACCTAAGGCTTATTGTATAACTATATAGTACAGTCATTATGACAGGGCCAACGGGGAATGCTTTACCATTTGCAGGCTCATGCCTGGCAGACTGAGTAGCTCAGTAACCCTTATCAACAAAATGCCCCGCTGGCAGAAATCACCTTGAGCCTCAGGCTCTGCCCTTCCAGAGCCTCTTCTCTGTCTGATCCTTTTGTTCAGGGTTTCCCCTTTCCCTTCCACCAAGAGCTGCTTGAATCCTTCTTAGCAATGAGTCTCTTGGCCAAAACAAACCTCTCCTCTCTGATCCTTTCAGGCTGGTGGTTGGTGTCTGGTGGGGGATGCTCACTAGGTGAATGTGGTGTTCTTGCTCAGTCTCACTGGCTGGGGAAATATGTAAAGAGCTTCTGGGAGGAGGTACACTGTTGAGTAACACGGTAGTCTCATGACCTCAGGAACAGGATCTTCCTGAGCAAACATCTTGCATTTCACTCTATATGTTAAGGGCAGAGCAAAGGGAGCTTTATTTTTGACATTCTTTCCGTTTTTGTCCCTTCTGTGTTTCTTTTATTTAGTTTGTACTATGTTGGGTAGATTGTTGTAGACACCAGTGTGCTTGAGTTCAGATTCAGTTTAAGGCCAGCTCCTAATATGTTTGCACTAGAGAAACAAGAGGGAAGCTGGGTTTGAATGTATCCTTGTGATATGAATGGGTCTCCTTGCTGGGTAGGGCAGTGCTGAGGGACCACAGACCATCCCTACCCCAAAAGGGAGACCAGGCTGAGCAGCAAGGTGTGAGAGTAGACAGAAGGAAGTTAACCCTGTGGCTGTTATTCTGCAGAGGATTGCTTCATAATACAATGTTTTACAATTCTTATTTTTAAATATCTCCACATTATCCAGACAATGCTAGGCCAGAGTACTCGTTTTTGTGCGCTTCCCCGGAGGTGTGGGTATTGAGGGGAAACTGGAGCAATCTGTAAGGCTGGCAGAGCGATCCAAGCAAGACTTTCCCCTTGCTGTCCCGGGTACAATGTGTGACTTTCTGCCCTCATATCTGCCACAGTCAGCATCCTTGCACTGCATGAGGAAGGTCCTGCATCCATTTTGTGAGGTCTAGGAAGCTTTTCCTGTTCTAGGCTGGTTGAACACTGTAGCGTGTGCCCTATCCTACTGCTGCATAGAAACGAGGGTCTCAGCAGTGTACAGCCACGTAACAAGGCAGGGTGGGTGAGAGCTAGATTTGTGGGTGGACCTTCACACTGAACTAGGGATGTGCTGGTGTGATGGAAGATCTGTTCCTGTCTGACAGTCTGGGACTTTGCCCAGGGAGATACAGAGGTCTCTGTGACTAGACTGTGCATGACTTGGTAGAAACATCGTAGTAGCTGTTCTATCTCAGCTTTGACTGATCGGTGAGGGTATTTGTAGCATAATGATCATTGTGTTTGCCTGAACCCTGTGGGAGCTCCTGGGAGCAGACTTCCATCCCATCTGTTTCACTGAAGCATTTGTCAGTCCTGGGAAGGTTACTTCGGAGTAATCTTCTGAAAAGACTGGGACCTATGCTTCAGGTGGATTCTTCATCATGGTCCATTGCATGAGAACTGGGGGTAAAGATAAATTCAAGCTTTACCTTCCCAGTGTCCTCTGGGACAAAAACTAGATTTTGTTTGGAATAACACCCTTCAGATGTTCCTGCTCCCCCTACTCCCTTTTCTCATGCTGCAGAACACTATCAGACTAATAAAAAGGAACCACTCTGGGATTATTTTAGGGCTGCACTCAAGAGTGTAGAGATGATGTATGAGAAATGTAAACAATGGAACTTTATGGAAAAACAACATCTTTCAACATAACAGAAGCAACAGCATAAAGACACTTCCAATTCAGGCAATCTTACCAGCAAGGGCTGAGAATCTGGCCCAGAATCTGACCATGGGATGAACTTGTGCCTCATGTCCCTCACTTCAAGGAGGTCTGTGTGGAAACGTGCAGATCTTTGTTTTGGCTGAATCCAGTTGTCTCCTTGCTCAGGCTGAAATTCCCTGTGGGATATTGCTCTCACCTGTGCACAGAAGCTGTGTTCAGACTCTGGTTGTTGCTACAGTGCCCTTACTGAGCTTTTTGAGGTTATTTCAAAGATGACTGCAGTAACTGCCAAGTGTATTTGAATTCAGGTGTGATAGTGTGAATACACCACAGACCTTCTGGTCTAACAAGGAATTCATCAGCTGCGCTGGGATCAGTAAAGATGAACTCTGTTTTTGTTGCTTGACCATGCATGATGGTGTCCAATTAGAAACAGGAAATCAAGGAAGAAACCAAGGCATTTCTTAGGCAGAAGGAGTAAAGCCTTTTTTAATTTAAAGGATAGCTGAAACCTTGAGCTGCCAAGCCCTGAATGATTTTTGGACAACTAATCTCCCTGGCTCTGTGGTATGGTAAACATACCTTCCTCCTGCTATGGAGAAAGCTCCAGTTTAAGTGTTGAAATGTCGGTTTAAGATTTAGTCTTGGATTTTCAGTTTAATTCCAATAGAAAAAGGACAAGCAATTTTTGTGATAGGAAGCCAAGTGTTGTTCACTGCTGCTGAGAGTGAGGCTATGCAAAGTCTTGGATGTGAGCTCGGCAGCAAAAAATCAGTGATGGAAGATCTCAAGGGCCAGAAGTTTGATGCTTTAGAGATTAAATTCACACTTTTGGGGCAGCTGAGACCTCCTGCAGCAGCTCCTGCTGCAGATGCCCTAGAGGAGCCTCTGCTCTATGTGGAGGCAAAGGCTGGCTTGTTTGCTGTGGTAGTCTGAGGGCCCCTTCATGTGTGACTGAGGGTATAAGGAGCCTGGTGAATTTGGCTAAGAGGATCTTGGCTATTATGGGATCAGTTTCAAGTAGAAATGCTTAAACTATCACTGTGTCTGTTTTTAATCTGCTGAATATTTCATCAGATAACAGACCAAGAAGCTTGGTGGCAGGAATTTGGGGTTTAGTCATGCTTTTTTTGCGTGATTGCAGTGGAATGGAGCTGAGCAAGTGGACTCTTGTGTGAGTGCTGCTAATGTAGTTTTGTTAGCTTCTCCACAAGGGGAAAGAGGTAAATCTGAAGAGCTGCTGAAGTGAGGAGAAAAAAAAAATGAGCTTGTGTCTGTATTGTGCTACTATTTTACTAGTTATGGCGACCTAAAATGCAGCAATGGTTGTGACTTGGATGAACTGTTTCCGAAATAGCGTCAGCACTTAAGAGTTGAACCCTGATCTGGGGATTGGTGGCTGAAGCTGTGATGAACTCCCTGTCCTTCTTTCTTTTCTTTTTTTTTTTTTTTTTCCCCAAACCAGGATGTAATAGAAATGGGCTGAAAGTGCAGTGTGTTAAATGTTCTCCATCCCATCTTGTGGTGCTTGTGAGTTCATGATCAGCAGTAGTAAGCCTCCCCATGTGAGTAAGGCTCAAAGAGTTGCTCTCCTTTGCTGAGACAGCAGGTGAGAATTTTGCTGGACAGGAAGAAAGCAAGAGCCTATCCCTTGCCGCTAGCTGTTGTCTGCTCTGCGGTGTTGGTTATCTGTGCAGCAGGGATTCTCTTGCTCCTCAGGAATTCATTCGAGCTGCAGAATGTGGGCGTGCAGGATGGAGGCCATGTGTCAAAGCTCCTGTGTGGCCAGATGGGAGCCACAGCTGCCCTAGCTGCACACACACCTCTCAAAGATGAGGCATGCAGCCCAATGCTTGCTACCATCCTTCGTAAACTTGTGCTCAGATCCAGGACCCTCCTGTGTCTCTGATTCCTGCACATACCTTTCCAAATCAGAACTCAATGCTACTCCCAAACCTTCCCCTACAGGGAAGGATCCCAAACAGGTCTCTATACTCTCCTACCCAAGATCCTAATCCCATGTGCTGCCCTATGCCTATCTAGGTTATCTAGCTACCCATCAGATATGCCAGGTGCAAAGGCTCTTGGAATGAGATGATTTGGGGATGTGCTGCACCTGGAATGTAATTTGTGTTACTTCTCCTGGGGCTTTATGCTCAAAGCAAGGAACAGTTTGTCCTCTGTGAATATAATACATGTGTAAACATGACTGATACTTTATACTTCAAATGTGCTCGTTTAACTTGTTCCCCTCAATCTTCCCTCCCTCTTCCCCTTCACCGCCCCCTTATGTCCCCCCTTAAGCTTTGGAGAGACCCTGGAATCATCATGAATACTGAGAAAAAACATTTTTTCATTATGAATTTATTGAGAAGCAAGAAGAACAAATAGCTTAGGTACAGAATGATTTAAAGAACAAAAAATTCCAGGCAGACTCCAGAAGACAAGAGTGATATGAATCCAGTGACAGGACATGGATCACTGGAAAAAGGGCATGTTCATCCTATATGGTTTTGTTCTGCGGTTATAACAAAATCTGTGCTAGTGGAATTTCCAGACAGGCCTCAGAGAAGATTTAAGATGTTGAATGCTGTAACTGCATAATATATGACATATGTATATATATAAAATCTTTAGCCTGTGTTAGAGATGGACACCTCCATAACTTACTGCAAAAAAATGTTTAGGCTCTCGCCTGTTCTGCCTCGTCCTATTTTCATCCTAAGATAAAAATGTTGGTATTGGATACTTTCTACTTACAGCTGTATATATGAGGAGAAAATAGTAGGCTACAGCATGCATTTAGAGATAAAAAGTACCACTAGAGGATCTAGTAAATTCTTGAAAATAATGAATTATAAAGAGGAACACCATCATAATCACCATGTGGGGATTATTTTCTTCAGAATCATTGTAGCATGCAAGCAGCCCACTTGGCTCGAACAGTTTTGGTAGTCTGTAGCTTTCATGTAATTGGTTTGTTGCTAATAATAGTCTAAATAATTTTTCACGGTAAAATCAGCACAAGCAACAGTGACATGATCTTCATTAGTCAGCTTTGCTGAAATAGTGTAATCTCCCTGTATGAGACAAAAGCAAAGCAAGAGATTAACCCATCAGTAGTACATAGCTGCTTCTGTTTCTATTTCCAAGTCCTCTTCCTAGAAATAGAATAACCCATTTCCCGTCAACTTCCTCCAAAACCTTTCCGGTCCAAATGTTTTAGAGGTGGTAAAGAACTTGCCCATATTTTCTGCCAAAATACTCTCATCAGGGATATCAATGCTGACAAGCACAAGTTCAAAATTAAAACAGTGCACTGGGAACAAAATGTTTTGCTGCATAAAAAATCCCTTCAAATCTGTGCAACTTCTCATGTTTCTTATGAGCAAGCACAATATGGCCTGTGCTGTTTAGTAACTGGAAAGCAAAGAGGTGCTCACTTGTCTGGCACTTCACTTCCTTAGATCTTGTTGTTCAGTGTTATTGATACGAATTTTTACAAGAGAGCACCTTGGAGGGATGTGTGTGTATAGATGACTCAATACATGATGAATTCCTATATAATAAAACAAGGGGTAGTTTAATTTCAAATTGTGTATTTAGAATTATGAATTCAGGCTTTTGGGAGAATTTGTATCATTACAGTGCAAAAAAACCCTTAACCCTAAAGAAGCCATGACTATCTTGTTTTGCTCTCTCCAGACACTTGGAGAAGGGGAAACACTGGTTATGGGGGGTGACATGCTTATTTAGCAGATTTGGAGGAAGAGGTGAACTAGATTGTATTCACTCTATATTGCTGGCATTGCAGTAATAATTGCTGGGGTTTTTTTGTTGTTGTTGTTGTTGGGGTTTTTTTGTGTGTGTGTGGTTTTTTTTTTTTTTTCTGAAGAGTGGAGGGGAGGAAAACGTGGGGTATGAGCTTGGCAGCAGTGACCTCTTGGCTGTGTACCACAGAAAGCTCTTGCCCTGCTCAGAACCCTTCTGGTTGTGCAGTAGAAAGAGGTATGGCTAGAATGAGTCAGGTTTCCTGACATTTGCCTTTTACAGTAGGATTCCTAAAGCAATATCTGGCCTGTGTCCCCACAGAGAGGTTCAAGTTAAGTGTAACATCCAAATTTAGAGAGAGGCCCAATGGCAACATGCTCATGAGAATATAGCCTGTTGTAATTGCTGTGTGAACTGTGCAAACGTCCCTCAGGCTGCTCAGATGAGGCTGTTCTTTGCAATGATCAGGATACAATTGCTGTATGGAATAACTCCCCTTTGCCAGCATGGAAGGAGTGTGTTATTTGCCTGATTGATTAATTAACAGAAAAGGCTTCCTATTTCCTTTCTCACAAGCACATTAACTCTCTAAAAGCTTATATCTGAATTCATGGGAGTTCATAGTAACTAATTTCCATTGTTTATTAGTAATTGGATTTTTTTTCTCCTCCAGAATAAATTTTTGCTTGTGGTGAAAAATTGTTATTAAAAGAGGATTGTGAACAATCTTGGAGTTTCTGGCTCCAAATTCAGCTAATTTGCCCAGAACTGGAGTTTTATTGCTTTGTCTAGAGGTTTTACTCTGTAAGAGTCCTCAGTGTGTTAGTAAAGCTGCTCCTGGAGCAGGATGCTGATTGATGTGAGCTCAAGCACTCCTGTATGAGAGATCAAAAGTTGTTGCTGAATACGGCATCTCTAGGTGTAAGCTTTAAGGAAGCACGCTGGTGGGGGTGGGATAACAGCCTGCATAAGGGGGCCCAGTTCCCTTGTGTGAAAGCCTTGGGAAAATGAAGGTTGTGTTTGCTGCTATCACCAAGGGAAGATTGAGACATATCAAATGGTAGCTGTTATGGAGGCTCTATCCTCCCAGAAACCAGCTAGCCTTGTTATCACCTCTGCAGGTCTTGGCAAGCCTGGTTCTTTGGGGCTAATGTCTTTGTTCTGTATCCCTGTTCTGATCCTGTCTTCTTTTCCTGCACCTGGACCAATCCAGTGATGAGCAGGCCTGAGACTTCATCTTTGGGCCTATGACATAGGTTTTGTGTCTCCTGTTGAAGATCTGAGAGCTCACGCTGTGTCTGGAGTAAATCTAAGGAGTATTTCACTGACCACATGAGCTTTATGCTTTCATAGTGCTGAGTGTGATCCTTTCTCCACCACATTCTCAGCCAGGTGCCTTGATAATCCAGATTGTGCCTTCTTCTCTTCAATCTTGCTATTCTGAGAGTAAGAGAGGGAGAGCCTCCTAAATAACTATAGGGCTGCATGACTTCAGAGCTGGTACAGATCTTCTATACTGAGAAAATCTGTCTGTCTCTGGACAATGGTGGCTCTCCTATGCTTTATGAGCAAAGCCACTTAATTTCATATTGGAAAGAATTAGTCATGTAAAACACTATCAGATCCAGTGTGCTAGCCAGGGGAGCCTGGAATGTGCTAATGTGATTGCTGGTAGTCCTCTGACCACACCTCATTCAGAAAGCTTGGGAGCACAGCTGTGACCAACTTACCTGTGGGATTTCTTTGACTCCCAGTGTGACTGGTCCCTCATAGTGGAGGTGTTCTGAAAAGCAACAATGATGTTGGATGGTTAGACATGCAGCACACGAAGGAAACAAGAAGCTGATCATAGATGCTTTCTTTTTGTAATAGAATTTCAAAGTGCTCCAGTGACAAGTGTTATGGAACTGCAAAATGCTGTATACACAGTCTTGCAACAGCCCTCCTGAGAGAAATATCAGCGTGTATACTGCCTTGTGAGGAAAGCAAGGCAGACCCTGGACTAAAGGACCTGCAGCCCCTGCCTGAATGGAGGAGAGGGACATGGCTTTGCAAACTAGGTGGCTGTTCCTGTGTCAACATGCATCCTTCAAATGGGGAAATGAAAGGGGAGGGGGACTGCTGGACTCAGGTCCTTTAGCATGAACTATTAAACTTCTGCAGGTGCAATAGTTGAACTGCACTGTTTTGATAACTTTTATAAAAACCAGTCTGAGCTGAGTGTTTGAGGAGGACTTCTGACTGCTTGCTGAACGTGACCTTCAAGTAATAAGAATGTGTCTATCTCACTGCTGAGGGTAGCACTCACCAAGAAGTTATATGAGGTATTAAAGTCATCACAAGTTGTGCTGGGGACTGGAATAGAGCCCAGGAGTTCCACCTCCCAATCCTCCTCTCCCTAATCGTGTGAGGCATGCTTGCTCTTTGCTATTGACGAAAGGGCAACTTTGGCATTAATGGAGAGAATTAGCAAGCTATTTTGCAGTTCCTCCTACTTTTTCATAGCTTACTGGGCCAAACTCTGCAGACTTGACTGAAAATAAAACTTGTAGATGTTTCGGTATTTCAGAATTTCTTGCACAACTTGCCCCACACAAGTCATGGAAAAGTCTTAAGAACTGTTTAAGGATTCTCTTTTGTAGGTGTCATGAAATATTCTTTACTTTGACAGTGACAGAGGAGTAAGTGTTTCATCATGTTTATATGCGTATGTGCTGGCATCTTGATGCTTGTCACTTCTAGAGATTTGTTTTAGTCTAGTCTCACTGTCGGTTTATACTGTTTCTTCTGAAAGGTTGGAAAAAGGTTTGTAACATCTTTATGTTGTACGGTCCATCTCACCATGCATGGACTTGGAAAACATTCCACAGGAGGTCTTCCCACACGTTAGGAAATGTTAGTCTTGTAACAAAATTTTACGAAAGAATCATGACTGTGAGATAAGCTAGGAAAAGGAGAAACCTCAGATATTACCGATGTTCTGCACCTTTGCATTAATGAGAAGTTTGCTTAATGTAATGCCCTGATGATCCTGGGAGGTGGAGAAGATGCAAAACAACTCAGTGTTTCCCTGAAAAACCTAGTACCAGAACAGAGAATAGAATAAGTGTATTTTGGCTCATCAATCTTAAACTGATCAACTATGCTATAGCACCTGTACTGTACTCATTCCTCTCTGCATCCCTGGCCAATTCACTTGGACACCAAGAAGTCTTTTCCTTTTCAAAGAGCAGTCACCATCACTGCTTGCTTCTCTGCACGAAGCAAGAGCCCAGGAGTCTGACACATCTTCATTGCAGAGAACAGTGACTCAAGAATTTAAAAAATACAGTACACCCCACTTCTCAGTTCACAACTTTAATCGAGTCTAAATGGGAATTAAAGGCACTGCAGACTGCATGACTTAGGTGATGAGTGACTCCCTTGAGACTTAAGCTGTGTGTGTGTCAATATGTGCTAAGGCATTTTGTGATCTGCCCCCTCAGGGTGGTGTGGATCATGCAAGTTCATGCTTTGTGTGTTCTTTGTTTCAATAGAGAGCTTTGTATGACTACTCTTCTTTCAGACAACCCTGAGCCTAGCAAACCTTGGACAGCAGCAGAGGAGAATGGAGAGGAAACTCGGCTGTGAACAATCACCCTTCCCCAAAGTCCTTCTCCCCATGGACATGGAAATTCCTCTTGGATCACATGGCTCATTAGGATCTCACCTAGGCTCCCAGAAAGCCGTCCAGAATCTAAAAATACAGATGCAGCATTCAAGCTCTGCAAAGGCTGTATTTTAAAAATGAAGTAGGAGTCATCAGGCCATAAATTTGCTTCTGAAATGATGGCAATGCTAATCTCTCATCTAGTGTAGGTAGAAGCTATTTTTCCACACACACTTCACTGTGATAAAGTAGCCAGATGAATGCAGTCTTGGGGCTCTGCCTCAACCCACTCTGTGAAGTTTTCTGTGATTGCTCTGATGTGTTGTAGATAAGCCTTTGCTCGATAGTCAAAGAAGTCACTCTTATGGGCTGTATTATCTTTTAGGGAGCCTTCAGCTACGGAAACAGGTTCTGTGTGTCCAGTCTGAGGTCCATGTTTACTGCTTTATGTTTCAGCAATAGCTTTATTTAGCTCTTTCTAACCAGGGGTCTTGCAGTGCTTCACAGTTACTAGTCATATGGAGCTACTGGAGAGAGCCACTGATATGATTAAGGGACTGGAACATCTCTCCAATGAGGAGAGTCTGAGGGAGCTGGGACTGTTCAGCCTAGAGAACAGAAAGATTAGGGTAGAGCACATCAAGATGTACAAATACCTGAAGTGGGGTTGTAAAGAGGATGGAGCCAGGCTCTTTTCAGTAGTGCCTAATGGCGGGGCAAGAGGCAGCAGGCACAAACTGAAACACAGGAGGTTTCTCCTGAGCAACAGGAAAGACTTTTTTTGCCGTGAGGGTGACTGAGCATTGGCAGAGATTACCTGGAGAGGATGTGGACCCTCTATTCTTGGATGTATTTAAAACCCCTGCCTGGAATGGTCCTGGGCAACTGGCTGTAGATGGCCTTGCTTGAAGTAGGTGGGAACTGGACTAAATAACTTTCAGATGTCCTTTCCAACCTCAACCACTCTGTGTTTCTGTAACCAGTCCTCTAGCAAACTCCTGTGACCTTCCTTGCTTCAATGGGGAGGGGGAAACTATGCTGCTTTGAAAGTATGTCATTAGGGGAAAGCAAGGGCAGCTTTCGTTTTAAGCTAGTTAAGACCTGCCATGGTCCATACTATGGATTCATAGATCTGCTGAAATTTATCATTCATATTCACTTTGGACCATGGCAAACTCCTCAGAGCCTATACTGGCTGACTAGGGCTTGTTTGCAAATTTTGAAAAGCCCATTCCATGTTCCAGTTGCATGACAATTTCTACTAGAATTCCAGAAGTGTAAACATCCTCCAAAGCCTTAGGGAGTGTAGTTATCACAGCATCCTTTATACTTGTTTTCCTCCATATATTCATACGTTTTTACATTCCTCCATTGAAAGAGGATGAACACATCTGCTGCAGTAACTGTCACAAACACTGAGTAGCTCATTGAAAGAATTCTGTGGTCTTTTTAGAGAAAGCCCAAATGTAGTTGCAAAAAATGTACAAACATTGGGAAGAACATAAATCATGAGTCCATTTTTCCACTTAAAATATCCCCTGTTTCCTTATCGGTCTGCTAGTAAGTTACGTTATAGGTCAAGCATGCTGTCAATAGTGATGTGTTTTCAGCCCTTTTCCTTAAAGACTTATCTGAAGATGATTTCTCTAGAGCACCCTAGAAAACATTTCTAATTTACCACTGATTCAAGGTGATGCTATTATATTTTTGGTAGCAGCTCTTCACTCTTGTTTCTACCAAAAGTAACTTGGTCCTTTTCTTTGGCCTTTAGCAGCTTCCAATCTGAAGCAGAGCTTTCAAATGTGTAAGAGCTTCCTGAGGATTGCTTCAAGTTACTACTTATCATTTATCATGAAGATGCCTCTCATTCCTGAAAAAAGTCCTGTAATGAAATTCTCACTCCTCTTTCTCAAATCTTCCTTACACTGAAAATCTGTATACGTTCTCACACTCTTGTACTATATAAAGACCCTGTACATCTGCACCCACCTCTTCCTTTTTCTATGTTCTAAATATTTTTAGAACTTCAATGCTCCATGTTTGAGTTCTTCTAGGACACAATCTTGCACCCATGCAACTGACACACAGCTTCTGCAGGTTTTATGGATGTAGGAATGATCTGAACAACTGCCAGCTATAGATGTATATTTGAGTGGGAAACACATACATAAATATATAGCCAGGTGAGAAGCATTCACTTTCTTTACTGGGGAGGAGAAAGCAAGATGAAGGGGCTAAGCAAGATGTCACTGTGCATCAGCACAAAGGCAATCAGCTTGGTGGTGTAGCTGCTTTCTCAGAAACAGGTACCTAAACTCTCAGTGTGATGGCCAGTTTTGTAATTCATGCTGTGTTTCCTACTTTTATTCACAAATACTATTTTAGAAACTTGCCCACTGTAACACCTACGATAATGTCAAAAATGGGGATCTGAAGCAAGGTGGTGGTTTCTCTATGGTTTGGGAGTGTGCACAAGGAATTGCGCAAGTGCTCTGATGGTGCCTTTGTCAGTTGGGCCTGAAAGAAAACTTGCAGAGGACGCAGCTATCTTTTTGTCGGGAAACTTTCTTTAAGCATGCAAGTTGTGGTTGGCACATTGCTAAATATTACCCTGGTAGGTCTTTTACTCTGATTTTAGCGATTTCATTGGGAAATCTGTTGAATTTTATGTAACTCTTTTCTTTGAAGGAAATGGGGAATAACCACCACTTTCTACTAAAAAAGAGGAAAACCGGAGTTCATGCTATGCCTCAAAGAATTTAGCAGTGTCACTGCTATTGTTCTTAAATGGACAATGGCCAGTTTCCTTGCAACCTTTCTGCTAACAACTTCACAACAGGCATATAGCTCAAAGAAAAAGATGTTGGAATCCTATTTAGAAGTACTAGTGAGCAGTGCCAGACATGACCATTGCTTAACAAAAATAGTAAATACTGTATGACTATGATGAACATGAAACCTCCAGCTATAATAAGTCTTTCCAGCACAGAGAGTATTTCCAGTCATGGCAAAACTGTAGCATTACAGGAGAGCAAATAACAATAAAAATAAACAAAAAGAAAACAACCTCAAACACTCAAAGACTTTGCCACATCCGTCTCTTTTTCGGGCAACTTCTGCTCTGCTCTTCAACACCACTGAGTGGATCAATGAAGCCCGTAGCAGGACAGTGTACTGTCTAATTTTGGGAGAGGGAGGAACAGGCAATTTTTGGCCTCCTTGTGAAAGGCAAGCAAATTCTGTGTGAAACTATATTTAAACTCAGGTCAGGTCTGGCCAGATGTTGGAAATGTTGCTTGTACAACAGGGAAAAGGGGATCTCCATGAAAAGCTTCAGTTCAAAGGGCTATCTGCTCCCCTGTACCTTTGGTAGGCTGCATACTTGGCCATTCACATGTTGTTCTTTCTGCATAGGTATTAGGTCAGATTTACAGCTGTGCTAATACGGTAAATTATGCCTGAATTGTCCTAAATTGGTCTTCAGCTCAATTCTGTGTCCTAAAACATGGTTTGGAATCAGCTGTCAACTAATTAAGAAATACCACATTTTCAGTTTGAACCTCAGTTTGAGAAAGTTCACTTCTTTCCCACTGTGACTTAATTACTAAATAATAATAGCTACTGAAAGAGAGGGTGTGTTAAAAATTTTGTGGCAAAGGTTCTTGCATGAAAGCAGGAATGCTTCTAAATGAAGATGCATAGTATTATTTAAACAACCAACCACCGGTTTATATCATAATGTACTTCAATTAGTAGAAACAATCGCCTGTCAGTTTAAGATTAAGGGACTTGGAAACCCCAGGAGGTTTTGGCTTTGTGGCTTAATGTGTGAATAGCAGTTTGTGCTCAGCTCAAGGCTGACTCTACTTCTCCTTAATGTATTCTCTAAGGGATGTTTAGTACTTCATCAGAATAAGATAGTTTTTCAGTAGGTCTGTGGGTGGGTTTTTTCCACTTGTAATTCAATACAAAATTGAAGAAACGTCTGAATTTAATTTTTTTGTCTATCTGGCTTACAGGATTTGCATAATTGGTTGCTCATGCAGCATTTCTCTATTATTCTTTATGATAGTTCTGTGCTGTGTGAAATGTCTTAGTCATTTTCCAGGGGCTGTCTTAGCAGTAGTGCTGTGCATGGTCTTTAAACTCACAGCCCTTGCACATGAGTTATTGTAGTGTTATCAGGATGAAGATGCAAGTGGATGGAAGGAAGGCAGAGCCTCTGTAACTAACTGGTGCTCCAACAACTCAAACTTCTCTGTGTCTCTATGTGTTTATTTTAAAATCATCCTAAAGAGATGATCATGATGTAAGAGGGATTTAAAAATAACTATTTAAGATACGTGGATATTAAAGTCCAGAAGTATGACCATAGCTCTTCCACACATAGCGTGGCTAACTTGGCACTACCTACTCTGTGTTGTGGCAGAAGGGACCTTAAGGTGCCCAGTCTCACCTGAGACCAAAGATGCCTGCTTTCTTGGGGCAGCTAATTCCACTGTAAACCAACCAGTGTAAGTCTTTACCAGCTGGCAGTTCAACTGGCAGGAATTGAATTCATGTGACTGCTGCATAGGCACATGTAGAGCAGAAACAAGGTGCAAAGCATAGATGGTATCAAATAGTATCTTGGTCTAAATATCCTTATTCAAGCATAATTCCTCTTAAAGTGAGCTGAAAATAGCCTTTGAGGACAGGAAGTGTTACTTGCTTAATAGTGAAGAACATGTTCAGAATGGTTGTTTGTTTGCTCAGCCAT
This sequence comes from Oxyruncus cristatus, assembly GCA_013399855.1. Classification (NCBI taxonomy): domain Eukaryota; kingdom Metazoa; phylum Chordata; class Aves; order Passeriformes; family Cotingidae; genus Oxyruncus; species Oxyruncus cristatus. The sequence continues at coordinate 259,617 of VXAY01001371.1, read as the reverse complement.
TTCTTTTACAGAACTAGCCTTTATTTTTGTCATACTTCTTGCTCACATGACAACCACATGCCCATAAATAGGGATTATGAACCTCTCTGCTGTTGGATAGGGTCACATAACCACCGTTATTTTTTATGAACTTGAAATCCCATGTGTGTGCAATATTCTGTGATTAAAAGAAAAGCAAAAAAAACAGGTTGGGGGAAAAGCAGGCTCTTAAATTAAAACGTCTCTGTCCTACTGTGTTTTTGTCATCCATTAACATGCTGTTGAAGCAAACAGAACATTACGATGTATTGGTGCGTTCAACAGCACAGCGGGTGCATCCTGCTTGGAGTATTCAGCAGCCATCAAACACTTAGAGTGCTACCTAAATTACCTCCTTTCTTGCTTCCACAGAAAATAAGCTTAGAATGACCCGGCGCGCAAAGCGTCTCTGAGTAGGTTAAGACCGTCTTCCCGTTTATGATCAGGTTAAGCTTGGCATACAGTTCCTTGATGTCGTGTCCTACACACAAAGCAGAAAGAGAACTCAGAGAAAGTGCAAGGGTAAACAGGTTTAATATTTTATTTTATAAAAGATTACATTTCCCCCGCCCCCCCTGCTGTTTGAGCTATTAAATGTTTCCTCCTGACTGAGAACTCTTAATACATAGAAATCCATGCTTAAGCAACAGGTCTCTAAGCTCTTCAAGGTATACGACAAAGGACATAATAGCACATATCTTTATTGTTAAATAAACTACACCCACGACCATTCTCTGACTCTGAGGTCAACTAGCATAGCTAGTAGTCCTTACAACAATCTTACATCCTTACATCTAAACTTTCTTTTCTGCTGTCCTTAGCAGAGAGATCATATCCAATGGGCCCCTGGGAGCAACCTGTGACATGTAATCGCTGCCTGGGAAAACAGTAGCTGCCCAAGCCAAACTTGTGCCAGGGACCAGCACAGCAGCAAGGCAGTGCTAGGAGGTTGCCTACTTGTGCCTGGCTTGCTAACATAGACAGAGCCAGTCTGGATCCAGAGGCTACTGGATTTAGAGGGAGGTCCTGTACTCTGACTTGTGGGAAAAATATTTACAAATGCTTGTAATGTGATTTTTGCAGGCTTGTTAACTTTGCAGCCACCTAAAAGCTGATGCTTCCTTGGCAAGTGGGTAGCACGTCTCACAGAAGGGAGACCTTTAGCATACAAGGAAGCGTTCCCAAGTGTTAAAAGACACTTGGCACACAAATTTATTTTCAGCATCAGGAATGTACAGCAGAACTTTTGTATTTATGCTCTGGCAGTAGAGGTTCTAGGTGAGCTTGGGGCCAACAGGTTTGCAAGAAGGTGGCTTTTCTGTGCAAGGATCACAAAGCAAGCTATGACTAATGTTAACTTGTGCACCCAGTTTTGACCTTTTATTGCTGATCAGTCAGGTGCTGAAGGGTATAATTTCAGCTACTGCAGGTGGTAAACTGGTGGCATGACTGTTGCCTCAGGCTAGCACTCCCCCAGCATGTTTCTCTGTATGCCCAGGAGGGGCAGAGGGCTGTCCCACCTTGCTATATGGGAGTCCATTCAGTCTTCTATCTGCAAGGGTCACAGCCTTGGGAATCTGGTGAGCACTGCTGGTGCTGACAGAAGAGTGTGGGCACTGTAGCTGTCTCGTTCAACAAGACTTTCCCTAGAAGTCTTAGCTATGAAGATAAGCTCTAGAGCAGCACTCCCCCCCACCTTTGTCTATCCATGTGTATAAATGAAGGAATGGGGACGAATAAATAGGAGAGGAGTAGGGGCTGGGGGCTGATATGACCTGCTTAGGGTGACATACATAGTCCCAGGCCGAGCTGATAACAGAACATTACAGGACATTTCTGTAGCCCTGCATAAGTTTTGAAATTTCTAAGAAACAAAGCCCATTCATATTTTGTGGCAGGTTGTCACCCTGGCTTACTTAATACCAGCACTCACATGTGAATTACCTGTTTATGGTGTAAGAAAATAGCAATTCACTTACGTAGGACCATTGAAGCTCTGACGTTAAAGGTGTGGGTTGTGACATCAGAACACTTGTCAATGCTGAAAACAAAATCTTGCTGGGGATCTGTTTGAAGACACAAAGCAGTGGGTAACAAGTTCTATCTTAATGAAAAGTAATGACTGTGTAGAAGAAAGCAATAGAACATAGAAGTGTTATAAAAACCGAATTACATGTTCCTTAAAAATTCTCCAAGAAGTGCTCAAAGCTCCCATACCCTCTGTTCAATAGCCACTTAGCTACTTCTGTGCTTCCTGCCACTTCAATCCGAAGCACACTCAGGTGAGACTAAAACCTACTGTGTAGGAAAATGAGCCAAGTTCAAAGAAAGCAAGTTCCCCTCAGTAGTGGGTGGTGAATACTTATTCAACAATGAATTCTTAGTACAACTGCTCTTCCCAGACACTGCACACTGCCATCGCTTCCTCAGCACTGACGGGCAATTGGTTGTGGAGATGTTTTTAATTAATTTGTATCACAAGATTACTTGGTGATGCTAATTAAGAAACTGAATCCTGAAGTGGAATGGAAGGTCCAAAATTGAAAATAAAATCGTGTAACTGATATACTGCAGTACTTTATGCCAGGTCCACCATCCCATGATATTTCTAACCCAGGAAATATTCTACATTTCTCCTTTTCTGGGAGACTTTAGCAGAGCTGGGCCCAAAGGGAGTCCTTTGACTGATGATTGTCATGAACGTGGTTCTTGCCATTTCCTACAGTATTCCTTCCTCTGCATCAAGCTCTAAAACTCTTGTATAAACATGATTGTTTTCCCACCACTTCCACCTTCTTCCTTGCTAGCCTCCAGGAGACTTCATGCTATGCCTGAAGGCTTGTCGTTGTGTCACTCCCTGGTGACAGGCAGCAGCAACAACTGAGAGCTCAGCTGCCACAAACAGCAGAATGTGCAAGTGTGGCTGGAGGTGAAAGATTTGGCCAGTTTGGAAATGTATCTTAAGCCTCAAGGCTTGCTTTAGGCATAGTTTTGTCCCTCAGCATGGCTTTCCAGCCAGCCTGTGTGTCCAACTTCCTTCTCTGTGGAAAAAAGAGAAGCAACTGTGGCATGTGCAGAAGCAGCCACGACTCCTTGCTTTACACAGAGCTGGCAGTGACAAATATAGACTTGGGAACTGAGTTCTGTTTTATAAGTTATTGTTGCTTGAGCTAGTCTTCTTGCTGAATTGAAAATAACATGTTGGGAGAATTCCTTTGATGCTGTGGTGAAACTTGAGTCACGAGTGTCCTCTGTGAGGCTGAGCAAGCATCTCCATAGTCTATCCCTGTTTTTGCAGCAGTGTCCCACAGCTGTAGCAGCTGGCAGCCTGATTGCTTAGACGGGATCATGAAATGAATGGAAGTGTTATGAGGACATGGGGGGCTCTAACTAAGCCAGGTTCTGTGAGCCCACAGATCGTCAATGTGGTCTAAAAGGAGTACCCGAGCCCCAAGTTCTGGTAAATGAAAATAACAGTTTAAAAGAGAGAGATAAAAGGCACTTGTATTTTGAACAGCTTTTTGTGTCTCTGTGCTGGATTTTGTCCTCCACACCACTAAAGCAGTCTCTGCAGTTGCATAATCTGCTTGGGACAGCTAGTTAGTACCTGGAGTTGTTTATCAAGTGAGACCAGAGTCAGAGGGTTGTCTTTCCTCCCTTTCCATATTCCTGTCAATTCTCACTTTGTTTTTTTCAGCTTCAGAGGCTGTTGGAATCAGTTAGAACAGTTTCCTGCTCCAGGCAGAAAGCATGTCAAACTTCTCTTTTCTCCAGGACCGTTACTCCTGCTTCCCCTCTGGTTTCTGCCATCTCTCAGGGCTTGGTTTCCGCTTTCCTCTGGATTTCTGCAAGAGCCCCTCTCATTTATATTTTGTGTGTAGTGTGATGATAAGGTTCAGGAAGCAGCTGCTCAGATTCAGAGCAACTTGAGCATTGAGGCCTACAAATAGTGCTGGTAATCAAATTACTAAAATTGTTAGTTCCATAATTTCCAGAAGGAGTTATGGTCAAACATGGCACTGCAACATATACGATGCTCTTCTCTTTTCAAAATGAATAGGCTGTGCTTCAATTAACAAATTACATCATAGTGTTAGGGCTAGAAATTGAATTTTTGGTTCAAAATTCCCCATCAATAACTGGGCAGAAAGGGGATGTTCATGAAACCAAGCTTCTCTGGAAAGCATGGACTTCTTACAATGACCCTGACCTCAGGGTTATTTTAATTTCGGTGTCTTGTGTCTGTTTTATTTCTATGGGTTTAGCTCCTTTAACAGATGACATATTTCATGATGCATTGTAGCCATGGATGTTTTCTACTGTGCTGCTAGTGTTGCAGCATAGGGCCCTGATATCAGAGAAGTGTTGCCTGGTCCCCAGAGAGGAAGAGAGTGTGGAAGCTCTCACATGAGAAATTCCAGAAAAATTTGTGAATTGGAGCACTTGGATTTTGTGTTGTTACTTTGTTGCTGAGGAATGTCAAATTTTCCACTGTCAAAAGAAATCCAATTAATTTTCTGACCATTTCCCTGCAGAAATTCATGCTAAGACTTTGCAATCTAACATCTTAGATGCTGCGGTGTACTGAGGTGGGGGCCTCCTGCTGAAATCAATTGAAAGAATGGCTGTGTTGCTAAAGCTATGGTGCCAGGGAGTCTGTATTCCAAAACATGTAGGCTGAAAGGTTGCTGCTAAAAAGGAAATTAATGAAAATAGTAGGTTTTAGCCATTTGATCAGTGAAGATGTCTGTAAATTCAGCTGTGCGTTATGCATTAAGGGAGTGTGCCATACCCCTCTTTGTTTAAATGGTGAGGAGTCCCTCCTGTGGCAAAGGCAACTCGAGCCAATTCCCATTTTTGTGTTTCATCTCAGATGCACAACTGTGAGTCACTGTGTGTCTCTTATGGAGGTTTAATACTTATTCTTCTGTGTTTGCCTCAATCCGAAGTGAGCTGGTTAGACTGAAAAAAATACGTGTTATGTCTTTCACATGTGCAGAGCAATAACATTTACTGTTAAATCTCTAAAATATGTGGGGCTGCCCTTCAGCCTTCCCCTTCCCTGCAACATTTCATGGTGCACAGTACTGTATGTTCCCAGACTTCCCTCCACCCACTCCCTTCAATCTGCTCCCTCTTCCATAATTAAAGCTAGAAACTCTTCAACTGGTTGCAGAATTTTGCTTTTCCAGTTCAGCTTTGATACATTACCAACACTTAAAACATTGTTGGAAATTTTGCAAACACGTTGAGGTTTATCAGTGGAAATCTGCTTACTGATGGGAAAAAGGGTATTCTTTGTGTATCTAGTGCGAAGGACTCACGCTGCAACATATTTACAGCTAACAGTAAGGTGCCTGGGAGCAGCATTTGGTCTCAAGTTTCTGTCTACATGGTTCTAAATCTTTCAGGCAACTTCTCAGAGAAAAGGACAAGTCTTTGACTTTCGTAAACAATAAATGCGCTTTAAGATCTCTTAGATGTGTTATTTAAACCTGATGCTGTGGCTGATCCTGAGGTCCCAGCTGTGTCTAGCACTGAATGTACAGCTCTTGCTGAAGACTGGCTTCTGTAGTACTATCCTGCTTTGTGAGAGATAAATTTGGGATGTACCTGGCATCTTGCCACTGATCACCCCTTATATGTCTTAGTATTAGTGCATCCCACCTCCCATTTCACCCTACCTGGTGGTACCCTGGTGGAGATTCGTTGCTATATTGACTTGGGATGTGGTTTTCCTTGCATACCACCTACACTGACAGCATAGTGCAAGATTTCAGCCTCTCTCAAGATGCTCACAGTGATGGATTTGCCTGGGTTTTTCTTAGAAAATGGAGCAGGTGTGTGTAGTACAGCCTAGATGAGTTTCTGAACTTTTCTTCTTGGAGTCTTTTTCCCCTGCCTTTTTTCTTGGCAGAAGGTTCATAGGTAAATTATCTCACAGAATCATAGAATCAGACGGGTTGGAAAGGACCTCTGAGATCATCAAGTCCAACCCTTGATCCAACACCACTGCGGTTACTAGACTATGGCACTCAGTGCCACATCCAGTCTCATCTTAAAAACCTCCAGGGATGGAGAATCCACCACTTCCCTGGGCAGACCATTCCAATGCCTGATTACCCTCTCTGTAAAGAATTTCTTCCTAATATCCAACATAAGCCTCCCCTGGCAGAGCTTAAGACCATGCCCTCTTGTCTTATCTCAGACATATTTACAGTGGTGTAACCCCAGTGATGGGGACAACAGATGGGAATTCACCTTCACGCCCCACTTACTGCAATTGTGGGGCCAGCAGCTCATGCCCCTGCTGAACATAGATGTGCACAAAGCCACAGGGCTGTGAGCTGGAGCTGCCCTTATAGCCTCCTGTGCTCTGGGAGGTGGTGTCCAGAGCACAGGATGAAGCAGACAGCTGGGAATGATAATGTGCTAACCCACTGTGGCTATGTCCTTCCAAGCTTGAGCTCCTAGATGACTAACTGGGAATCACAGAAACTGCGTGGCCAGATGGGAAGCACCTGTTATTGGAATTTTGCTGGGCTGGTGTACAACAGCCTCTCTCTTTTATTCTTCTCTCTCCTCCCCCCATTTTGTTACCTATCCTCAACTGGCTTCACTCTCATCTGAATCTCCTCTAAAATCACATTGTTTCCATATGAGCATGAAAATCAGTGGTATGACTGAATAGCAGCAACAAACAGATGAGCTGTGCTTGTGAGGGTCCACATCTGTAAGCCCTGGAGTGGTGGAAAGACTCTCCAAATGGGTAAGCTTTGGGTGTTTCACAATAACACTTCTAGGAGCAGATAAGCCACAGAATTGAATGAAATGACATAGCTGCACTTGGCTAGGGTTGAATAAGGACAGACTGGTGCTAGAGGAGCTGGAAATTAGCACAAGGAAGAAATGTATTTAGCAATTACCCAACACTCCTCACCTTCAAAGCTGTTAATAAAATTAAATCATTAGTCTTTACAGCATTCAAGGTGATGAAAGGAGAGGGAAAGAATGAGGAACTGGTTGGGATTTCAGACTTTATGTATTTGTTCAACAATTTCCCTTTAATGTCTATTTAAATAAATTAACCTGAATGCTCAAGGTTATATTTGACACTGGAATCTACTTATAAAGCACTGAGGAAGAAGCATCAGGTGAATTAGCAGCTCTCTGATTATGCATCTAGATTTCCCTGAGCATCTTCAATTTAATGAACTTCCCTTCGGGCCTGCCTTCACTGCATGCCACTGCTGCTTCCAGGTGTGTCTGGGAGGGGCAGAGTGACCCTCTGTTCAGGGAAAGCAAAATAAATTGTGAGGCTCATGTTGCCTGTGTCTACCTTATTATGAGAATTCTTCATTCCAAGGCACTTGCCTTAGCCATGACCAGCTCCAGGCTTTTGCCTTGTTCAAACAGGCACTCTGGCCTCCTTTGCAGAAGTCACTGTATGTTTTATCACATGAATTTTTCTGGCTTGCTTAGGCAACATAAGCCTAAGCAAGCCTAGGAAAAGGAATAGGGAAGGTGAAAGTTTGTGTGTCCTGAATCTCCCAGGGTTATAAATTGTGTGAGTTCCTCTTTGCAAACAGTGGTATCAACTTGTGATCTGCTTAAACCCAAAGCTCTTGGAGATGACTAATGGAGTGAATAACTCTGCGTCCTTTCTGATAAAACTTACATGGCTGTAGAGAGAAGCCTAAAGATTTGGTTTCAGTATAATCTATAAGCTAAAAAAGCCCAGAAAACTAGCAAAAGAAACTTAAAATATGGCTTAAAAAATAAGTGTTTATGCAAGTTAAGTAATTTCCACTCCTCTCTCAAGAATACTGAACACTGCTAATGCAAAGAGCAATTACATACCTCTTGGCTAGATTAAGGCACAGGCATTACTGGCTGGTGCTTATGGCCTTAGTTTTGTAGTCAGGCAAATCCAGTGCCATAGAAAATTAGTTTAAATAAAGGACAAAGACTTTGTCTCTTGCTGTTTCAAATAAAACTCGTTGCTGAGTATATGATATCCAAATATGCAAATATTCAGAAACGGTACCTCAGAAGGCTTCTCCAAATGTCTGGTGGGGAAGAGATTTGCTGGTACCAGGCTAATGTGATGAGTTGGAGGGAAGCCCCTGTAATGACAGCAGGTGTGAAGGGCTCTCTGCAGCTTGAGGGCTGTGTTTGGGGTGGGGGTGTCCTTTGCATGCACAAAAGCAGCATTGCCAAAGACATGCCCCTAGGCTCCCTGACTTTTCCTGCCTGAACCAGCTTTCTTTGAGAGCAGGTTTGTTAGAGCTGTTTGCTGAGGCTCAAGGGGAGGCCCTGTGTCTGAAGGTTCATGGAGTCTTTCCTTGCTTTTGCCAGAGGTGGTGTTTGGAAAGGGGGATTTCTGTGCTTTGTGTGGTATAACAAAGCTTTAACCAAGCTTGTATAAGAGGACAAAAGTGAAAGATGCTGGCTTTGAGGGATAGCACGTACATATCTATATTTGATAATCCTGATTTGTCCTAGTTAGCTTGAGAGAGAAAGGCAGACAGGGCAGGCTTCAGCTACAGCAGTGTAACTAGAAAATACTGCATTAATTTGGGCCCAGCAGGGAATGTTTTAGAGAGAAAAAGTCTTTGTTCTTCTGTTGGTAAGAAAACACCATGCACTGCACGAATAAGATGCATACAGTAACTGCCTGTATTCCTAATCAGATGTCTCTTCCCCCCTCATATGTTTTTTTTTAATCATTTTTTTAAAATTGCCCTACTTGAGATGAAGATCTCCGGACATCAGTGCTTGCCAGTACGACTGGGGATTCACAACAGACTTGCAGGCTTGTGTCAGAAATAGAACTAAACATTACTAGAAACTGTCCTGCTGTTAGACACATGCCATGCTCTGGGATAGCAGGGTATACTGCTGAATACACACAACAGTAATCAGCAGCATATAAAGGGGCTAAATGTTCCCATTTTCCCAGGATGGGTTGAAATCTGCCACAGGAGCATGGCAGTAAGCTGTAGCTGAAATGGCATGCTCCCTCTGCTGAGGAAACTAGCTGGGTTCCCACCTGCCTGATCATTTAACAGGAGCCATCCATCTTCAGGTGAAGAGGAAACTGAAGCATTGAAATAATGTGTCATAGTTTTCAAGGTCCTAGCTTTTGGCAACTGGAAGCTCTTATGAGTCTAAAAGCAGCATCTGTAACAGATCACAGGTTTTGGATTCGGCACATGATGAATCTGTATAGGGCAACCTAGATTTAGGTTGCCATAGGCCCGCTAAATTTGGTACAGTGACACCAACACACAATAATGCTGAAACAGGTTTTTTTTGCATTTTTTAAGTGTGTTAGTTTTATTTAGATTATTTTGGATATTCCTGCTGATGAATGTTTAATTGCTGTAAGAACCTGATCTCCTGACTTTATTTTCTTTGGTAAACTGTAAGTGTAGTAGGAAACAGAGATATTTTGAGGCCTTGATGGCAGCTTTAAGTGAGATGATGTGGCAGTGTCAAGAAAGTGTAGCAATGTCTCATAGGCTTACACAGAAAGATTTAGACTGGAACACTTATCATCAGCTGTGGTTTGTTCTTGCTCCTGACTTTATGCAGTGAATGTGCCTCTAGACAATTTTTGCTTTGTGTAATATAGGAGCTAATCTCAAAATTTTATCAAACTGTTAAAATAGCTGTGACTAACCTGTTTAGTATGTTAGAGTCCTCCCTCCATACAGACTTGAATTCAGTATCCAAAAGGAAATGGCAGTGCTGCCTTGCCCACACTACTTCTTGACTGTAGTGCAATATACTACTTTTTAGGTATGTTTCTCCTATTTTTTTCTAAAGGGGAGAACACATTTCCCTACGGCTTGCCTTGTGAGCTGTTACCTCTCCTGCTTATGACTACTTTAGTGATTCAGTGGCTACAACAACTGAAGCCATGTCAAAAGTCAACAGGTGAAAAACATGCCAACCAGTTTAGATTTATCAGCTGGAGATAAGCAGAAGAGGGTGTCACACATAAACAACCCTCTTTTGCAGTCCGTGATGCAGGACCTTAACTGGTTTGGTGAAGAATCTGGCAGCGTGAGAAAACCACTGAGAACTAAATTAGATGAGAAAATTAAAAGCCTGGTGGGAAAGGTTCAGCTGAGGTTAATTCTTTCCACTACTAGTCTCACTGAAAGCATTAATATTGATTTTACTAAATGTTTTAAAGTCTAGATGCTGAATCTAATGTTCTTGCTGGAGTACCTTGGAGGTATGAAATTGTCTCCTGCTCCTTTATGCCATTTACATTTTAAAACTTACTAAGTACTTTCCTCTCTCTGAAAGGTAGGGTAAAATAATATTCAGACCCACCTCAAGAGTTCACATAGGAAAGAAAGTTTAAATCCTCTCTAACAAAATGGACAATGAAATAGATGAGGCAGTTTTAATGCACAGAGGGACCAAAATCTTAAAAGAACATTTGCATGTGCACTCCTAACTATGGTACCTTGATTCTGTTCATAGCTTCAGTTTGTTAGGATCTGGTGCCAGAAATATGCATGTCAACATCTGGTCTTCCCATTGGAAAAAGTAAGTTATACCAGATGAGTACAGCAGCAAAGCTATGACATTAAGATGGCTTGGACAGAGTAAACAAACCAAAAAATTGTTTTCAAGTGAAATTCTGAAGTTCTTTGATTGTTTGCCCATCAACAATCCATGCAACAAAAGATCAGAGGGGAGTTGGTGTCGTGTGGCTTTAAATAATTTAGAAGCAGAAGCAATTGCTGGAGACTGTTTGAGGGAAATAAATAAATAAGTCCAAGAGAAGCATCTGGCTCAATCTGTCTGCCAAAAACCCAAAGAATAATGGAAAAGAACCCCTTTTATGAAGTGTCTAGAAGAATCTTTGCCCTAAGGAGGTATGAGGTGAGAATTTTTATGCAGACTTTTCTTTGCCATCTAAAGCTACCAGATTACTTATACCCTTTAACTAAAGGACATAAGTGTGGGGTCAGGGAGGAAAAAGGACTAGTTAAAGTGGCTGACACAGAGAACAGAAAGTGATGTGCTGTAAATTTAGTGCTGCAATGATGACAATTTAGCAGAATTGTTTATTAGTTGGCATTGCTGATTGAGCAGGGATAGGTATTACTGGTCTACTTTTCAAAAAAGGAACAAACTGATTTTAAGAAAAATAGTGTATTTGATCTCTCAGTATGATGGGCTGAGTTTGTGAGCAGGACCCTGAAACTATTCAGCATGGACAGGCAAATCCTCAGGAAATTGTGAACTAATTAGTCTCTGCCTCCACCTTTTTGTTTTAAGCACTGAAAGTTCCCTCAAAACCGAGTTTAACAGAGGGGAGTCTATACTGCACTATCTGACCATATATACCATACATTCTATACCAGAATAACCCTGTTGACTTCAGGGGTCCATTTCACTGAGATCCAAATCCAAGCTCACAAATTTAAAGAAAAGCCATACAAATGAGAGTTCCTTTAACTGCAAATGCAATCCAGTGCAAGCGTGTACAGAAGTGGGCAGTGCTGCTCTCTCGTACTGTACCACTGCAGGGCAGGAAAAGGGTTTGTAGAAATAATGTTGCCTGAACTGCGACATAGAACTATGCAGACATGGAGCTCATTGGGTGCAAGTTCAATCAGACTTTCCTCTGTTTCTGAAGAGGCATTTGTCACTAAAAACAATTCTCTGGATGACCAGAGTCTTTGTCTAGCAGAAGATATTAATTAAAGCAAATGGTTAACCATATCTGTAAATATGTTTCATTATTTTTAATCTGTAGATATACAAATATAAAACTTGTAAAGGGTGCAGCCAGTTTCATATTTAGGTTCTGGAGGTTGAAATGAATACTGATTGATTGCTCCTTCTGCTGAAACTTCAGCTAGTGGCTATTAACATCGTTTCAGATGAAAAAAAACAAAATAAAAGCAAGCAAAATCAGAATGGGAAAATGTGTTTGTCTATGATATTTAAAAATCCCATGTGGTCTAAACAGTGTTTTATAGAACCTTGGGAATATTTCTGAAGATGTCATCTTCAAATATCAGTACTCTGACCTGAAGATCTCCCTGAAATTCCCTTTTATTTACTTCCATGCACAGAAAACAAAGTCCTTAATGGTCCATGGTGTCCAGACCCTGTTTAAGAACCTTCTATTTTATCAGTTTCCATTGCTCCACTGTCAAGAAATCTACAGTTTCAGGCAGTGGGCAGCTCTGAAATCTCCTGGGTCTTAATCTAAACACAGAACTTTAATAATCACGGTTTGCTGGTTGAAACAAAAACTGACATTCTGAAACATTAATTTATTGATGTAGGCCGAACTAACATTTCAAGACAGAACTGCGAAAATAGCTGGAAAATGTTTTTTTCTGTCTGCAGGAGGAATCACCTGCTTTCCCCTATGAAAGGGATCCCGTTTGAACGTTATGTAGTGAGAATGTTTTCATGGCTAATTAAGACAATTCAGCTTACATGAGTGATCTAGAAGCAGGTGCTTGTAGACGTGTTGAGAGTTATGTTTTGTAGTCTCCGACTGCATTGTACTTTGCACTTCCAAGCGGATGCCTGTTATTCAAATAGCACTGGAATCTGCTTGGGGCACTTTGTTACCATTGCCTACCTGCCCCTCCCTTCCCAGACAATTGCCTTTTAAAATGTAGCTGGGAATATCAAAGGCATTATTAGGTAAAAATCACTGTGAAATTAAAAGGGATAGGAATTGGCCATTTGTGTAGCAGGTTCTTTTCATGTCTGTGCATGGACTTGCCAATTAAGGTTCTCTTTTCTCAGTCAGAGATGTTAACCTGCGCTGCTTTTATCTCAGGATCTCTGCCCAGGTTTCTAAAGTGATTTGTGGTCATCTGAGATCTTCCTTCATTTTTGTCACTTGTTCCTGGGAGGAAGAGTGGCCCTGATAGGAAATGTCTTGCTATTTATAGACTGTCTCGGTGTTATGTCTCCTGCGGTTATACAGAGGAGGCAACACACTGTCTATTTACTTTACTTTTAGATCACCCATCTCTCAGTCTGACTTTCTCACCATGGACTTGCTGCTGAGAATTTTTGTCTGATTTCTTTTAGATTACTCTTTTACAACTGCATTGTTATTGATCCCTAGAATCTTGCCTAGCCCTTTCTTTCGATGCACGTCTTAGGGTCTTGGTTATAGAACATTTAGTCTGACATGGCTTAGTGGGAATGGGGATCCTTTCTATAGGATCCGGAGCATGGACCTGATACACGCCCCTGTCTTATGTGTTATGGGGGCAGGATGCAGCCAGAACAATTGCTTGTGACAGGCCATTGGGATTTGCTTCTGGCTACAGGAGATTGCTACACTTTCTCTATTTTCAGTTATCCACCTAAACTTCTCTGCTGCATAAATCACAGTTATATTAGGTCATATTTTTGGCTTTAGTCAGATTTTTACTGCATTATAGGAGAGGTTCTGGTAAACTGCAAGGCAAAAGTGAGCATTTGGCTCCTTTTTAAATGCTCAGACTGAACTCTATTAATTTGTTGATAAAGGGCATTCAGCTCCAGAAATACAGTTGTGAAGTACTTCTCTCAACTTCCTTATATTTCACTTGATTCACCCCTAATTCACTGATAACATCCTAGAGTCTATAGTAACAACAACAGAGGTGAAATCCTGACCCTCGTGATGTTAACAGGGAATACTTTACCCAAGATTTTGTACTAGTTACCTCACTGTGGCTCCTGTATCCCAAAATGGGGTCATCTGCTGATAACTTCAGTGGAGCAGGAAATATCAAAGGGATTTCTGGGACTGGAGGGACATGTGGGGCAGTATTCCCCTGAAATAGCTAAAGAGTATGGGTACTTGCCTAGAATTGACTCTGTGTTTGCTGATATTATAAATTTGTCATGAGAAGGATTGTTGGGAAAGGCTCTTGTCAAACCTAGGTACCAGCAAGCCTGTTTCCTCCTGGGTGAGAACAACTGGCAGGACGCAGATGAAAAATGAAACTATGTTCTGACCATCTAGTTAGGGTTTACAGTGAAATGAAGTAAGGACAAAACTTCCCCTCTGCTGAAAGGGTGAACAGCACCTTTGGCACCATTGTAAGCTTGCCAGAGAGCTCAGTAAGAACAATGTCTTCTCTGAAGGGGATGTAGACCAGTGTGTTTGGATTTATCATCCCCACCTGTAGATTTTTTGGCTCAATCCAAAACATCTTATATTTTTCTCCTTTATGCAAACTACCATACTATGAACTGCGTCAGCAGAGATGCAAATGGTGCATCCTGGTCTGATTCTGCAGGTGTGGAAGCCTCTTGAAAAAGGCAGGGCAGAACATTGTGATGGCAGTTGTGAGTTGCAACAACTTGAATCTTGACAGAGCTGTAAGGGAGCAAGGAATCTGACTTCAAACAAGCAATCTGATTTTATTCTTGCATTGTTTCCATGTCTATGTAATCTCTTCATCTCTCTTAGCTGTGACCAGGAGAACAGAAAACCACTCTCAGTGGCAGGACCTGACCTTTACGATCTCTGGCTCGTGCTTCTCAAGCTGTGAATTCCCCCTGAATGAATGTACCTCTTATCTTTCTGTTCCTAGCAAACCCAAATAAGTGACAGAAACAAATGACTCCAAACAAATGCATATTGTTAGCTAGGCCAGTGGTGTGCATAGTAAGATCCAATCCTTAACTGGCACATGCCAGCAGACAAATTCATCATCATTTGAATTGACTCAAACTGAGCCTGTGCCTCGTTGTCAAAGCATCTCATGCTAACTGAGACCTGTTGAGGGAACAGAATTCATTTATGCAATAAATTTCTACTGAAATAAAGGTAATGCCAAAGCTTGTATTCAATATTTAATTAAATATTTTCTTAATGCATTATACCCATTTATAGTATGTGAAGCTTGACTTTAGTCTCCTGGGAGCAGGCCAATAAAGAATAGCATTACAAATATTTATTTACTTCTGTTGTCCCTCACTGGCTTTATTCTAATGGGTGTGCAAAAATGCATGAAAGCTACAAGGGAGAAAGAGCCCCAGGGAAAACCCTTTGTATCGGGATGAATTGGAAAAACAAACTCTAGGGTTCTCATTTGCCATGAATCGCTTTTCACATCACATGTGGCAAATGAATGAGGCGTCTGTGAATCTAATTCCTTTTGTCCCAGTTGTAAAGCAGATCAGCACAATAGGAGAGGCACAAGGCCAGCATAGGAAGAGGTGGAAAGCAGGCACCATTCAGTGAATTCATTTTCAGTCAATTTCAGTGTCACTTGCTCCTTTTCTTCTCTACAGATTTAAAGAGCAAACAAAACCCTATGATCCCTGAGAAATGCCTCTGGTAGGGGCTGCTGCTGAAGTCTTGCTAAGCACGGTGGCAGTGGCAGAAAACGTGAATCCTTCCCACTGTCACACTGGGTCCCTTGTCACTCCAAAGTGGGAGGACAGAAAGCACATCACCACAGCCTCATCTCGTATTAGGAAAATAGCAGATCATTGAAGAGCCTGTTTAGCCCCAGGGGTAACAAAGATCTAGGGTCTTTCTCTTTTTTTTTTTTTTTTTTTTTTAATAACCTAACTTCTAGATAAAAATCCTAGTCATCTCTTTCGTGCTGAACTGGGGTTTTGACAGCTGTTTATTACTGTGAACTAAGTTACATTATTCCTCTTTATTATCCTCTAGCTAAATACAGTTAGATTTGTGTGCGTGTGTGCACGTGTGTGTGTGTGTGAACTAAAACCAGCTATACTTGAAACACTAAAAATATTCTAGATGAGAAACCCAGTGCTGGCTTGGGAATATAACCCTTCCATTCATTGTCTGGCTTACAAGTGTCTCTCACTGCATAAGAACAACTTGAGAAGCTAAAAAGAAAATGGAAATCGTAAAAAAATCTCACCACAGCTTTTGTAATATATTTCCAGGTTGTCCTCTTTGCAGACTGTGTGCGTAGGCCATTCTGTGCTGGCATTGATGTAAAGCAGGACCAAGATGAAAACAAGAACACTTGATGTCTTCATGGTGGTGGTGGTAGTTTGCAGGATCACTTCTCTGTCTCTTGCTAATACTCTGGAGGGAGGTGTTCCTTTCTCCAAGGGACACAGGGCTTACAACGTTCTGCCTGCAGAAGGGTTAAGCGAGCCAGTGCAGGCTTAGCTTGCCACAATGTGGTATAAACAAGAGGCTAATCAGAATTGGAGGGTGCTATTTCCGTGTGCTTAGACTTCTGCTTTCTGTTCTTCATGTTAAACTAATGACAAATGAGCTAATCACACCTACTCACTGCACGGCATAGCCCTGCCTCAGTGCCTGCTGGAACAACGCAGTGAACTGTTTATTTCGTCTCCTGCTGCCAGTATCTCTTGAAGTCAAAACACTTGGGGCAAGACTTGGGACAGCTTTATTTTGCAGCCCTTCTGGCTGCAAAACGTTGCAAGCCAAATTGCCCCATCTTATTCACACCAAGTCAATGTGGAAGATGGACAGTTTGGTTTCTATGTTTTTTTCTAGTAACAAATCTCCCTGCTGGAGTGAAGGGAGGTGTGTCTGACAAAGTTGACAACAAATAAGCAAATCTTGAAACTTTCTGGAATGAAGCCTTTCTGCTTGACTGTGCTAAACACCGCATTTACATCCTTTTTTTTTTTTTTTTCAGTGGTTCTTAGGAATGTAATATTTAACAATAGTACATGTAAGTCTTATAGTACTATATACCTATATGTAGTACATGCACGTAATAGTACATGTAAGTATACCTTAGGTAAACCTAATTTTTTTTCTTCTGTCTTTCTGGTTATTTAACTGCCCACTAATGAAACTGTGCATTTGTGATGTGCATTAGCTCTTTAAAGCTGTGCTTTATGCAGAAATTAGTGACTGTTGCAGATGGCAGGGAATGATCAGTAAGGAAAGGAGGGAGAGTTTTTTCATCTCCAGTAAAATTCTCTGATTCAGTTTGAGATCCAGGGTTGGAGTAGAATTTCAAACTGCAGTTGCCAAAAAGGACTTTCCTGGACAGAACATCAACTGGAAAAATGCTTCAAGCTAAATTCAACCCCAAAGAAAATGTCTGCAGCAGTCTTCTCTGAGCTGGACACAAGGAGAAATTGGCTCTTGCATTACAGTTGGATAAAAGATCACTTTGGTCATCTCAGTCTTTCTTCCTCTGAAGGCTGCAAGTGTCATTTTCTCTGCCATTGTGTAAAGTTGCAGAGGGGAAAACCTATGTGCTTTAGCAAACAGGAGAGCTCCTAACAAGTTAATTATTAAAAAAATAATGTTAAACAGTAGAGATGTTCTTCAGGCAAAACCCTGGCCTGAACAAGGGTAATAAAAGTAATCCCACAGATTAAAGAGGGAGCCAAGATTTCAACCACGATGTATTAAATTTAAAATCCAGTTCAGTGCAATCCAAGAGACCTTGCTTTAAATAATGAGGCTCAGGCCTACCTCATATTTTTTTGGACACTCTTGTAATGGTAAATTATATGTCCAGGACCAGAGTAAGAACTCAGGCAACTGTCTTTAAACATGGAACGTGTATGAGTCACACAATGAGATTTGAGTTACAGATCTGCCTGATTTGACTGGACTTTGCTTTTACCCAGCTGATAGTTGACAAAAGCAAGGGCAATTCAAAAGGGAATAGTAAGGAGAGAAAATGTCTAGGATTACTGTAATACATTTAAACTAGAATCACATAAAATAAAAGTCCCCACTAAGGTCTACAAAGATAGTGAAAAATTGGATATAACAATTTATTACAAAATGCAAAGTACTTCAGATAAGGACCTTGAGAACATAACCTCCAGATTTTTTTTTTTAGGAATGACATCATCATGGTTCTTCACTTAAAATGTCAGCTTAATGCTCAATGGCAATGAACAAAGCAAATGAAACAGTAGGGCAAATACTTAAAAAAGAGACCTACTGGGGATCATTCCATAAAGAAACCAAATCAGGATCAAGACCTGTCCCGAGATGAAAATCATTGGGAGCTCCGAAAATACTTGGGAGAAATACAATGCATGCTTGGCTTGCTTTTTGTCTTCTCTGTACTCCCTCTTGTCCACATAGAGGATTAGATGGGTTAGATGGAGCTTTGGTCTGGACTAGGATGGTTTACCTAGACAATGGGCTTTTTCTTTACCTTTCTTCCCTCTGCCTGTCCCATCCTGTTGGAACAGTGTTGCCAGTGGTTGTGGCTTTCCAAGTCTGACTCAAAGCAGTCTGTCGTCTTTGCAGAAGGTAGCTTCTCTGCAAATATCCAGGATTCTGTGCCTTGCCTTGCAAAGATTTCAGTCTAAGCATAGGCAGACAGCCTGAGAACATGGAACAACACTGGACTTGTGGGATACAAGTCTTCCTGCATCACTGAAAGCAAGATGCCTGGGTAGATCCAGTGGAAACCAAATAAGATTTTGTAGCTGAGCTTAGGAGCTCTGATATACACAGGCACTGTTTCCCCGTCTGGTGCACAGACTCTCTCTTGCTCTTTTAAGACAGCTATTTCATCCTTTTTTTTTGGCAGTTCTTCTGACACTGACTCAAAATGACAAGTCACAACATTTTTTTGTGAGTGTAAGGTTGGAACATGTGTCTCAAGTAGGTTTTGGGTAGCCAATGTTCTAAGGGGAAACAGCCATGATACAGCTATGATACAGCTAATGTTTTGGAAAGCCACACTGTCACTTCCACTTTGTCCAATCATGTTGTTCTCAGTGGGAAGGGAATTTTACTTGGAGTGGTTGAAGTTTTACAATATGTACTGCAGACACTATTTTGCCATTTCATTCCCTGTGTAATCCTTGTATCTCCTAGAAAGAGCTATATTACCAACTCCATCTGTTCTGAGAACTACTTTCCCTTCAAACAGCCGAAGCCTGTGGGGTGAGAAACTACATATAAATGAAGTGGTATCAGTGCTGGCAGTGGGAATTCTGTTTTGGCATGTTGCTTAGCTGGCCAACAAGCATATTTCTTTATCTGCCTGATTGAAGGCTTTGACGATGGAGATAAACAGCTCAAAAATGTCTGTAAAGAAATTATTTACCTAGGAGGCAGTGGCTTCATATATCTAGAGCAGTCTTCACCTTGTTCGGATGTTTCTGTGGTATTAAAGAGTGAAAAAAACCTCTTGTTCCTTATCAAGACGATTATTCTATCTGTAACGTAATTGGGAAGAGTAAAAAGGTACAAGGCAGACTGGTAAGCAGATAAATCTTACATTAATGTCGGTGACTTCCTGGCTTGTCTGATACAAGATTGCTGATATAACTGCTGATATAAGCAAATCACCTCCCACCCACCCCCGCCCCGCTCAAAATAGCTGTTTTGTTCTCACATAACATCCTTGCCCTTGAATTGGCTTAATTACTCTCTGGGTTCCCTGCAGAGGCTTAGCTAGTCATGAGGCTTGGTGGTCCAGAGGAACCTCTTGCTTGCATTCAGACAGCTGCACTACACTTTGACTTTTGCCAAAATAGTCATGGGTATGTTGTTTTTCCTATGTTCCTAGCCAAGGGGTTGTGTTTGCAAAACTTCTTCAAACATAGACCTGGATAGAGCTTCACCTCAGCAGTGGGATTTCCTCTTAAGAGCTTGTTTAATTTGCAGATTTTTTCCCCCACTATTGAGCAAGTCCAGTATAAGGTGAGTCTTATCCATTAAGTTCTTTCTTTCAAACCAAAATTTTTTTTTCTTACCTTTGGCATCTTTGTATGCCTGTATCATGCAAGGAAATGTTGCCAGAGGAAAAACTTCACATTAAAAGCTTCACTGATTTATCTTCCTTTTTCTTGCAATTCCCTCTGAACAAAAGCTTACTGCTTCATATTTCTCAGCATGGGTCTCCTGCCCGTCAAAGACAGTGAGTGAAAATTCCTCAGCAAATAGATGAGACTTTTCAGAGGTGATACCTTTTCTCTCCATAAAAGTCAACTTTTCCTACTGTGCCTGTGATAGTGTATTTAATATTTTATAGTTAAAAAAGAACAAGGCCTGGAAATGCAATGCAACCTAATGTGCCATCCCCCTGCCCCCTTTCCAGCTGCACCTGTGAGAAGGTGAGTTTTGTTTTCTGAGCTCTCCACAGTGCTGGATGTGTGTGAGGTGCTATGCTCTCAGCAGCGTGCCTGTTGGGGCTCATGCACTGTGTAAGTCCTGCAGGAGAAGAGACCAGCAGAGCCTCAGTCCCGCAAAGCTTCTTCCTTCCACAGGCTGGGAAAGTTTCTAGGATTCACCTGCTCTCTTGGCTGCTAGCCCAGCACCTGGGGTGGGCACCCAGCTCCAATCACTTCCAGTCACTTCTTGTCCCTCCAAGCACTTCAAGACCAAACCGAGACGTGGGGTTGAGATTGCTGCAAAGTGACCAAATTTGATGCAAGTGGGACTTGCAGGTCGGGCTGCTGTGTAGGGCTTTTCCTAAGCACTGTAAAGCTGGGCTTTGTTGAGCCCTGGCATGCTCTCAGCACAAGCCCTTAGTGGCTGCCTGGAATTGGATTGCTGCTCAGGAGTAGCTGCTCCTCATGGAACACTGGTGCTGTTTGTATTATATAGCATGAGTCTACATGGTTTTTATACAGGTCAGGTTTTAACTTCACTTTGACACCTTAAATGGTAGCAGACTACTATGCTAACTACCTTGTTAATTTTAATTGCTCTTTTTAAAAATAAAGCTTTTAGGAAAAGGGAGTAGTCTGTGGTATGGAGAAAAGGAAAGAACTTTCTCCTGTTTAGAATTTTTATGTAATATTCAGAAAACTGAGTCGTGTGTTGTTACAACTTTTCAGAACTCCATCTGGAGTCTACAGCCTGTGAGACAGGATAAAGTTTCCTGAGTCATCTGCTACCCAGTGAGAGGGTGTGCATTTGCACCAACATACACACCTTAGGCCATGCAGCTGTAATGTGTGCAGTGTGAAGCCTTTCCCTCTCATTACAAACTAGTCTCTCCTGGAGTAAACTGGTGGACTGTTATGGAAAAAGGGTGAAATTAAGCTGCTGCCATGAAGCAGCCATGTTCCTCAGCTTTGGAGGAGGGCCACAGAAATGATCAGAGGGATGGAACACCTCTCCTGTGAGGAAAGGCTGAGAGAGTTAGGGTTGTTCAGCCTGGAGAAGGGAAGGCTCCAGGGACACCTTATTGCAACCTTTCAATACTTAAAGGGGGCTTATAAGAAATATGGAGACAAACTTATTACTTAAGTCTGTAGCAATAAGACAAGGGGTATTGCTTTGAAACTAAAAGAGAGTAGATTTGGATTAGATCTAAGGAATAAATTTTTTATGATGAGTTTGGTTAAACACTGGAACAGGTTGCCCAGAGAGCCTGGAAACGTTCAAGGCCAGGTTAGACTGGGCTCTGGGCAGCCTGATCCAGTTGAAGATGTAANGATCTAAGGAATAAATTTTTTATGATGAGTTTGGTTAAACACTGGAACAGGTTGCCCAGAGAGCCTGGAAACGTTCAAGGCCAGGTTAGACTGGGCTCTGGGCAGCCTGATCCAATTGAAGATGTAACTGCTTATTGCAGAAGTGTTTGAATAGATGACCTTTAAAGTTCCCCCAAACCATTCTATGATTTTAGAGCAGGAAGGTGAATTTTATATACTATCCCTCTACCATTTGTTTGCGTGCAAGAAGAAAATGCAGGATGAGTTTCTTCTGGTGCTCTCTGAAGAGGGAAGCCATACTTGTGATGCAGCTAAGGTGACATATGTCCAAGTACAGAGTGAGTGACTGAGAGTTTGGGATGTTATTCTTGGATGAGTGTTGCTGTATTTGTCAAGTCATTCACAGTGCCCACCATTGAATAAGAGAAATGGAAAGAAGGAAAGCAAACTTAGCACCACTCACAGCAGAGACAACAATACATACATACATTTATTTGTGGTTTGTATTGCACGTTCATGATGCAAATGTACATGACCTAAGGCTGAAAAGAAATTGTGGTCTTGGAGTCATGTGATCTCTAAAATCATAGTAAGGGTAGAAGAGACAAAACAAGCTTTGGTGCAAATTAAAAAAAGCATTCATCTGCTTCTGCATCTCCCCTCCTCAGTTCCACCAGCCAGTCTCAGTAGCTGCGTGGTTATTACTGCGGCAGTTAGGTTTTGAGGTGGGTGGGAATTTTCTAGTGAATACTGTTCTCCTCAGAAAATACCATTTCACTTCACAAGCTTCTTATGAAAGTACTGGTACAATGTTGTGGGAATGTGCGTTACCAGCAGAGGAATTTTTTCAGCACCAGGACCAAGCACCGCAGTTAGAAGAAAGCTCCATTTCCAGAATAGCCTGTATAGGTTAAGGAACTCTTTTACTTCTTGCGAGTCTGGAGTTAAAAATAGGGACTTGTATGGGGACTTCTCCTGGGCTGAGAGACTCCAGTCTGCCATGGAGGTGGCCTCCTGTTCACATGAAACTCAGAACGGGAGAAGCTTTGAAACATCAAGCTTCAAAGGAGCAAGAAAGGGTGTTTCAGTCTGCTATGCTCTCCCTGCGGTGGACTGCCTCTCAGTGCATGGCTTTGGTGAGGCAACTTTAATTAGCTGTGGACTCAGCCTTTGGTTTAGCATGAACTTGGTAGGTCTCATTGTGTCAGAAGTCGATCTCTCCTGTGTTACTTCATGACTGTGCTTGTGAGCAGGTCTTTGGCCAGGCAATATGTTTAAATTGGTGTTGAGTCAGGATCACAGTGGATCAATGGCCTCTGTTAAAACCCAGTTGCCCTCCTGGATGAAATGAATTTGTTTGCCAGCATTGTGGTGCTGGAGTGTAATTTTGGATCAATGCAGATCGGTGCTTGTTAGACAGCAAGGAACAGCACACCAGGGCAGTTGAATTGAGTTGTGTGGAGGTGGTGTAATGGTGGAAATGTTTCTCCATATCTGGTGGAAGTGTTTCTCCATATCTGGTGAAAGTGTTTCTCCATCCTGGCTAATTGTGCTTCCTCTGTGCTCAGGGGGAAGTGAATTTCTCTGTAGAATAAGCTCAGTTTGCTGCCTAGAAAATGCTCAGCAGTGTCCAGGCACCCCTTTGATAATATGCCCTGGGACTTTGTGACAGAGCAGACTCAGGCAAGGACTAGTTAATCTTGATGTAAGGAACAGAGTTTCTGGCTCTACGGACAAATTCTGTTTACAGGCAAAATTAACACAGCAGGAAGTGATATCTATAGATATCACGTCTCTACAGCCAAATGCACACAGTGCAACGGTGTGAAATTTCCTAATCAATATTGCACACAAATATTGTACTGGGGAACTTTGAAGCTCTTTGGGGTTTTGGATTGAACAATCATCTGCAAGCAGGGATAAATGTCCAAAATAGCTGCCCTTGTGCTTCTGGATCATAGTCTTTCTCCTGTAAAGTGATTTAACTGATTTCCACAGAGGCCTGACATGAAATTTTTAAAAATGGTCTCACAGTCATGTGCTGGCAGGTATGTAAAGACATACCTGTTGAGAACACTGTAAAAGGGAAAGCAATTGAAAGTGGAAGTCTCTTACCAGCTACACACATTATGAATTAGCAGCTTGGCCCTTCCAGGCAAGCAAGCTAGGCTTAAATTAGGCTAGGATTTTGGATTTCATCGACTTACTATGCCATTTGTTCCGTTTTGGTACCTGAGTGTTCCCTAACCTACGTTTCTCCTCTCCTTTCTGACTTATGCGTGGTAAGGTTAGATTTGTTTGAACGCACAGAAACAAGGAGGCAGAGGAACTACAGTGGAAGCAAGACTAAATTTAAACTGGATTCTGATGGATTTTAGGAGTGAATTTCAGACTGGTCAGCCTACTGCCAGAAAGTTGTGAGACTGATGAAAATGAATTTCATAGCTGCTGCTGACGTTCTTCCAGCTATGTTTTTCTAGGAGCGTGCAAGGGGAGTTTGCAGTTTCTCTTGGTGAAGTTATTCCTGAGTTTATTCTGCTATTTGTGCTCTATGGCAAACTCGCCACTGGCTGCCACAAGAGAGGAGCCCCGAAGAAGAGATACAAGGACTCCCTGAAAAAACATCTCAGCCTTGGCCATATTGATCACCATTGTTGGTCTACTCCGGCCTCCAATGGGAAGACATGGAGACACATCATCTATAATGCTGCTGCTTCTTTTAAGAACACGTAGAGAATCATTTCTGAGGAGAAAAGACAACACAGAAAGAACCGAGTCTTGCCAGTACCACCCAAGGAGACTTTCCTCTGTGCCTTTTGCAGCCGGACTTGTCTATCTCGTATTCGCCTTTTTAGCCACCATTGTGCCTGTAGCAAGCGTGGGTAGAGTCCTTTTCTAAATCTTCAGTCGCGAAGCCTAGCCATGGTGATGATGATGATGATGATCTTGCTATTCTTTGACTGTAGAAGCAGAGGGTTTTCGAGTGTCTCCTAGTCATCAGCATGATGCCAACAACAAGAATGCAGGGAGGTTGCTGTCTCAGTGACTTGTGCTGTTTCAAACGCTGCTTCAAGGGAAGACATCACTCCCTCCGTGTAGAACATTATTGTGCTTGGCTGCTGCAACTGAATCTAAGATGGACAGAAGGTAGGAGAGCCTGGTACAGGCTTCTCCTTCCTCTGTGGGGGAGAAAGATGTGCTACATCCATCACTTCCTCGGGCCCTCAGGGGACAGAGCTGATATGGGAATGGCTTCAACCGAGGTAGAGGGTTCAGACTTGCCGAAATCTGAGTTGTTTGCTCTGTCTTCCAAGAGTGCCAGTGCAGTGAGCTGTTCTCCATCCTACTACCTCAGCCAGGCACTCCAGCAGGCACAGGTTGATGTGGATTGCATCTGATGTGAGGGTGGGATAGAACTGAGTGCAATCTGTGACAGGAATTTGCCAACAAGGCAGCAATTATAGATATGGGATTATATGTGTGATGGGCCATTGCCATTTCTCTAACATTTACAGAGAGCACGACAGGAGCCATTTCAGGATGATTCTGCTACTCCCTGCTCTGTGCCAGGGGTGGGACAGTAGGGATACTTCCTTAGCAGTATGAGAAGATTAAGAAGTTCAGAAGCAGACAGCTGTAATTTGTGCACTACACCTGGTTCCTTCTGAGACAAAACAGCGAGAAAATCAGCTTCTCTCAGTGGTGCCAAGCAATAGGACAAGATGGGATGGGCAGAAACAGATGCACAGGAAGTTCTACCTGAACATGAGAAAGAACTTCTTTACCACTCAAGTGACCAAGCGCTGGAACAGATTGCCCAGAGAGAGTGAGGAGTCTCTTTCTCAGGAGATATTATGGAGCCGTCTAGACACAATCCTGAGTAACGTGCTATGGGGAGCCCTGCTTGAGCAGGGGAGACTGGACTAAATGACCCTCAGTGCTGCCTTCCAACCTTAACCATTCTGTGACTCTGTGATATTTGGTCCGTTACAATGCTGACAGAACTATTGTGCCTCTGCAGGAAGCCTAACTTGCTTCCTTTAATAAGAGTTTTGTGGGGATTGGGCAAACAATATATTAGAGTAGGCTGCTTTTTCTCAATGGATATTCAGAGAGCATCATCTGGGAGAGCTTCCAGCTCATTCTAGCTTTTGTTTTCTTAATAGAAGTCAGTATGGATCAGAGTGATAACATATTTCTACTATGCAGATTGCCAGAGATCTAAAATTAAGATATGGACCTTCCTGTCCTAAGAGACCAGAGTGGCTATGGACAGCTTTCTTCAGAAAAGCCTGTCTATCTGCCTTTGCATGACAGCTTTCCCTCCCAAATAGGCAAATACCTGCTTTCTCAGTTAGCAAAGACATGGCAGTTTGGACTAGCTAAGCCCAATTTGGATGTTGCAGAGATGAAAAAGTGGGATTTTTTTTTTTTAGAGTTTCCTCTGGCAGGAAAAAGTTTAACTAGCATTCTTGGTCAAAGCCTGTCTGAATTTGTGACAGAAGTGGGAGGAAAGATGAGCACGTTTCTGCAAGGAAACAGTCTCTTCCAGAGGATTGTGGTGGTGGGAAGGAGCAATTGCATTGGTTTTGAGGACTCAGTTTGCTGTGAGCACCACAGCCTGCTCTCCATGCCGTCTGGAAAGAATGATGCGAGGAAATAGGATCTCAGAGCCTGGGGAGAAGCTTTGCAGACCACCTGGCCTTCAAATTCCTGGCACTGCTCAAACTTGTCTCTATAGGAAATCCATGTTCTAAGTCAAGCTCAGGTCACATGAGAAAATGAATTTGGCAGGAATATTATGATTCCCTACTGATCTGCCAACAAATCCACCCCAAGCATCTTGCTCCATGGCTCTGCACTCAGAATAGAGCAGCACAACTGACAACCCAGTGCAGAAAAGAAGTACTTATAGAAGTGCCTGGAGGTGGCTTGTGCAGACTTTCCCATGATCCAATGCTTCTGCAAGCTGAGTTCCCTTAGCACTCTATTCTCCTTTTACAGGAAGATAAAAGGCAAGGGCTGAGGAAGAGCTTGAAAGCAAAGAGAATTAAGGTGGTTGGAAAAAAGACATTTCTTCTTCTTAGTGTCCTGTGTTCCCACTGTCCTAGGAAGACCTTAGTTCTCCTGGGTGCTCTTTAGCCGTTCAAAAAGTGTAAAAATGGAGGGACAATTCATACTTCTGTGCCCACCTGACCTCCTCTGACATCATTAGTAGCAACTGGTGAGATGCTGCTGTTGCATTTAACTGCTGACTTGTGCATTGTTTTTCCCAAAATATCTCAGCTTCAGAGCAAGGTGCATAAAGAAAATGAAATTCAAAATGACTTTGGCACAATTATAGTAGAAATAAGCAGCTATTGAGCTTAATGCAGATGCCATGATGGGAAATATAACCTCATTTCCTCTTCTTTTTTTGTCTGTTGTGTTAGGTGCTCTGTTATTGTCTTCATGTGGGATGTTAAGAAATTTTATTGCATTGAGCATATCTGGGAATTGGGAGGTCTCTTTATTACAGAAGGCAGAGATTTTTGAGATGGGCTGTCAACAACTTGCAATGCTTTGACTTCCCTTCAAGGTGACTGGATGATGCACTTTGTAGAGAAGGGCCCCTTGGGTCAGTAAAACTAGAAACATGGGATTGTCTGTTCAGGCCGCAAATTTTTGAAAATTAGAGACCTGAAATGAGGTATGTAAATCAATCCTTCTATATGCATAAGCATAAACACAGCGACAGAAAGCCCTGATTTTCAGGGTTGTTGCTGTAAGGTCTAACCATGGGCACTCAAAGCTGAAACTGTGAAACGAGGTGTTTCCTGGAGGAACTGGGTAACCACACTTTTGAATAGTTTTCCTTTAAGATTGTAAATGTGACTGTGTATGTATCTATTTGCTATTTATTTCTGCATCTTGATAAATGTATCTTAATAAATGTATATGTATACATATATTTACTTATAGAAATACATATAAGCAAATAAGAATACAAAA
Organism: Oxyruncus cristatus; assembly: GCA_013399855.1. Classification (NCBI taxonomy): domain Eukaryota; kingdom Metazoa; phylum Chordata; class Aves; order Passeriformes; family Cotingidae; genus Oxyruncus; species Oxyruncus cristatus. Next base: position 232,215 of record VXAY01001371.1, on the reverse strand, counting down.
AACGGAACATATTATTTATTATACAAGTCTATTTAAATTACCTTAGTTCCACTAGGAGACAATTAGAAATGCCTAATTATTCACTGAAGTGCAGAATACCATGAAGAAAAATCTTTTAAAATCCAGGTATGAGAAAACCAACTGAGGCTGATGGCATAGGTCCCTTCCCTGGTAATCATGGAAATAGTGTGGGTATGGCTGTAGTCACTGCAGCACTGTGGGTGCAACAGCATTTTGCTTTTCTTCAGATTTTCTTATCCAATGCTCTCCTCTCTTTACGGGGGATAGGTAAAGGTGATAAGCAGGAGCCTGAGGGCAGAGGTTGTCAAATGCCTGAGGTCTGGAGTCTAGAAGCTGAAATCTCATCTATTATCTTTATGTATGTTGGGACTTTATGTGTTCTATGACTCTCAGGGGATTGAAGCAGCTTTGGCTGGTTAGTGGGTAATGCTTCTGCTCCCAGTTTGCACTGACCAAATATGTGAGTGGCAAGAAAAGGCAGCAAAAATGCTGAAGAAGCCAAGTAATTTCAAAGGCAGTCTTTGGTGAAAGGGCACCTGCCTGAAGCTGAATGAGGCATCCTCCTCCTTCCTTATGCAGGCAGGGGGAGGTGGATGCCAGCAGTGCCTCACAGAGGGGGTTTGTACACTGAAATTGGTTTTCAAGGGGGAAACATCATTTTGCCAGTGCCCCCCAAATTTGAAGAGGCTGAGGGAGGGAATCAAGACTTATACTTCACTCAGATCTGGCACTTCACTCATCTGGCGCTCTGGATGCCTGGTAGCCTGTTAAGGAGTCAGTTAAACTATGTAGGTTAAAGCTGAGATCCATACAGCTGTCAGCAATGGAAAGGACAGAACGTAAAATAATTGCATGGCAGAGGGGAAGGAAGCACACTGGAAGTTTTTCCTTTAAGCCTCTTCCTGGATATGCCTTGCTGCCGTTGAAGCTTTCTCTAACAATTTTGGTTGTGGATTTTCCCAGGAGGGGCTGTGGGCCCTCCCTTCTGGGAGGGTGGGAAGAGGAGAGCAGAGGGATGGCCAGGTGCAGCTGGAGATGTCCTGGGTGGTTCCGCACATCTATTTCCCGGAGAGCCACCTGATGGTGCTGTTTGTTCAAGTTCCCGGCCGCCGAGGGCCCTCCGAGCCTGCAGAGCTGTGTGTGGACCTGCATGTAGATCTGCCTTATCACAGGGCGTTTAATTAATAAATAAATGATTAAAAAAGGGCTGCATCGCCCACCTGGTGCTGGCGGTGGGAGCTCACCTCTCCATGAGGCCCTGGGGCAATGACAGATGGGTTTTTAAGCTCAATTTCAAGCAACTGCCTTGGAAAAGGTCTGGGGGAGGCCAGGCCTGGGTGCCTCTGCATTGTGCGGAGGCTGATGATGCCTTGCTAGGTTTTCCTAATTTATTTTGCATTCTCCTCACAGTTTCCATTGTGGAGCTTTCCCATACAAGGATTAACCATCACAAGCGATGCAGTGCAGCTCTGGCAACCTCCCTGGAAATCATGCATCCTGAATAATAATGAGAGCTGAAAGCAGGACAGAAAATCCACCCTTTTGCTCCTTAAATCAGCACTGGCTAACACCACTCCAGACAAAGAGCAGTGCTTGCTGACACCCCCATTCCCACAACCTGCCCCCCTTGCAAACCTCGCTCACTCTCTATAGGGGCTCACATCAAAACCTGCAGGCAAGACAAGAAATGCAAACTGTGGGGATGCTCCTGCCTAGCACCAGGTGCCTACTGGGAGGGCCAGGCTCCACATTTGCTCTGAAGGCTGCAGTCTTGTATTTTCCATTTCAGGGACCAAGACCCACAGTTAAGGACTACCGGTGCTTTGCAGTGTAGGTGCAGGGGATAGAGGTGATGAACAACCAGGGCCAGTATGTGGGGAGAACAAAGCAGCTCACCCTACTGCCTTGCCTGGTTTACTTGCTGCTTGTCAGAGAGGGCAGGAAGTAATATTTCAGTCAGGTTGCCGCACTCACTCCTGCCACAGGGAGCTCCTCCAGTGGGTCCCACTGAAGTGAACAGGCTGGCTTCTCATTTGTTTCTCATTGTCAGGATGACGAGTATAACTAGATTTCTTTCCGTTTGTGTTTGCTGCTTGTTTGTGCTGACAAAACACATGCGTAGTTTGTAGTTCCCTCATTTCAGCTGGTTGCTGTTCCATTTTGATGTGAGGCACTTCGTCGGAGGTCATTTACTCAGTATGTTGCTGGGCCTTTTACAAATATGAACGGATGAATATTTCATCATTGTTCACCAGGAATTCTGTCGAAGTGTAGAGCTTCATGGCAGTGAGTCAGTATGTGATGCACTCAACCTGAAATTGTTTCTTTGCTGCATCTCTCATCAGGCGTGCTAACTGCTGACGTTGGAAGAGGGAGGAATACATATATATATATTAATACAATAACTCTTTATCTCACCTTGATTCCACTTAAATTTCCCTGGAATCAGTGCTGCTAGGTGAAGGGGCTCTGTTGATGAAATAACAAGATCAGCCATCTCTTCCCACTCATTCTAAGTGCAGCACCAAGGCTGGCTTTCCTTCCCGCAGTGCCATACCTTCGGGAGGGAGGCTCTGCTGGAATCAGAGACTCCCTCTTAAGAGTAAGTACTCACAGCACAGTAGGCGGTGAGACCAATTTATCTTGATGCAAAACATCCTAATGGAAGCAGAGCACAGTATGCAGGGGACACATGCCAGTGTTAATGCCTGCTTGAGACTGCAAAGAGCCTGGAGCAATAGTTCTGCAGAGGGAGAATCAAGCTATTTGTCTCAGAGTCCGATGATGATTCAGGCACCAGCATCATTAAGTATTTTATTGCTGAACCAACTGAAAAAGCAGAGGCTAGGATAGAGTACTGAGGTTGACAGCAGAGGTCCATAAAGGCGGTTTACCCAGCAGCTGCCAGCTGACAGGGAGAACGTTGCTCTCTTGGCAGTGGAGTGGCAGCAGAATGTCCCAGCTGCATGATGCAGATGTGCTGGTGGCAGTGCCTCCCTCCTCACCTGCTGAGTGAGGAAAAGCTGATGGGAATGTGTCGCCTATTATGGTGTTGTTTATACTGCTGTAAACCAGCTCGTATTGCACTCCTGGATTTTCTGGACTGTGCAGCTTTCATGGTGAACGAAGTTTAACAATGGTAACTAGTGCCGTGGAACACTGTGTTTGATTAGTGGGAAAATAATCCAACCAAAGAAGTCCTGTAACTATCCAAACTTCTTCAGCCCTCTCCGTGGGTGGTGCTGGTAGTGACTTGGGCAGTCTGACAGTAACAAAGGTTATTGTGACTGTGTCAGGCACAGCAGAAGGAAAGGAGGCCATGTGTACCTGAAAGCTGTCTCCATCCCTGTATGCTCAGAAACTTCTCTCTGCTGCCCAGACCACAGGGACGGGCTGCAAAACGTGCCTGCTCTTCGTTTCCTGCTAGCTTTGTCTGCTGCCTCTGAGCTAGAGTGAAGGGGAGAAGCTGTGAATAGACCAAATATGGTAGCTGTGTGGGAAGTAGGGGGGTCATCTAGACAGATGCAGAGGAAAAAGGTTGGTAGTTTGGAACTAGGCCCCACAACTCCTCTGAGAATGAAAAATGAGATAGACTGCTCGTCTTTTCACTTTTCCATCTCAGCTTGTCTATCTTAATATGTCAGTATTGATGGTAATATGTCAGTATTGCAGTTTGTCTGGCACAGCATGTGCCTATGCAACAGGCCATCCAATGCTGCACTGTAGGTAAGGTCCTGTAAATGTGGTTTGATGCTCTCCTTCATGTGAAGCTCTTGCAGCACAGAGGTAGGATCTGGAAACTGGGAAAATGTGGACATGGTGTTGCGTTCCCCAGTCTGCTGGCTGTTTTGAGATAGAGCAAGAGTTTTCGTGCTGGTGCCACTATCTAGACTCTTCTATTCAAAGGAGCCTGTACTCTTGGTACATGAACTAGCCCTCGGCACAAACTACCTGGAACAAGCTTTCATTTTATTTATCTAAAGGGTTTTTACTTTGGCGTATTTTTTGTTTTGTTTTTAAGACTTTATGAATCCTATAGAGACTGAAAGTCTATACAGCATGGACAGCCTACCATGGTGCTATTCAAGTCTTCCTGTGTCTGTTTGTATAGATGTATGGTATGTTTTCTCCTACTGCATGTTTTGACATAGTTTCTGCAAGAACCCCCAGAGAGGTTTGGTTATCCTAGGTACAGTGTCATAGCTGTCCTCTGATTCCTGGGGCTGGCTTTCCCCCAGAAGGGCCAAAACCCAGTGAGGACAGTGGGAACATTTGCTGAACAAGCAGAGTTAGGCTGGGATGTACTTTTTATGACTCGAAACTTTAATCACCATCCTGCCAGAAGCTTTACTAATATTTCTGCAAAAATCAAAATTTTGACTCTTTTAAGCCCCTCCCTGCTTTATTTTTTTTTTTTTTTTTTTTGAGCAGGATTTGGAAGGTCTTTGTTTCTGTTTTATTCTCTTTAAACTTGACTTATACCTTTTCGCAGGCTTGTACCCTATGATAAAAAGTGCTCACCAAGAAGTGCTGAAGGGCAAGCCAGCTTGTGAAAAGAGGATATTGCCTGGAAGTTAGATGTATGAGAAGCTGATGCTAATATTCATGACATGCAATGAAAGCAGGCAGTGTGGAAAATAATGTGAGGGTGTCCTGGTCTCCATCATAGTCTTTAGTGGGCTTCTTAGTTGATTTTTAAAATGTATAATTGGATTTTTAATTCGACCAAATGTAATGACAGAATGAAACTGATTCTGTAACCATTTTTTTCCAAAACAGCTTGATTAACCTGTAGATCTCTAAAATACAATTAATAACTTTTTGTAGAGTGAGACTTCTTTTCTGTGGGGGTGCAGGCATATGTGGGTGGTTACTCTACATGGTAGTCTAATCACTTCTCACTGTCTCTCTTACACTCTCTTTTTCTGATGCACATGGATATTATGGGCCAAAATTTGCCACTTCTGTTGTCCCAGAAATAAACAGGACTAGTCATAGGGCAAAATAATAATTACTACAGATACAAGTGACAGAAATTGTACCTGAATGGTTATTTTTAATAACACTTCGTTAGTTTTCCAAGTGGAGAGCAAATTAATGAGTTTATATTATGCTCTAGGTAAAGAAAAAAGAATTATTGACATTCCACAGCAATGTGGTGAGGGGAGGAAAATTACAATGGAAATTGCTGTTTAAGGCGGTGTCAAGATTTTGGTTCAGGGTAGCTTTTTTCAGCAGCATAGCTTACATTTGCCAGTGTTTCACACTCTGATTTTACAGTACTTCAGCCTTGAGTTAAGTAAGTTCAGATTTTGCACAAAAGAGTAAATATAGCAGATTTTACTTTTTTTACTTAAAAAGTAGATGCTGCACCTCTCTGTATCACCCATTAGTCACTTTTCTCACCCGACATGGTTCCTATATGCTCTGTCAGTCCATCTGCCAGCTGATGTCTTTGCTTGTCCATCTCTTAAGGAAGCCTGGACTGTGAGAACCATCAAAGGTGTTTCAGAACTCAGTGTAAACTGATCTGAGCCCTCCCACTGTTCTCCGATGTTTCCAGGGTGATGGCTGGGCAGACAGGTGGTGCCAGTAAGGACTCCAAAGAGACATGGAAGGGGGCAGGTCTGTTTCTCTTTCTGTTAGCCGCCCATGCAGAACAGGTTTGCTGCTTCCATCTCTGGCAGCCCTGCGTTTGTTAATACAGAAGACTGAGCTGTGTTAGCAGTATCGTATCCACCGGGTCAAGGGAAGTGGTTATCTTCCTTTGTGTGGGACCTGTTGGGATATGTCTGGTGTACTGTGCTCAGTTCAGACTTCCTAGTACAGGAGGGATGTTGGCAAGTTGGAGTTAGTCCACTAAGATATGTAGGGGTTGGGGCATATGATCTACAAGGAGAAGCAGAGGAAGGACAAGAGGCAACAGACATGAGTCGCGGCATGAGAAATTACAGCTAGATGTAAGGAAGAAAATTTTTACAGGCAAAGTGGTCAAACACTGAAAGAATTTGTCCAGAAACATTGTGGTATCTCATCTTTGGAGGTATTCAACTTTGGAAGTTGGACTAGATAACCTCGAGAGGTTCTTTTGTAATTAGATTATACTGTGGTTATATGATTTTGTGCAAGAATTTGAACAAATGTCTTTTACAATTTGTACTGCCTCTGTAATGCACCAGAAAGACTTCCAGGCAAGCATCTCTGTACCTCTTTCAGAAACAAAACTCCCTCAAGACTCTCCATACCATGAGCAGCTTTGCCACAACTTTGCAGGCTGCCACTCCTCACCCCATACGCAATGAACTTTGGTTTTGCCTTTATTTTCCTGTATATGAAAATGGCTATTACACTCAACTCCAGCTGAAAACTATTTTAATGAAGAAATCAAAATGCACATGAAAACACACAAAATATAAGGCTTACTTCAGCCCAGTGCTTTCCAGGTATTTCCCTGTGCTCCTCAACAGATTCCCATGGAAAGCTTCTTCCTCTGGATAAGGATTCTTACTAAGGGGGATTTGTTAGGGAGGGTTCTTCTCTCTTTTCACCAACAGAAGTCACTGATGAATTCTCACTTCATTTTTTTCCCCCCAAAGTTTCAGGCCACCAGGCCTAAGCAGACTGCAAATAACCACTATGTCAATGTTTAAAATGAAACAGAGAACTTGGCTTGGGTCTCAAGAGGTTGAAATGAGGATCCATGCTTTGGATCAACTGAATGCTGTTTAGTCCACACCAGCATTTCTAAGTAAGACACAGGGCAAATAGGAATTTTTCTTTAATTTAAGTTTTGAAAAAAAATATTATCTCTTGCTCTATGGGAGAAAAAAAATTACAGAAGACTGTTTATCCACAATTTTTCCATCTTTTCACAGCATCATAGGACAATTCAGGCTGGAATTGGTCTTGGGAAGTCTGTAGTCCCACCTCTTGCTTCAAATAGTATAGGCAATGAGGTTAGAGGAGCTTACTCAGTATTTTACTCAGTTGGGTCATTAAAACCTTTAAGGACAAAAATTGCCCAACCTCTTTGGGTTATGACTCTTCCAAAGAGGTCAACAGTTCCAAATTTTCTGGAAAAATGTCAGTAAGATGAAGCCCTAGTTCAAAGGAGTATGTTGCATTGTCAGCAGAGAACCATAAGCAATGTGACTACGGCCTGAATAAGTCATTAAAGTGTCCTCCATCCTTCCCTTTGTAAAGCGGATTCAGTAGCACTGGAGGTGCCAGAAAGACTGTATCCTAGTTTGAATTGCAGCTGAGCTTCAGTGCGATCACGAGTACTGGCACTCTCCTTGCCTTCAGGCCTGGAACTCATCCAGTTCTGGACAAAGTCACACTGGCCTTAAAATCCAGAGCTGAACTCTGGAAGAAACATGTAGGTTTTTTTGTTAATTTACTGTGAATTAAACAATTGCTGAAGGGTACTCCTTTGTCAGCTGTTAGTAAAATAAGACAGTTCAGGATTTCTGTTTGAGATCTCATACAAAGATATGTTAATTTTGAATCTTTTTTGCTGAAGCTACTGCAAGCTGGGTGCATGGCAGTGTATGCCAGCTGAGCAGAAAGATGCCCACGGGTTACTGAGTATGACCTAGGAATTCCTGGTTGAGACATTATGGCCTGATTATGTGTTCCCTGTGGGAAGACACACAACCGGCGGGTGTAGGATCAGCGAAGTTCCTGAACACTGCATAAGCACTTGCATAAGTCCCCTTTGCCAAATTTTGTGGTCTCGATATTATTTCATGAGTTTTCATGAGCGATCTACGATGGGTAAGATGGAAAAGTTTCTTGCTTCATTGTCCCTGCCTCTTTTTCCATGGAGTTGAACTTGATGAAGCACCTTTTCTGGGTCAGTTTCGACAGGACAGATGAATTTCTGGCATTTATCTTGACACCCAATGCCAGAAAAAAAATAAATCAATATTTAATAATTTCTTCTTAATACAGCCTTCCTGTGTCCCTGCTCAGAATACTTAAGGTCACCAGGTGCTGTACAAAGGGATGGGAACAGTAAAAGCTGTGCTCTGAATGCTATCATATGCTGTGTGTTGTAAGAGCATAGGTTGCTTTCAAGAACTTCCCACGACAGTGTGTAGTAGTAATCTGACATACTCAGATGTCTTCCCTGTTAACCAAGCAAGTACAAGAAAAAGCTCGTTTGAAGCGTGTTTCCTTTTGATAATGATGCCCTGCCTCAGCCTATTAATAGTGGAAGCAGCGCTTAATTAACAGCTGTCCTACGGCCCCTGTTCCCCTCTGGTCTGGCTCAGAGCTCAGTCACAGTGGCTTTCTTCCATTTGTACATTGCCACAGAGGCCTCTCTCTTTGCTCTTCTAGAGAAGGATGGCAAGCTATTGCTTGCATTTTGGGATCGTTATGGAGAAAAACATGTAAGACAGTGCCCAACCTGCTGAGGTTTGCTCACAGGGGGTGAAGGAGTAAAATTGATCTGAATTGTGTAAGCGACACAAGCGCCAAATTTAAGGAGTTTAGGGTACCTAGAAGCTTAAATTTCACTGGTAGTTAATTAGATCTAGACTTTCAGATTTTTTTCAGGATGCCATACCCAAATATAGACATTTCCTTCACACTCTAGTTACAGGACAATTCAGACAAGTTCAGACTTGTTTTTCACGAGGTATAAAGCACTTTTCAGCAGTCTTTTATTTTAGTGTTATACTAGACATTCTCTTTTTTTTTTTCCTTTTCTGATTTTCCCCTTCCAGAATGTACTGTTATATATCCTTTAGAGTTCTGCATGGTTTTCTGTGTAAGGGATGAATCCCTATAGGAGGATCCCATCTGCAGTCCTCGGATAGCTCTCTGTAAGGTTCATGCAGCTTAGTGCATACATGGTCATATTTTACCTCCTGTTTTAATCAACTCTCCCTCTTTTTAATTTCTACATTGTGCTTTAAGTTTCAGGGGTGTTTGCTATTTGTGTCTGTGCCAGCCCTAGTTTTAACTTAGTTTTGTATTGCTTTGTTTGTTACCTTTTGGGGCTGATCTGCTAGCAAAGCAGCACTTGTTAATGAGCAGGTAAAATCATAGGCCTTTATTAGAGGTTACAGATGCAGAGGGCTTGGTTTTAGTACCAGCAGTTTCCATCACGAGCAGATTTTTCCATGTTGACACTGCAAGTAACAATTGACAAAGTTTGAAGCCCTTGTCTTTGCCTATAAATACTCCAAATGAATCTTTCTTGGCCTCTTCTACGGTCTTGTAACTTAAACTATGTGGTAAAATCCAGCCACTGAGGATTTATGAAGCTTGGGTAATGGCAATTTACTGACCTCAGAGTTCTTGCTCATTTGTAAAGACAATCAACTGAAGGAGAAGCATTCATACTTTATTACTCTTCCTTGAACAATGACATTTTTATTTCTCAAGAATTTTTTTTTTTTAATTTAAAGACAAAACACATTTTCCCTAAATTTGGCACATAACAGGAGATTGGCCTGAGATGCTGTGAGTTCCTTTTCTAATAATTACAAATTTTACTGTCCAATCTTACTTTCTAGTAACTGCAGGATTAAAAATTGAAAACCAGACTTTTCAAGAAGGATCAAAGTAATTTCTGAGGTGTCATAATCACATTTTTTTTTTCCTACAATAAAATAGATAATTTTGGCCACTCCTTCACAAATCATCCTGATTTCCATTGATGCTCTGCTATTACCAATACCTCAAGAAAATGATAGAATCTGTCATGAGAATAGCAGGACTAATTAAACCTGGACACTTATGAATTTGTGTCCTAAACTATACACTACTGCAAAACTACCAGCTCTGGCAAGAGCAAACACCAGTGATGCCAGTCTGCCACCAAACACGTACAGGTTTGTTGAGTGTCTCAGGCTTGCTAGAATATTACTAGAATAATAGTGACTGGGTTTTGCCTGCTTTCCCTTTATGGAAAGCACTAATTTTGGTCTCTATTCTCTCTCCAGCTGTCAGATCCCTGAAACTTATAAAAATATAATTATCTGTGAGACTCCAGCCCTTCTTTCAAATTTGGTTAAAATTAGCTAAGGAGAAAATTCACTAAAGGGAGCTGACAGACAGAAATCAGGCCAAAAATACACCAGCCATCATGTCAGTTCTGCGTGTCATGGGTAGCTGTTAATTGAGCACTGAGTTTCTCCCAGGCCAGCCTCTGGTGTCCAGGAGGTGTGATTCTTCAGTGCTGGTCTGAGTGAAGAGCTGCTTGGAAATGCTGGGGTTTGTCCCCTGCAAGTGCCACTTAGCACTGACTCTTGTTGCGGACTGTCGGAGGAGGCTTGGCAGGCAGAGGTTTGTATTCCCTGTGGATTTGGGGGCACACCAGATGTCTGTGCACAAGGCTGTACACAAGCCCCTGTGGGCTTCTGTACAGCCAAAGGCTTTAGGTAAAACCAGCGATGAGACTGTAACAACATGAGAATCCCCTCTGGAGAAAGACCTTGGCCCTTAGTGAGTACCAACCTCTGCGCACAACTCAGTGTTGCCCTGGTGTTATGGGCAATGGGCAGAAAGAGCTTTAACTATTGGTCAGAGTTAAAGCAGTGAGTAAGCCCCCCTCTTCCAGCTGCATTTTTGACTGTGCAAGACACAGTCCAGCTGTTACGTTTTGAGCCTGTGCAGAGTAAGGTGCATTCAAGTGTGTGGTAGGAGCTGCAGCCAAGATACAGCACCCATTTGTGTTTGTCACTGTCATCTCAATAGCATAGTATGTTGCACAGGCTCTGCTGAAGAGCTGATTTTCATTGCATGGTGTGGGGGTTACAGATCTTGGGCCCTACTGCTGCAGAAGACCCATATGCCTGGATTTAACTTTGTGCCTGAGAGCACTTCTGTTGAAATTTGTAAGCGTATTCATCTACGCACAACGAAGCTCATACGTTGCCCTGGCTTGGGTCTTTCTGTAAGATATATTTAATACTCTAAGTCTGCAAGGGTAACACAGACAATATTGTACTGGGTTAAGGAGATAATAGAGTGATACCTGCCTTTTCAAGGTGCCCTGCAGTGCTGAAGACAAAAAAAAGTATTTCTGCATTTCACAGTGCAATTTGGTGAAGAGATTTCGGAGAGCCCTAAACTAGTTATCTGTAAGTACCGTAAGCAATATAGCTGCATTAGCACAGAGCTCAGCTGGATAAATTAGCATTGTGCAGCATAGACATATACTAAATTTCTAGTATGGTTTCCTCAGTGACACTTTTTCAAACCACAACTTGAAAATAAAATATGATTTTTTTTCACCCCTTCAAAATGCTGTGTTAAGAAAGCTTTCATACATTTTTCTTTCTAATTATCTCACTGAAATAAATTCTAAGCTGACTTCCTAATTTTATTTAATTTTACTTTTTGACTTTTATTGGTGGTATCCTCTCGTTCATCTGAATCTGGATCTCCTGTAACCCAAAGCTGTTTCAGCCGGGGCACAGAAAATACTGCCTCTGTATTATAAAAGGTATCATTTCAGTTCTCTCATGACCTCATGATAGAAGGCTAGACATGATCAGAAGAGGAACAGAGATCTAACATTACTACATCCCTATATAAATCTGTGCAGTTCTGATCACACTATCTCAAATAGGATGCAGTAGGACTGGAAAATGCTCAGGAATGGGCAAGGATGATAGATGCTGTGGCTTGTATAGTGTGAGAGTAAGTCACATTCTCCAGTTTAAGGAAAAAGTGACTGTGGGGATACAGTTGAGGGTTGCCATGGAGGTCTGCTGTGAACAGCATGGAGAAAGAGAGTAAGGAACTGCCATGGGCTGCTATAATATAAAAACACCTGGTAAAATTCACTGAGGGAAGAGGTTTAGAGGTCTTCAAGGAAGAATTCTCCTCTCAGTGATTGATGAGCAGGGGAACTCACTGCCACAGTATGTAAGCAAGTCCAAATATTTAAAAGGAATTAGAACAATGACATGGATTACCTTAATGGTAGTTCAGCAATGATTTAGGAGTTTAGTAGTTGGAACTCAGTAAAGTAAGGACAGGTTGTTCCTCTCAAAGCAGGAATAAGATATTATTATAATTTTTGCTTCTAGGAATGGTTATGACATCACTGGGTGACCCATTAGATTATTCTAAAGTACTAAGATGTCTCTACCTGTGACAAAACTGTAGCAAAACTACTATTCTAGACAGTGTAAATTCTTAAGCTAAAGCTTTGAAGAGCAAGGGAGAAAGACACAAACCACAACTGTTTGAGGTGTATTTGCTCACTCAGTCTACCAGAGGAAGAGTACCATCATAATTCTACCTGTTTGAGAAGTCTATGGGAAAATAAATATTACCATGGTCTGTCAAACATTGATGTCTACCCCAACACACTTCCTCTGTATTCCCTAAGTCAGGTGCTTTGGGAAATCCTGAGATTAAAGTTACACCAGGATTACTCTGCTTAATCAAGTATAGTGGCTATTTTAGACCTCTGTAAATTGGAAATAAGGGCAGGAGAAAAACGAGATACAGTCAAGATTGTAAGAACATATCCCAGGCCTCAGTTCAGCAACTATTTAGAGATCCTGGCATGCTGAGGAGATGTTTTTGCAAGCAGAGTCTTGGTTCAGTAGAGAATGAACTACACTCAATATTTGTTGAAGTCTTATGTAGCTAGCTTTTCTTAACAGGTTGTAGTTTTCAGTGGCATTTGTTTAATGTCTGCATGGTAATTTTCTTCTCCTGGGTCCACCATCACAGGAATTTGATGAATGAATGGAGTGAAAATCATGGACGATTGGCTTTTTTCCATCCTCCAAAGTAGTATGAGACAAAATTTTAAAGTTTACAATTACTGTATGCATTTTGGGGTTAGTTTGATGTTTGGGGGAGTAAATACAAAGTGTCAGGGTTCATATCACCTCTGCCCATTTTGGGGTAGAATGATTACCAGAAACTGGACTGCAAGCAACAGTAAAACAGGTTTCAATACACAGAGTCTAGAGTTGGCAAAGGTATCATGGCTAGTCTCTCATCTTGGTTTTGTGCAAGAAGTCAAAATTAGTGATATTTTTGCTGGAAGAGTTTCTTCTGTCACTGCCTTTTATACCTGGCAGGGAGGTACAAGTCATGAACTCCCACACGCAGCCCTTGATTTCTTCTTTTTCAACTCACTATGTAATTGCCATATGTGAATCTAGCAAATGACACTTCCTAATGTAAAGCACTATCACCTTCCTAAAAGTACAAGCTTAAATAAACTATATGTACTTGAATGACTGTGCAAATTAAATCAATACCAAGCCTAGAACGTGAAGAAAGCTGGACTTCTAATAGGACAAGTGCTCCCTGCTAATAACAGATAGTAGTTGTTGATACTGGTGGCAAAACACCAAGAATTTTGATGTCACAGAAACCTGGATTCCTGAGTGCATATGAAATAAAACCAGGTGACTGTAAGGTATACTGAAACTCTGCTATGGTGGTCGAATTGTCCCCATCATTTTCTATTTCCTCCTCTGCCTTTTCTTCTACTGAGATGATCAACATATATATCAGGGCAACAAAGAGAGTAATCACATCTCATCCTTCACTTAGTTCATCTTTTCCAATATTTTAAGACCCATCTTTCACAGATATTCTGAACATCCCAGCAATATGCAAACACCCATAGAGGCTGTTTGAGGAGAGGAGAGAAAAAAGGTGAGACAATCTGGGAAATGTCTGTCTTAGTCTCCTCCAGGTTGAAACAACAGTGCTTCTACAGAGAAGATCCAGAGCCAGCATGTGCAGGCACTGCTGTAGTAAGTAAGATAGATTTGTGTCTGGATCTCCAAAGCACCGACAAGTAAATTACAAAGGGCAGAATCTTCATTACGGGTGATTTAGGAGGCATAAAGAGATGCAACTTGATTTGTGGATCCCAAGTGGACTTTTCAAGGCTGACAATTAATAATATGAAATCAACTTGTAACCTGAATGAATCTGACCCAGGGTCATGGAGAGAAAATTAGATTTGGAAGCTCTAGTGCCATTTTTCTAGTTACTTGTGAGAATAATGTAGAATTGTGTTTGCAGATACTTTTTGACTTTTCACCTGCCATGCTTTTCTCCTGCCCCCCCATCCCAAAAATTCAAACCTTTCTTTGGGGATTTAAGTATTTAGATACTTAATCTTGTAATTTCAAGTAACAAGACAGTTTGGTGACATTTTACAAGATGAAAACCATTGAGTCAACCTCTCATAACCACACAACTGTTAAAATCCCCATATGACTAATCTCTAATTCCCAGCAGTCTACTGCAAATAAAATCATACTTTGAACTGTGCTACTTTAATATCCCAAATAAAGCTCCCACACGACTTCCAGTTCAGCTCAGAGTTTGGTTAGCCTAATACCATGGTGATGTTTATACAGATCACAGACTGTATTAAATAAAACTCTCCCCATAAACGTTTGTGAGAGATTATATTAAGATCAACAGTCTACGAAATCTCCTTAAAAATGCAGGGTGCTTGGCCTCCTGTAAAATGGTATTTAGGAAGATTAAGTCACAACAGTAGTTCTGAAAGTGGATCCTTACTCCTCCACAACTGAAGGACTGCTCTGAAAAAAAAAGGAAGATTCCTTTGCTTATGCTGATTTTCAACCCTTCCTTTCAAACTTACATGCAAGACCTCCTTTGGGAAGGAACTTGCTTGGACACAGGTTCCCTGGCCCAGAAGATCTCTTTTGCTCTGATTTCCAACTAGCTGGACATAGGTAATACCAGGGTTGTATGATATTTGTACTCTTTCACTGTTTCTCCATTAGCTTTCAAAGTGTTGGGATAACTTTTAAGTTGGAGGCAAATGAAAAGATGACAAGACTCAAACCTGTGCATTTACAAAGAAAAGATGGTGTGCGACTATTTTTAATGCCATCCAACCCAGGGGTAGACAAAAAGCTGCTTCTGGACTTCCTGGGGATTGTGAATTATTGAGGTATAGCTCTTCTGCCTAGCACAGAATCTGCCTTCTGTGTGAGAGAGCAAAGTGTGGCTCCTGCCTGCTTTCAGAGGTGCAGGCAGCACCTCTGGTAAATGCTGTAGCAGGGCTGGAGTCCTCCAGGCCTTCAAATGCAGAGAGGTTTGGGGACAGATCGATGCTTTCAGACATGGAGGTGTTTGAGAATAAGGTCCTGGCTGAGGGAGGCAGATCAAGCATTAGGAGATTGGTGCACGGTAAATGAAGACTTTGCTATGTGTCTAGATTTGGAAGTCTGACCCTTTCCTTTAACCATGTGTCAAAGAAGGGCAGTGGTACGATGGTGGTATAGTCTGGATCCGTAATATGCACTCAGTTTTCAAAAATGGCTTATTTCTTTGCTAGCAGATGTGTTTCACTTAAACTGAAGTTTCAACACTTTGTGAAAAACCTCTAGTGTTACCAATTACTGTTCTGAGGAAGCTTCCAACATTCAGTCAGATGATACAACAGTAGGCCTTGAATGTTTCTCTTCACTTGGGAAACACCGTGACTTGGAAGATGACCTGTGGCTCTGTGGATTTTCGTATTAATTTGATTGTGAAACACACAAAGGGAGATTTCAGAAGTGCTGTGTGATGTACAGCCTGTGTGATTGCCGTCAGCGATATGTTCCTAGCACCCGACGTGGGAAAGGGAAATGCAAATGAAACATTTGTCTCCTCGAAAAAAGGCTCTGAACTGCTTAAATTGGAGGGATGGGATGAGGCTGCTTTGCAGATCAGAGCTGTCCTCTACCCATGCAGTGAAGAGCAGAATCTGCCTTTGCACTTCTTGACTGTTGGTACAAATTTGCAGTGCCTGCTCACCAGCTGGTGACATGAGGTGGTGGCTCCTGCCCCGGCCCAGGGTAGAGACCCTGAATAAAGTAAATTGATGACTGCGAGCTTGGCATCTTTCAGCAGAGAAACTAAAACACTGCCTCTAAGTCTGACTCCCCCCTGCTGTGGTTGGTTTGCTTTGGGCTGGTGCAGAGGGAACACACGGCACTGCCCACTGTGCCACAGCTGCTCCAACCTGCAGCAACGTGCTGCTTCAGGGTTGTCAGTCCAGGAGCTGTCAGGATCCCTGCGTGGATGCAGACTTTTAAAAGGAGCTGCAAAATGTCAGGGATTTTATCTGTGTGACCTGCCCCTGCTGTGCCAACCAGAGTTGATGCACAGCACAGGAATGTGGGTAAGATTATGTAAATGAGCACAGAGACACACAGGGGAACTTCTACTGAGTTTAATTATGACAAGGGATTTAGTTTGAAGACATATATTCATTTCTGATGGCTATGCACATGCTTGCGTGCAATTGGCTTTCACCTCCTTCTGTCAGAGAAGGCCCCCTGATCTATCCAGGGTAACAGCAGGTCTTTCATTCACTCTTCTGCTTTGGGCTGCTGTTTTGTCTTAGCATCCCATCTGGTTACAGTGCCCAGCTGGAACTGCATTGTCTTGTGAGCTGTCTTGCCACCACTGTTCTGTAGATAAACAAGGCAAGTAGTAGGACTACAGCCTGGTCCCCATTAGAGCAAGAGAACAACAACTTTTCTCACATCGGATGCAAAATGCTTAGGAATAATTTTTGCCATGACACCATTCTCCCACAGAACAGATCCCAGATTCATGGCAATTGTAGTGAAATGCTGAGAAAAATGAAGATGTACCTGCAGAAAGACAGGAAAAACTTCGAAGGCTGAAGTGACATATGCTTTTTTAATTTAGTCCTCTGTCTTTTCAGGTTTTTCCTTTGTTTTTATCAGTCTCATGTTTTTCTGAGACCATTTATGCTGTCAGTGAAAATCTAACATGATCTTTTTCTTGGAAGCAAATACAGCCTAGTTTGAGCAACACTAGTCAAATGTTTCTAGTTAGAAGTGGAATGGAAAAGGAAAACTCCTTTTTGTTATATAAAACAAGTTTTGGTGTCCCCTACCCTCTGGCTTTTTAGCAGCTGGAATGGTTTAGAGCAGGAGTAAATGATTTGATGTAAATATATTCTTGGAAGAATAATACCCTGAGGTTTTCCCAGATCTGAAGTTAGTTTTGATGTAGTACAATTTTACTACCTGTGCATGTGGTCTGTTTTGTGAGACATCCAGTCTCAGGTCTGAATGTGCATTTCCACTCAAAGAAGACAATTGAAATTTTGTCCCTCAGAGGTTTCTGGCTATTGCTTCTTGTTTCATTGCAATTGAAATTTAGGGAGCTTGTGTTTTGCTTATGCACTTTGTGCCATTGTTGCAAAAGGTGCAGCTCATCCCCTGCACCTCCACGGGGTGCTCATGTGAAGAATCGCAGTTCTGCTCTTACTTGCTGTTTTCCCTACTCCTGAGGGCAGGAATCTCTCATCCCACCGCTGCCTCTTTTCCCTCACAAAAAAAAACAAACAAGGACTGTCTTTTTCTAGTCCTGACTCTTTGCTCCAGACTGTATACAAAGTTTGTGAAGCTAACAAATAAAAAAAGCTATCGAGCTTCAAGCATTTGTTTTGATTATGTAGCATAAACTTCTGGAGCCATGTTATTTCACGTGACCTTCTTGTGTCTGGTTTTAGAAAGTAAGATTACTATGTTGGTGACTACCTAGAAGAGTTTTAGAAGCAAAAATCATCAACATCAAAAGTCTGAAGGCAAATTCATAATTGTTAAAAAAACCTATTTCTAAAGCAGTCTGATGAGAAACGGAGTCATTAATTTTAAATGCTTATGGATGGCAAGTACTGATGAGAAGGCTGGGTATGCACTGCAATGAATCAGACATGGCTGAATTTAGTACTGATCAGAAGATCTCAAAACGTTAAGGAAAGCAGGTGAACACTTGAGTTTTGTTGTAGGAAACCCTGCCATTGCACTCTTGAGAAGCTTTTCATCTAATGAAGTTGCGTGGGACATTTTCATGGTGTCTAGCCAAACATGCAAAATACTGTATGAAGGAGTAGGGTAAAGATAGGTAAAAACTGAGAAATTGTTAGTCTTGTATCTATATTTCCTGGACCACTTTCCTGTGACCAGGCTAAGGCATATGCCTAAACCTGTCTCAGTTTCTGCTATTTTTGAGCATTTCTTTTTAAAATTCTTTTTACAATTTGTACATGCTTTTACCATATTCTTTACAAACACATGGGGCCTCAAAGAATTACAAACGAAAGCATGTTCGAGTTCTTTATGTTTTTCATAATTCTTTTCTTTGAAATTACGATATGAAATACCAGAAGAAAATTCCATCTTGTGGTGTCTTTGCTTTAATCTATGTGCTGTTTTCTGATTAATTTGGTGAGGAATTACTGCAAAGGATCAAATCCACCGAAGTGTGTTTTCCAGCAATGTTCATGCAAAGGATCCTGAGCAGAGAGATGTGTGTGCTTGATTTTCTGTGCTAAGATTAACAGTGTGGAATAGCAGCCACTCCAAAGTAAAAGATTCTTTTGCATTTTTCCCACATTATCCCACATGTCTGAAATGTAGAAAGTCGTACTTTTGAACATGTTGAGAGGCAATAGATGTTGAAACTGAGATGTTTGAGCTCAGTGCTATTAGAAGCAGTAACCTACCTGGGTGTGAATGCAGCACTTGCTGTGCACAGGTTCCACAAAGTAATTTATGCTAAATTTTAGGGTAAATTTTGTAGCATGGATATGTAGTATGAAGAACACATTCTTCAGACTGATGCACTTAATCCTACCTTTATCCTACTCTCTGGACTAAGGTTGCAGTTAAGGGCCTCCAAAATCTTCCATCATGCAAAGCCTAGGTGAAGTACGGTGCATAGAAATGGAAACCCTGGAGGGAGATTCACTGTGGTAGGTCTGGCAGAATAAAAACAGAAAAAAGTAGTTTTTTAGGAGATTGGGTGCTCATAAGGAGCACTGAGCATTATATAGATGTTATCTCCTACCTAAGTTCCCAGGCAGAAGGCTGAGCATGTGGTGCTTTTTGCAATCTGTTCCTCTGCTCAAGAATGGTCTTGGCAGAGGTGACATATGAACAGCATTGTATTAAAAGTAGGTTTGATTATTTCTCATGGTAATAGTAGAGCAGTAGATGTGGCAAGTAGGAAGAGAAACAGTAAAATGAGTGCAAATGGAAGCTTGTTTCAGTGGATGTTCACATTCCAATGCTGCTTCTGCTGCTGCAAGGAAGGTGGCTGAGAGATAACACAGACAGTGCAGCAGCCTGGCAGTTACCTTTCTTCATTAACTTAGACTGCAATAAAACACAGTCTTTTTTAAAACAAAGTTAAAGTAGCCAGAGCCTCTCTCTCGAAATTAGTTTCCTCTGTAAGCTAGTTCCACGTAACTCATCACCTACTTCACTGAACATTAGTCAGCCCTATCGCTGGTGACAGAAGTGCTTGACTGAGCTGCTGGAAACTGGGTCATGTGGTGGATAAAACATAGCCTGCTTTCCCGGGCTGCTTTTAGCATGGACATCCGGAGACTGCAGTAAATAATAAATACCTGCAGGCCACCGTGGGCACTTTGTGTGCTGCTGCATAGCTCGTCTTTGGTCCTTGAGAGGAGGAAATCATACAATGATATAAATCCATGTAGTAGGCATGCAGAAAGAAACTTCTGGCTACCCATCTCTGCTTCTGACCTGCTACTGTGATGATTTTTTTCCTGAGTGTGGGGAGGTGTATACTGTTAGGCAATGCAATTTCTACCCTCACAGGCTCGCTTCCCAGCTTGGGGGTGACTTCTGAGGACTTTATTGTTGTGATGGTAGCAGCAGTTGGTCATTGATGCCTCATCAGTTGCACTGGCAAGGGGAGCCCTGTGGGTGCTGCTCCTGGGTGAACACCCAACTATGCCTGGTTACAGGGAAAGGTGCTTGGCTGTGAGAGCAGAGAACAGCCATTTCATGTCTCCCCCCAAAGGCAAAGGCCATGGGCCACATGCAAGTTAATGACTTTTAGGAGTCTTTATGAAATGTGCAAAGCAGTGCTGTTGCAAGCTTTTCAAAAGTCACATCTTTTACTTGAAAAGGGACCTGCAAAGAACTAAAAAAGAAAGAAGTTTGTGATCTATTTTTGTGCTGTATAATGATGTATTCCTTTCTCTTTCCTTTCCCTCTCCCCTTCCCTTTCTCTTTTCTATTCCTCACTACAAAGGTTAGGAATTTTCCCAGTTAGTGTTTAACAACTTGTTACCCAGACTGTAAATGCTGAATTTCAGTGCTTCCCGACACTGGAAGGACCAAGGCACTGAATCATTAACAAGGCAATAATTTGTGCCAAATATTTGTTTGTGATTAATGTTAAGCAGATTAGAAAAAAACAAAAAACCAAAAACCAAAAAACCCAAAAAAGGATTAAAATATCCTCTTTACTATAATACTCACTCTGCAATTTTCTTCCACAAAAATGTATGTTTGGACAACCCATTCACTTTTTTTCAACACTTTTTTTTTCTGTCAGAGTACTCCAAAGAATTTTTCCTCATCTTCACTGCTGTGCTTGGATGACTTCATAGTGACAGGAGACAACATGTGATCCCAAAGGTGAAGTTCTATGTAATGTCTGAATCTTAATATCTGTTAATATCTGTTGAGGGGGAGAGATCCTCTTCCTCCTTGTTCTCCCTACTCCAGCTCTTGCTTTCAGCTGTGCAATATTGTGCTGACTCTGCAGCTTGTAAAACTTTTAACTGAACCAACTTTGCCCCCATCCTGGAAGAAAATGAAATTGCTTTTTCTGAGATAATTTGCTGCTGGATTACTGAATTGTGTTAATTCTCAGAAGCTCCCAGCAAGCATCAGAACTGGTGGAAGGTAAGCAAGATAGCATGTCTGAAAGTGATGTAGGTGGTGTAGTACTTCCCTCTTTCAACTGTGGCAGAGAAATTTTGGATGGGCTCAGTTGTCCTGTGCTACTTCTCAACTAGAACAGAGTCACTCATCATGTGAGTCATGCTAACTCGCCATAAGGAAACTCTCAGCCTGCCTACAGAATGAAAGGTGGATGTGCTCACATAGAAATACTCTCCTGAATGTTCAGCTGAGATAAATGTTCCTGCTGTCTCTCAAGCCACATTTCACCAGAATGAGGGCTGCTCTTACAGCAACTACTCTCTAGTAGCAGTGTATCCCTTTGCTGTGGATGGCAGTATTCCTTCAGGGGATTCTCAGGGTAAAGAAGGATGTGGATTTTGTCCTTCCGGTGAAGTTCCTTCATAGCTGGTCCATAGCCTTGAGGTGATGCTAGTCAGAGGAAAACCTGCAGAGGAGAGCTGCCCACATTGAAAGAGGAAAGTTGGAATAGCATATAGAAATTACAGAGCACTGAAGAGTTATGAAAGAAAATGCCAGTGGATCAGCTCCCATTAATCTTGCCATGCTGCCAGCATTTCATCCCCATTACCTTGTGGTCACATCTAGGTGTCTCCCAGTTCCCTCTGTACAGGCGAGCAAAAAAGTAGAGATTCCTCCTGGGAAACAACACCTTTATTAGGCTTCCATCTCAGTTGGTGCTACACAAAAGAAAAAAAGCAGAAAGGACTTCAATAGCAAAATAGAGAGGCCCAACAGTCTGAGCAGAATGAACATTACATTGTTAGATGGGCACTCTTGCCTTTAATAGGTTATCTTTTTCCATTAGAGGACTGTTTAAATTTTTAAGTGGTGCACAAGCTCATAAGGGCTTTTACTGCATGGGTTCTGATTTTCATGTGCGTTTTGAATGTGTGGGAAAAGCTGATGCATTAAGAACTGCTCATGAATCTCCTCTATTTCCAGTCTTCCCCTTGGGAACTATTGATGGTCATTTCATCTTTCTTATATGACTTTTAACATCCTCAAAAAGAAAAAAAA
>VXAY01001371.1:148005-210390 GCA_013399855.1 Oxyruncus cristatus | reverse complement strand
CCTAAAAAAGAAAAAAAAAAAAAAAAAAAGAAAGGAAATGGTTTTCTGGTTAGTTCCCAGTGGGAAATCTTACAAAGAAATACCAGGGCTGAAACTGTGAAGTAGAACATGAATTTCAAACACCTTAGATTCAACTAAACCCACAATCAGGATCCTCAAAATGTATTTTGACATAAGTTCCAAATAAAGTTAAAGCTCTAGTAAGGTAAAAATAATTAAAAAAAAAGGCAGAAATAAATGACAATTTTTGTATTGTGGTTTGGATTAAGAATGCTTAAAGAGTTGTGCTTATGTGCACTACAGTTAGCAATAGAAATGGCTTACAGATGGGAAGTGGGGAAATATATTAATGAATTATATGTCTAATGAAAGGTCATCTTTCTTCTGTCACATAGACTTCAAATCAGTCAGTGTGTCTCCTTTGCTCTTTCTTCTAATCAGAATGCTGCCCCATAATCCAAAATGTCTTTTCCCTGGTGTTTTGCAGATGAAGTGATTTCTAATTTGCTCTAAAACTTGTTAGAGGTATGGAGAGAAGCTTAGTTGTACAGAGAAAATGCTCCTCACTTTGAAGATCTCGTTTGAAGGGCCAATGGAGAAAAGCCCTGAAATAAAAGATATTTCAGAGAACAAAGAGGGGAAGCACACAGACCTGAGAAAGAAAGGTAAGCATCTTCTCTATTGGAGAAATTGCCTTGAAGTAAGTGAAATTATTTCCCCAGAGATAATTTGGTCTTAGGAGTCAAATTGTCACTAAACAAAAAGCCAAATCAAGAGCAGCAAATTGATTTTGCTTCCAGTGTCTTTCCTCCATTTTCCCCTAATTAAAAAGAGAGGAAGGATGTGATAAATCCTGCTATTTTTTTTCCTCACTGTTCTACTTGTCCCCGAAGAACCTCTTCACTGTATCCATTTTATTGGTGGGGGTGGAACGAAAACCCCTAGGTTAAATTTTCAGAGATGAACCACTACATTCAGTTTAATTGGAAAAGCAATGGTTTTACAGCTAATGAACATCCTCTGTCTAACATTAGGGAAAGTTGTATGCCCAGTGTCTATGAGAAAAGGGTCACATACATAAATGTGAGGTGTAAGCACTCAGGTCTGTGGTTTTGGACTGAGTGTTCCAGTCAAGCACATAGAGAAACATATGGTGGGGAGGGGAAATGAAAAGTTATAAAAAGAAAATAAAATTAAGTAGTTCAAGTTGTTCTTTTTGACAAATGTTTGTGTGTCTTTTGCAATCATCTGTTTCCTCTCCCAATACATGCACACATAGAGCCTACATGTTTCTTCCTGCTTTTCAGTCTTGCTCAACTTTCCTTCACTGCTCCTAGGCACTCAAAGCACTTTGCACAATACTTCCCTTTTGGTTTCTCATTTTCCCATATCTGACGCTAGCATTTCTCACCAGGTTCCTTCTCTCTGTTGTTCATTTGTTAAGTGAACAACTTCTGCCCCGAGTTATTCTTTTTTTTCCCTGGAGAATGGATGACAGGGGTTCACCAAACACATCCCAGCAGTGCTTGCATGTTTGGTAACAAGAAAAGCAAGGTGCCAGCTCTAGGGGAAAGCGCAGGGTTTTTGCTGTGTAATTTATGTTTAATGCTGCAGCAGAATATGTTTTTTGTTGCTGGCTCTTCAAAGATGTAACTTCTGTGACATGTTTTGCAGCTCCTCTTGTGCGTGAGAGTAAAGGACATTTTAACTCACTTGAGATCCCTAGAAATGTTAAAAAAAGAAAGGGAAGAAAATAGTACAAGAAAAGACACTCATGGAACTGCTGAGGTGATATAACCAGGTGTCTTTTCATGTGTCTCCTTTATTTTTCTTCTATCTCATCAAATTAAACAACCTAATCATATGAAGGATTAAAGCTGTAATGTCTCCATGCCATGTTTCTGTGTTCTGAGCTTTTCTCATGGGTTAGCATTTAAGGTCTAATAAGCTTGGAGGATTAATGAAAGCAGAGGTGGCAACTATTTGAACAAGAAATGGTAAAAGATAGTGCCTTTTCCTTGGTGAAGGGTTGTTATTCTTACTTTCAGGCACAATGAAAGCCCTTCAGTCAACCACAGGGCTTCTGAAAGCACCTGGGGAACAGAATTTTTAGTCTGGGTTCACTGAGACCTCACTTGCTCTTTCTGGGTGGGAGTAAGTAGAATTGATGCTGGAGGAAAAATGGCCCAGACACAGTCCTCTTCAGCTGCCAATTCTGCTCTGCAGAGGGAACCTATGCACCTCTGTGTGCCAGCCTGCTCCATGGCTACTTCTTCAGGAATGTAGAGTGGCTGGCACAGCTTAGTGCTTGGGGTGTGGCAGCTGGGGCCTGCTGCTACTCCTACTATCAAATAAGGTGGGTTTTGAGTTCAGTGGGAGCAAGAAACAGCCTTGAGAGAATAGGAAAGTTACACAGAAAATTAGTGGATGATTAGAGATGTAGAGAACATCAAGCAGTGACCTGCTTTGAGAGAGAGCAGGAGAAATTCATGCTTATGGAAGAACCAGGAGCACTGCCTCCCTGTGATGATAAAAGAAAATAAGAACAGCACTGAGCGGGCAAGCAATTGCACCTTTGTTTTCTGGTTATGCGAAGCAGTTTGCTGCAGGACCTGTTGGCTTGACTTTATCCAGACAGAAAAGATGGTATTTTTTGGTGACATCAGGGTTGGGAAGCTTCATGTTCTAGCCTTACTGTTATTACTTGATGAGTTTCATGGTGTTTGCTTGGCAAAACGAATGTGAAATCTCTGTGTGGAAAATGTGGGGCTTTTTAGCAGCCCTGACATACAGTGCATCTGATCTTTATCCCAGTGGGTTGCCCAGTTGCTTCTTGATCCAGCAGTGCTGGGTGTCTGTGCAGGATGCACAGAACAATCCTGATTTCCCAGGCTTATACAAGGTGGTGACTACGGCTGGCTCCCTGCTGTCAAAGCCAGTGAGTGCATCTGGCCAAATGCATCTGAGCTGCTTCTAGGTCCATCGTGCCAGTAGGAGAAGAAGTCAGGAAGAGTATGTGTTTGTCTATTGTAGGTTCATGTCTTTTATAAGCACCTTGGCCTCCATCCAAATCACGCTGAAGTCTAAAGAGTTCTTTTGAGTCTGAGAAGTTGGATCCAGCCTATTTATAGTCAAAAAACCCCCAACAAACAACAAAGAACCAAATTCAGGGTGAATCTCCCTTTCACTCTAATACTTATTCCCATTAAGAATTTAATTCAGTGTGTCTCTGCTCACAGCCTTGATAGTTTGGCCCATCGTTCCTGCATGAAGCCCTTTGCAATCCAATATTGACTTAGTGATTTCCTCCTGTGACTAATACTTCAAAGAAAACACCTAGGGCCTTAACTCATTCTCTGCTCCACACTCTGTTGGGTTTACTCCAGGTTGAGATTGTCCTGATGTAAAAAAAGTTGATCATGAGGGTCTGAACAATTCTCCGTAATGAGAGACAGTTGGCTACCTCCTGCTCCATGTGTTAGATGTTCCCATGGGAAAATGCTGGAATTGAAATCATGTCTATCTGCAAGTGCATAGAAAAAACCCTTTGTTCCTTCCTTGTTCATGGCCCTTGTAGAACCAACTTGCAGGAAGTGTTAGTGAGTTCTAACTGTAATGTACTCACATGTCTGCCGTGGGCTGGCAGACTGGCTCCTGCAACTGGCTTTTTTAAAAGGTCTGTCTCTCTCAGATCTGACCTTCCTAGTTATTTGCAAGCACAGCTTGACATTTGGATAATTAAGCACATAATTTATGACTGAAAAGGGAAAGCATTTTTTTTTTTTTCATTGAGGTCTGACCCAAGGTGTGGATAGGTCATGCTAAAAGGAATCCTTATATTTCTTTTCTGGCTTCAATAAACTCACCCTGTATAAGGTTATAACACTTATATTGATAAGTCTTGCCTCTGAGAGATAGCAGGTATGGACAATCTCTACTGAAGTGAGTTCATACTGCCATAGATAATGTGCTTCAGGATAATCTCATAGGGGTCCCTGCTATCCTTCCTTCTACACGAAGAAAATGCTTGTATTAAATATTTATGTGGGCGGAAATATTTTCTTTGTGGTTGGCACTGTGGTTACACTCGAGCAAGATAACCCATGCAGTTCCTGTGAAACCACTGGTCTATCAAACAGACACAATATCCGCAGGGCTGAATAATAAGGATAGTCTGCATATGAAATGGCCTGACAGAGACCTTATTTTATCGGTCACAACATGACTGCACAGCTGGGATGGGGTGGCAACATTCGAGGATGTGATGGGAACACAACACCACAAGCAAACCATCACCTCTGCTGTTATGATAAGTCAGTTTTCTGAGGAGAACTTTCCACTTACAGAAATACAGCCTTTTGCGGTACTTCATGTTTTCACATTTTCTGTAAGTTCAAGAAGTGTACACATGAGAAGTCAAAATCAGCTCCTGCTGTTGCATTATGGATACAGAGAAAGCTTTCATGAACAATGGCTGCCTTGTACACAAATCACACAAGAGCAGTGGCTGTGTGTGCACTTAATATTTTGTGCTGGCACAAAAATTGGTCAGTAATTGCTGTGTGGTGCCTGGCTGTGAGTGACATGGGCAGGACTTTTTTCTCTAGTAACCTAGGTGGGTGCAAGGGGTTGGTAGCTGTTGTCCTGCTGGAGTTGGATGTAGCATGTTTAAAAAGTATATATCTACATTAGACTTGTTCAGAAAAAGCCTTCTTGCTTATGACTTTTTTTCTTGTTGAACCCTCTTCATGTTGGTTTACATGCAGTTGTACTGCTTGCCCATTGTGAAGATACATCTCTGTTGGTGCAGGAGGAGGTGAGTGACTAGAGGTTGGTCCTAAACTGGACCTTTGGATCCAAACCCCATGGAACTTTGAAAAAAGTCTCAGTCCTGTATTGAGCTATAGAGCTCTGGGTTGTGGGTGACGGGCAGCTTTAACGCTGGCTACAGGATAGATGCACAAAACCAGTTGTGCTATACGACAGTAGCTAATGCCTAACACAGAGGCCTTACATCTCTATTATATGCTCCAGTCTGCTTATGAAGTGCAACTTGAAACTAGTTCTCGCATTGGAAATGCGTTATGGAGCTAGTGATACCTGACCCTGCTTGGGTATGACCTTGTGCTTTTCAAAGCTATTTTCCTAACCTCATGTCTGTTGAGAAAAAGATGTGGATGCACTTGAACACTCAGTAGTTCACTCTGTGCCCACAGCTCAGCAGCATGTTTCTCTCACCATTTTAAATACAGCAGCTCTGTTTTTCCTGAGACCCTGTAAACTTCCTGCAAGGGAAGATTTCATCGTTTTCTTCAGATGATATAAATAGCCCCATAATATCCAATGTTCTGCTTTGTGATAAAGTTTTAGTTTGCTGTTGTTTTGCGTGTTACAGTGGTGCAACCAGTTCCTCTTTCTGTGTATGACAATGGGAACCAGTCTTGTAACATCTGCTAACATGGTTTCTGCTTTCTCACTAGGATCATTTCAAGTGAAGGAAAAATGGGCTGGTTTAGGAGTATGGGGTGTTCTCTGCCACCCTGAAGGCAGAAAAATTCCTGCCTTTCATAAATGATTTTTTTGGCAACCGGTTCGAAGCCTCCCGTTTCTTGACAGTACCCATTAAAGCTACAGCCTGGCGTTGTTGCTGCTTTGTTCTTTGCTTTGTGGGACCTGAGCCTTTACTGGCCTACCAAACAAAGATGACCAGGTCAAATGAAGATCAGGCTACAGCTCTTCAAAGGGCCATTTGTTTTGCAGGGACACTTAATATCTAGGCTGTTTTGCAGCAAGTTGATCTGGAAAGAGCACAGTAGTTTCTCTTTCTCTTTTTTTTTAGGTTTTTTTTTTTTCACTTCCTGGTTTTCTTATGACCCCAAAATCATGCAACAAGTTGAATGGTATTGAATGGTTTTTAGTGTCTAAATGAGAAAACTCTCCCTGTTATTGATGTTTTGTTTTACAGCTGTAGGAAACTACTTGTCACTATCCATTAATGACCACTGTTTGCCATCTTAAGAAAAATAGATCATAAAGCCCACCATCCAGTCTGCTGTTTTATCCCTCCATCAAACTAATACTGAACTAACTCTGCACAAACCACCATTTTCATTATCTGTGCTCAATATTTTTTCCCATCCTCATGCAAGAATAAAAAAAAATTAACTAAATCTACAATGAGCTCATTCTGCCTTGGGAGCAGGGAGTCTCTTGCTCCTCCTGATGGTGGTCAAATCAAGGCTGGACCATATTCGGTGCAAGGGGGGAAATAACTGCCCTGGAACATTAGCAGGTACAGGATGGGCTATTCATCCTGCCTTATATGGGAAAAAGTGTTGGAGGAGAGATAGAGACCAAGACACTGACCCACATTTGCACACTGAGCACAGAGGCAGCACGGCAGCAATCTCATCCCCACCTAAAGGCACGTCTGGCTGCAACAGCTATGTAAATAATTTAACAGTGAGATTTATGGGCTTCTTTCTCTCTGTGGTGTCTTAGATTGCATTTAGTCACATTCACCGGGATAATTGTCCTGAACTCGTGTGCTGATGGCATGATAATGTGTAAGAGTGGAACTGACATCTTCAGGTCACTCATTAAAAAGGAAAAACGTCTTTTCTCCTCTCAAAACAAAGTCAGAAAGACTATTTTTCTCCTTGTTTTTTTTTTTGGGGGGGGTTATTTAAATTTTATATTTTGGGCAAGTTTTCAAAGACACAACAGAATATCTCTCTACAGGTTGAATTGGCATCTGTTTGAATTCAAGGCTCTTTGGCTGTAAAAGCTCGTTGTTTTGCCCATTCTCACAGTAATCAAACCGATGTGTCAGACTCGATACTTATACTTTATACAGAAAAGGATATGGCAATTGTTTTGTGAGAGGGGATAACCCAGTCATTGCTTGCAGATAACCTATTTATTTTTAAAAATTGGAAACATTTCCTTTTTGTTTATTTGCTGCTCTGAATAGTTGAAGTTTTTCTGTCTTCCACAGCCGTTTTCTGACATGCAAATAGCAATTTATTTTTATGTGGGATAAATCCTTCCTGTGTGCTTTCCACTCTGTTGAGATGGGGTTGAGGGAAATATGCCTTTTTCCATGAAAATACTAATGACTGAATTAAAGCATGACTCAAGTGGGCACTGTTCTAAGCAATAATATCAAAGTTGTCACAATTGTGTGTGGGCTTTAATGTTCCTGGATGGTACTTGCATTTAGTCTGCAGATCCATGAGTCAAGACAACTGTTAAAATCTCTCCAAACCTTCAGTGGGGCCCAAATCACTTATTTTGAGGTGCTAATAGAGTCATTTGAAGACATAGTAGAGAACTGACTGCAAAGCAGGGCCAGCTGGGAGCATAGGTGATGTGGGATGTTGCCTTGGGCAGCAGCAGCCTGCCAAGGGCACAGCAAAATGGTCACGTCTTCACCGCTTGCTCTGCCTCTGCCAGTGCCTGGGGAAATCAGGTTTGCTGCTGCTGCCAGGGCAGAGATCAGGGTGTGTGCAGATCGGGGCCAGCTGCTTTCAGCAGTCACTGTTCCTGCCTGGTGATTCACCTTTCGACAGCCAGAGCTGCCTGAGATGAGCTGTATGGGACTGTGATTTAAGGGTTTTTTCCTGGTGGACGTATGCCAACTGCGGAAGCTTTTCCAAATCCTGCAAGATTTGTAGCTTGTGTGAGCATGGGTAGAGTCTCTGCTATGTCTCTGCTAGCAGTTTGTGGTGCAGCCCAGCTAGAGGCCATAACCCCCTTCCCCATCCTCCTCTGTCCTCTCAGATTGATTTTGATCGGGTACTTGGTGTTCCCACGGATGGAATGTGGTGATGGAGTTTGGAGCTCTGATAGCTCTGCGGTGCATGCAGCGTGGTTATATTTTCTAGCCCAGAACGTTGTTTGATCATTTTATAGTGCATTTCAATGTAAAAGTAAAGTAAATTTTATTACAGTACATAGAATTTATGTCATGTAAAAAAACATGTATTCAAAGTTCAGGCCCCCAGAGATGTAAGTCTGATGCTCTGGAGTCTGTGTTGCTTGTGGCTGACAGGCTCCTTATTGCTTGGACCCTCTCTATCAATGCTGATGAGTCTTGATAATTAACTATTTGACTCCCCTTTATTATAAAATGGTTGTGTCTTCCATGATCTTCCACAATGCTGAAACTGCAAAGCAAACTAGAGCTAGGGAAACCTCTGGAGATAGAACCCTCTGCATAGTGTAAACATCAGTGCAGAGTGGCTTTCTAAAGGATGTGTTCAACTTTCACCATCTCAGTTTATTACTTCTTTCTTCAGGAAGGACTCTTACTGAAACAGCAGTGTACTCCAAGACTGAAGAAGAGAACTAAAGAGAACTGGGCAAAAAATACTGTGTTCCAGCTGGAAAGGTGTCATTTTCCAGTAATCCTTGCCCAGTACCTACACACACTCTTCAAGCAGTTGTATTAGAAACAGTTGTGGATGCTGCAGTATTGATAGGTTTCAGGAACAGAATGGAAAGTATTTCTTTTGAGAGTTTGAAACCCAGAAATTGTTTTGCAGTTGGCTGTAGGATGGATATCATTATTTCTGAAAACAGTATCACAGGGCAGTGTGACTGGCTTGGAACAAACATCCCAAACAATGCTTGCTTAGATGGAGATGTTTCTAACAACTTCATCCCCTTTTTTTACATTATTATAGAAGTATTTGTATGGGCAATTATGATGACTGTATTTAACCAGTATTCCACTAATTAATGTCATAACAGTCATCTAACACTGACAGAAGGTGGTGACAGGGTACCAGAGACTGGCAAATACAGGGTTATAAGTGATTGTCTTCTAGCAGCTATGAAAGGTAAAGGTTTCTCCTTTGTTGTTCTAAAAGACTGCATTCAAGCCAGCACTGACCTTATGCATCTGTTTTTACAGATAATTCTGTACAGATGCAAATTGCTGGTTTACTGTGGCTGACCAAGTGAGCTCTCATCAGTCAGCTGAGCTGTGTCTGCAGAACAAGTCTTCTTGTAACCTATCCCAGCCCTAAGGAAAACGCGTTGGTGTGAACTGCTCCCTGACTGTCTTCTGTGTGATAGCCCATGTGTGTGGTATAACTTCAGTATGGCAAAAATCCAGGTCACTGGAGCTGTTTTTGTTTGTGGTGAGATTTCAGATGTAACTGCTTCAAGTTGCTTGTATTTAAGCACCTGAAGTAAGGCCGTGTTCAGTCTTTAACTGAAATAAAACTCCTTACTCTTGTGTATGATTAAGCAAGCACCATAGGGGAAAAAAAAAAAAGCAGCTGTGGAAAATATATCTATGCAGAATAACTAAAACTTGGCAGGAATGTTTCCAGGCTTTCCAGCTACATGGTTAGCTCTATGTCCAGCACAAAAGCAGTATCTCCCACTGAGACTGTGAAATGTGTATCCATTTACTGGTTCTTCAGCGGTGAGTGAAGCAGTAAATGTTTTTAGCTACGAACATTTCTGTTTTTACACAGAAAGGAGCATATTTGATGTCTTCAATATTTGTGATTATGGTATGCAAGGCGAGTTCATACTTATTTTTAAATACGCAACTGTTTTATGGTAGAGAGTATCTGGCTCCTCAGGAAGGGGGATGCCTCCCTTGAAAAAGCCTGTAACCTCTGACGGATGCACTCAAGGCCTGAGTGCTGCAGGTTTAAATGTAGAAACATAGAAAAATAGAATTTATTAGATTGGAAAAGTCCTCTAAGATCATTCAGTCCAACTGTTAACCCAGCATTGTCACGTTCACCACTAAACCATGTCTCCGAGTGCCACATACACATGTTTTTTGAACACTTCCAGGGTTGGTGATTCCACCACTTCCCTGACCAGGCTGTTCTAGTGCCAGGCCACCTTTCTGGTGAAGAAAATTTTCCTAGTGTCTAGTCTAAGCCTCCCCTGGCATGAATTGAGGCCATCTCCTCTTGTCACTCGTTACCTGGGAGAAGGGATCAACCTCCACCTGGCTACAATCTCCTTTCAGGGAGTTGTAGAGAGTGATGAGATCTCCCCTGACCCTTTTCTTCTCCAGGCTAGACAACCCCAGTTCCCTCAGCCACTTCTCATAAGACTTGTGCTCCTGACCCTTCACCAGATTTGTTGCCCTTCTCTGGACATGCTCCAGCACCTCAGCATAGTCTGTGCCCCAGTTTCCTCTAGTGAGGGGCCCAAAACTGAACACAGGACTCGAGGCGCAGGCCCACCAGTGCCAAATACACTGGGACGATCACTGCCCTCATCCTGCTGGCCACACTATTTGCCATTGGCCTTCTTGGCCACATGGGCACACTGCTGGCTCATGTTCAGGTGCCTGTCGACCAGCACTTCCAGGTACTTTTCCATTGGGCAGCTCTCCAGCTGCTATTCCACAAGCCTGAACCCTTGAATGGGATTGTTGTGACCCGAATGCAGGAATCAGCATTTCACTTTGTTAAATGTCATAAAACTGACCTCAGCCAATCTACCCATTGGACTTGACCGATCCTAGGAGTGAATCGGAAGACTGTAGCATCAAAGAGGCTTCAGTACCTGGGGATGAACTTTAGGTCAAAGTGCTGGTTAAAAGGAAAATCAAGTGATTTTCAAAATACATATTCCTGCCAATTAATTTGGAATTTATTGCCTTATTGCAGAGAAGGGTACTACCCTCAGTAATTTTAAGGCAGTTGTTTCTGTTATCTAAGCACTGGTACTGCCACTGTGTTGCCTTATGGCAGCAGGAGCAAACCACTGAATGATGAATATTTAATGAAAAGGTTGATGTATATCTACATTGAATCATTTGCTACAGAATTGTAAATAAAACAGTATTTTTAATTTGCTGCCTAGGGCTGTTTAAGTATATCATGAATGAGTTATATGCACAGGGGAGAGAAGCTTAGGTTAGAGTAGACCTGGCTAAAAATTTGCTAACATGTAAATACATATTTTTATCTAAAGGCATTAGGAGTTGTCTGGATAAATTTTCAGTTTGGGCATTTGTATGTGTTTGTACGTCTGTGCACCAAAAGCTAAATATTTAGATGTGCCTGATTTAAATTCAGCCATCCAACCCCCTGATTTGTCCCACTGTCCTTTTCCTCTGCTCTGTGTGTAGGTTTGAATTGAACCAGTCTTCTAGTAGGTGGTCACACTGTGTTTTCTCACTTTGGACTTCTCACCTTGGTCAAGATGGGTGGTGCTTTTCATTTCCTTTTGTTTACCTTTACATTATTTCACACACATCCTTTGAACCCTGCACTGAATACAGTCCTTCCCAGGGACTGCAAATGCTCTGATCATAGTTTGTAAGCTGTTCATGAACACAAGTGGATTTCTGCCCACAGCCAGCATTCCAGTGAAGTGAGATAGTCTTAGCCCCACCTTGTACGTGAGCCTCTGAGATGCAGGTGTTAAAGCTGTTACTGCCTGATGTGCCCGCTGTTTTTTGATTCTGTATCTGGGATGCTGGGGACCAAGGTACTTACAATTTTGTTCTCTTCTTGTATTTAAAGCACAGCCCACACTGACCGTCAGTGGGAGGTGGGAATTCTTATGCATTATCCATGTACCAAGTGTCCCAAAATGGGTACCTGGAAAATGGAACATGAGTACATTGAGGATGTTGTATTAGAAAGACTTTTGGGCAACTTGGTGATGTAAGAAAGCTGTACCGAGAAAAGGGTGAAAATATTGTTTTCCAGGGTGGCACAGAATTGCCACTGCTACAAACCTACCCTTTCAAGGAAATTTTGGGAAACTGCTCAATCTCTTTGTGAAACTCACTGTTGGAATCACAGCTCACCTCTGAGTCAGGTGTTTTGGCTGTGCCCCTCGTCGGTATTGACCATGTGGGCACCTTTTACTGTCAGCCCCTCTACCCACTGCTCAGCTTGAGGGTGAGGACCTCTGGGCCTGAACAAGAGAATTTTCTCTACAAAACCTAAACCATCTTCCCTATGGATTCCTTTCACAGCCCCAGAGGTTCCCGTATACAGGACTTGGCATGTGGGTGTTTTTAATTTTCTTCTGCCACACTCTCCTAATGGCCTAGCAGGAGGTGATTCAGGGCAACAAGAGGGTCTCTTGCTCTATCCTATGAAGCTTCCAGGTCCTGTGTGGGTATGCAGGAAAACAATCCATGATACCTTTCGTTTGGAGGGCTACCTTATCTCCAGGTTTATCATCAAAGGGAAGCATTACACATCTCCCAACTTCTGCAACTGTGAGCCCTTTCAGACCAGAGTCCAATTTAACATGCCCCCTTTGAGTCTAAAGCTGAATTTATTCGGAGGGTGGAAACTGTGGGAAAACACTATATAACTAAACATTGGATCCTGGACTACACAATACGCGGGAAAGAATTAGGGTTTGCACAAGCATCTACTGACTTTTGGGGACTAGAAATTGCAACACTGTATTTCTTTGAACTGGGGATTATGGACCATGCCCTTGGTCTCTCTGAAGGGAAGGAACTAGCTTCTTCAGGTTGCCTGAAAATGGGGTGTTTTGTTCAGTCGTTTGCTCTCTGTGGTTATGTGATTTCTTAAGACTAACTTTATCCCTGAACTCGAGCACCTTCCTTGACAAGTGACCTCATAAATTCAAAGCAATGGGCTACAAAATAGCACTAGTATGGAGATTTGTATTTGGCAAGACTGACTGTTTTAAGTGCAGTAGAAAAATAGCAAGAAAATAAGTGTTGTGTGAGACCAGAAGGCCATTTATCCTACTAGCAAGTCTCATATGTGCTCACTCAAACTTACAGTGACATACTCTGAGGACCCAGCCTAATGACAGAAACATTAAACTTTGGCATTAAGTGAGTGGACTGTGTAAACTGCTTGGAACGGTACCCAAGAGGTTTTATTATTTTTGCCTATGGTATTTATGGAGAAGCAGCTTCAGTTTTCTAGGAATACATCTTATTTTTTTTCCTTCTTAGTCTTCTCTGTTATAAGAAGTTTTGATTTAAAACTATGCAGAAGTAAGCAAACAGTAATTTTCTCAGAAATATTTCCATTCTGTTTTTCCAAATGTTGTAGGCATTGCTAAAAATCTCGTATTGTTCTGTGTAACAGCAAAACAGAGCTGAAGATCAGTTTGGAGTTTTGGCAAACAGTACATTTTCATGGGGACAAAGAGAATGAGAATAACTTGCTATCATAGCAGCCAGGGAACAGACACCTCCAGTTTG
The DNA here is from genome assembly GCA_013399855.1 of Oxyruncus cristatus. Lineage (NCBI taxonomy): Eukaryota > Metazoa > Chordata > Aves > Passeriformes > Cotingidae > Oxyruncus > Oxyruncus cristatus. Next base: position 197,198 of record VXAY01001371.1, on the reverse strand, counting down.
TTAGGAGAAGAGAAACCAAGGGAAATTCAAAATCTTTCTAGTTTTTGACTTCAAAGTAGTCTAGCAGGTGAGAAATTCTGTTAAGAAGATCAAATCCTGCTCCTGTTTCATTAGAAAGAAGTACCCTGGTCTTCAGTGTCCTAGATGAATACCTTAGTTGCTGGAAATAGTGGAAAACAGTAAGAGACTTTCCACTCCCACGCCCCCACCAACTTGGTGGGACGCACACATGTGTAGAGTTCCCCTTCCTCATTTCCTTCTGCTTGGATTCACATATTAAGTCTGATCCCAGACTAATTTAGTTTTCTTTTCTGCTGAATTTCAGTATTTTTGAGGGGGGTCTATCCCAGTGCAATCAACTATCACTTCCTCAAGCTGCTGACACCAGCCATGGCAGCGCAGTTCCTTGCAGGGCTTGCTGAATCCCGAGGGGGTGGCAGTGAGGGAGTCAGCCAGAGCTGCCTTAGACAGCACTGTCTTTGAGCTTCAGTTCTCATCCTGACAGAGAACCAAAATGGAAATTATTCAGGAGCATGAACCAAAGTGGAGGTGCTCCTGGTACCAGTGGCAAGAGGCATCCCAGAGACCTTTGGCAGAGATTTATAGATGTCAGCTTTTGAGTTTCCTTGGTGAATGAGTCACTGTGGCTGTGCTTAAATGTTTAAAATGCCTTTTAAGCATTCACAACAGCATTTTTCCCTGTTCAAGTGGCTACTTTCAAATACTAACTTCAGTTACACCCATGTAGGCTTTTGCAAATCTAAATGAACTCTCTTTCCTCTATAGGAGGCAAAAGCTGTTACACCTCCTTAATAATAAACCGTGGAAAGATCCACTCTGCATGAAATCACACAAAGTGAAGACAAAAGGGACCTTTACTTGGCGGGGGAAGGCTAGCTTTTATCCGGTAGGGCATGGAATGATTGGAATTTGGGAGGATTCAAGGGAGGTACATGCAGGGGAATGTCTATAAATGGGTAAATTGGGACAAAACCTACCCTAATATGGAAAGGGGAGATACAAAATGAAGAAAAGCTGTAAATTTTGACTACAAGGAGCCAATAAGCAAAAAGGTTACATTCAACAAATAGGGAAGAAGCTAACATTAATTTAAACTGCACATTACATATAAAGTAAGATTTTCTTCTAACAACATTGTTAGAATAACATAAGAAATTGAATAAACATAATACTCTTGTAATATGAAAAGCAGTCTCTGAGGTAGGAAGTTATTTGTTGTCCAGTAGTTCAGCTGCATTTCAAAGCTGTCTTTTTCTTCAGTTCTGCTTTTCTTCAGAGGTTTTTCTCCACCAGGAGAAAAACTTCTTGTGGGTCACTTCCAACACTCCTCTGCTGGGTAAAAACCAGGTTTGACCCAGCAACCCTTTAGCCATGTTAGCACAGCCCAAAACTTGGTCTGATCTCTCTGGCAGTGTTTAAACGCTCAAGCTCAGATTTTTCTAGTTGGCTTTCCATTATAAGAGTGGGTTCTTGTGCAGATGGATCAAAATAGAGGCAGACTGAGCTTGCAGTTACTTGCAAAATAAGGCTGACTTTATCCTATGAATTTGCAGTATACGAAACAACAAACCTAAATAGCATGTCAGTTCCTGACTCCATTTTTCATTGCTTCTCCTGTTCTGGGGGAGCTGCTACCTTGTCAAAATATGATGTGTGCGGGAGAAAATACCAAAAAGAAAATCAAGCAGCATATGGAACATTCTCATTAAATTACATTTTGTGGTGAAAGGCGGGACTGTTCCTTGTTCCCATGTACTAGAGATCATGGCATGATATGTAACTCTAATTTGAACTTTCTCATTGCCAGTTTTGTTGTGTCAATGTTTGAGAGTTCTGCTGAGTTGGCACCACCGGATGCAGGTTGTTCCTTATCATGTACTGTCAGGAAATGTTGCAGCAGAAGGGAGGGCACAGGCTCCCTGGCTGCTGGGCACTTGCAAGAGGAGATAATTTCCTGAGTGGCATGAGACAGCGTGGTTTGTGTATCATGTAAAAAGCCCAGCTCTTGTGGCATTTTCCTCTGATTGCTAAGTCCACTGCAGAAGAGTAAAAACATATGACACTTAAAAATAGGATATATCCTCAACCATTGCAAACACCATCTGTTCTCAAAGAAACAACTGGTAGAAAAAAATAACCTTGGGTTGAAACCTTGCATGAAGTTGCCATTTAAGATAAGTGGGGTTGGCTTTGTTATTTTTATTTTTTTGGAGGTGTGGAGAAAGGGCTGTTTGATGGCAACTGAAAGAAAATAGAAATGTGATACTGGAGCGTGTGTGTTACAGACATGCAGAGAAGTCGTGTCTTGGAGACCTGTTAAATAGCAAACTCTGGGACCAAGTATCGTAGTGGCACTGGAACGCACCCAATGCACTGTTTTAAATCAGTTCATACAGATGACTGCAGTAAGGTGTTTGCTCACCACCAGAAGGTGGTTTCTAGGGAAAATGTCTGCCTTACTAGTCATAAACAGGTAAGACCTAATTTTGCAATTGGACCTAGTTGTCTGGTGAATGGTATGGCTTCCTCATTCATTCAAACTCCACCCAGCCTGGCAGTGAGGGGTGGATTAGTAGCTTAGGGAATACTGACTCCATCTCTGTATGCTGCTCCCAGAAACAACACCCAGAGCCATGGCCTGCGGGAACACAAGCAAACTCTCTGAGCTTTGGCCATTCCCAGCAGTCAGCACTGCTTCTTCTGACTCTGTTAGGTTCTGATCACATGACAGAAAAGAATTTTGTTTTCACACAATGGCAAGTTGCTGTCCCCCATGGAACTTCAGTAACTAGCCATACCACCTGCCCAAGTCTGATGAAAAATCTTAAAAGCCCACCAGTGGGCTTGGTCACTTGTGGTGTTTTGAATACCATTCTGAGGAGTCAAGAGGGATACCTTTAGCGTATACCCCTGATTTCCTCTGGCACTAGAACAGTCTGAAGGCAAACAGCCAATTACAGAGCTGAGAAGCAACTCACTTGCCTCCTTTTACACGAGCTGATGGCTTCAGAGAATTTGTGGGCTACATGGAGGTGCACTAGCATATGAAATCAGCAAGCCACAGTAGCAACATAGAGCCTGTGTCTTGAAAGTCTTACATGGATTAGAGATCTGAAAATGGGGTGGCTGCATTTCAATGTGTCTACACTTACGTGAAGAGCAGCAGACTTGTACTTAAGACACATGCCAAGAAACTGTGTGTGAGGTAAAGGGAACGAACACTGCATGGTGTTTGCTCAAACAAAGTAGTCATGTTCCAAGGCAGTGTCCTAATCCTGTCAACCTCACTGTTTTTGTGAGTTCCAAGTGGGACAACACGGTGAGGTAAAAAAAGGGCATTTTAATGAATAGGTTTGATAGCGATATTTCTGCCTCTTATCTTTTTTTACATCTCACAGCCCAGGAATAGCTTCAGTGATGTAACGTTGCTATTTAGAATTGTTTTCAAAGCATGTTTTGAGTTTGGTGTCTGCAGTATTGAAAATTTTGCTTTGGAAATGAGTGCACCTAAGGTAAAGGCTGCGTGTGTGCATTTTCCAGCTCTGCCTATCTGAATTTTGTCTGCCATGCTTCTGATTCTCTTATCTCCTATCTGAACACCAGAAGATTTGAAGGGTATTAGCTTGTGCTCAGCTTTTGTGACAAGCAGATGAGGGATGGGACAAGTCTACTAAAGACGTTCGCTGCTTTGAGGGGGAATAAAACAATAACCTGCTTGCCAGTGTGTGATCCTAGTAGACCTAACTCCTCAGATAAAGACCTGTTGGTACTTGCCCGATGGAATGAGTAATTCTTTGGTGATGTGCTGGCACAGCACATTTCTATGTTCTTGAGATGTGCCTTAACCGTGCAGCAGCAAAACCTGGCAGCATTGCCCCCCAGAAGAGCAAAAAACCACTGTGACCTTGAGGGTAAAACCTTGAGGAGTGATGTGGCTGGCATAGTTCACAGTGGGTGGGAGAGCAAGTTTCTGATTTCACAAGTGACAATAAGACCAAACCCTCAGTTTTGCAAGAACACTTTTTTTCTTTTTTTTTTTTCCCTTAAGTAGTTCCATACTGGAACAGTGTGACTAATTTACCAGCCCACAGAGAGGGGTAACACTGAACCCTGTTTAAAGCAAAGTATAGTGTTATTGCAACACAGCTCATAATTCTAGGTTTGAGCCTTGCATGTGGGTCAACTATTGTTAACATTTTAATACTCAAGCAATTTTTCAAAAACACTCTACTTCTGTCTACCAGCTTAATCTCTCATAGCTGAAGTTTGATATCTCTCTAAAGTTGAAGTAAAATCTCCTGTATTCTGAAATGTTAGATCAGCCTTATTATTATTATTTTTTCCAGCTGTCAAGCTTAATGCATCTTTTAAAGCATCCTACTTCTTTAAGCTATAGCTTAAATTGTCAAAAGTGAACATGTAACACTGCATATGTGTTTACTGTACGTGTCTATGTGAGAGACCTGAACTGAAAACTAAATTCTGTTTCTCTCTAAATTTGGTGGAAGTTCATCCCTTCTCACAGCTTTAGACCTATCTGTGAGGGTTTTACCTTTACGCATCTTTTTATTGGGTTAAATAAAACCTCTGGTTTTAGGCAATACTAAATTTTGGCCTAAAGTTTATGAGTTGGCTCATAGTACATTTGCACCATGGGCTTCTATGTCTGTATCCTATCACATTCTCTTCTGTGACTTCCAACTCATGTTTGCTGTTCTGCCTAATATTTAAGCAAGTTCATTAGATACGTCCATGTTTTAAAAATATAAGCTGCATTTTTCAGGCTATGGACCAACATGTTAAAAACCATCTGTGATATCAATTGCTCAACTTATGCTCTCAGAAGAGCCTGCTTTACTTAAGGCAAATCTCTACACTTACAGAAAATAAAGATGGTCATTAAGTACCTCAATTCACTTTTGAATATTTCAGCTGAGATCTATTATTACAACTTTTATTGTATCTAACCCTGTGGGCTCTTTTGTAAGTGTGGAGGGGTTAAGTGCTTCTGTCATTCATCCCAGTTACTTGTGACCCCAAATGTGGGAGTTAGGTAACTGCTTTCAAACACATAACCTTGAAAACAGGTGATGAGAGTGGTGAGTGAAAACTAAATGAAATTTCACAGCCTGAGGCTTAGGCAAAATGTCCCTTTGGCTGTTCAGGTTAATGTCATTACCAGGGAAGGCTTCTTTTTCCTGAAGCAATTATTCCAGATGTGTTTTTTTAGCCTTCTGCTCTGCTTGGCTGACCATTTGCAGTCTATCTTTGCTCTTTTGTACATAAATAAGTCGAATTTTTAGATATCAAATTAAAAATTATCTTGTCCTATCAAAATGGTCTCTAAAGAAGGTAAGAATACTTCTGAGAAGAAAAAATATATGTTTCTAGGTTGGATTTGGTAAGCCACGCTGGTGTGGCTGAGGGTTGCCTAAAATTGTAGCTGTGTAAAATACAGCAAAGCAGACATGAAAGTGAAAAGGGAAATGCATGTCGCACAGAATTTCTGTGTTTACAAAGTCACCTTCTGCACTGCATGGACACTTAAAAGATGAATATTAAGGGTGATAAACCTTAGTCGTAGAGCTCTTCTGAATTTTAGTCCTTTTAAACATGTTTTCTGATCCGTACCTTACACCATATGAACTCAACAAAGGACTCCTCAAAACAGCAACACCAAATACTGCCAACTTGACATCAAAAGGCTCTAAGACTTTCTCATTTCTTGCTTATTATGTGGTGTTTCTCCCCTCAGCCACTACAGTTGGTGGAAACCTTAATTTTACCATTTAAGCAGATGGGCTTCCTGCAAGTCAGTGGGGATTTCTACTCAATTCATTAGTTCAGAAAGAAAAAAATAAAAACCTCCCTCTCTGGGCTGTTGGCTTTTTAGACTAATGCTTAGATGTACTCTTTGGCAAATGGAATCCTACATTCAGGTTTGTCAGTTGTGTCTTTTTTTTCTGCCCAGAATTTGAGGACTTCAGACTTCTTCAAGTATTCTTGGTTGGACTAAAACTAATTGCAGCAGCAAACAGAGCTAGAATAGTTTCAACCAGTCTGTGGACTATGTGTAAACCTGGTGTGTGTTTCCCACAGATGTGCAGACCCATTGCAGAGCCCCAATGCTGCTGCTCGCATTTCTGGCTGAGTGCACCTCTGCAACCTGGAAGTGATGGACTTAGAATACATGCCCCATACTTTTGCCTGGGGAAGGTTTACCCTCTGTCCAAGCTTCTGAGTGCATGGTTGTGAACAGCCATAATCACCTATTATAAATCCATATTCTTATATTTCAACTGATATAGTAAAAAATAGTGATTCACCACTGGTCAGGAACCAAGGCTGACCTTAAAAAGCTGTAGACTCAGTTCATATTTGTACACAGACCCATTTTTATGCACTTGTGCCATCAGCAACAGAAAAGGTCCTTCACCCTTTCAAGAATGCTACAATAAGTTTTGACATACATAAGAATCAGGACCCAAGTACCTCCGAGTGCTGAATGATTTATGAACACACATTTAGTTTAAAGGACAGATGACCACAGCTTTCCCAGTTTCTCTAATGCATTTTTTTTTTTTACATTCAGAGAGTAAAGTGCTGAATGAAGCAGGGTGTCTGAGGGCACACCTATATAAATTAGGGCTGACAGCCCCACCTTCTCTACCCAAACTCTGGGAGTTATGTATATTCCCGACTGCTCCAAGTCCAGCCAACATGGAGCATGGCAGTGAAAAGTTAGACTCTGTGACAGTCTATGTACGTGTGCCCTTCTACTTTTCTGAGTTAGCATCATGGCTTGAGTCTCTCATGCAAAGCTGCTGTCAGCCACTCAAAGTGACCCATTCTTCCAGCAAAGATCTTAGGTGTCCAGAATATATGTCTTTTGCTGTTAGCTGTGGCTTCTTGCGATTCTGGAAAATCCCAGTATCTTTATGCAAGGCTGTATCAACCATCGCAGTCTGACTAAGACATTTTGAATTATATTGTACAAACTGTCTTTGGTCATGCACATGCTTGGCAGTTCACTGAGCTTTGCCCAGCTGCCTGCTTCCACCATTTTTTTTTCCTCAGAACTCACAGGTTATCACCTTGGTCAAGCAAGGCTCCAGGCTCACTCTGTACTTCTAGCTTTTCCTACAAATACCTGTTTTCATGTCTGATTACTCTGGGGTCAGAATTCCCTGGTTAGTTGTTAGCATCTTGTCATGTGAGAGGCCAGCATTTTTTTGTCTTAGCTTGGTCCATCAGTGATAGAACACAGAAATTAGCATGCTAATGTAAAACATTAGTTAGCTCAGGAACTGGGATGGTCCCCACATTTCAAGTTCATGCAGTTGATTAGTATTTTTATAGAAATATCAGTTGAAAATGTTCATGAAACTTACTTGTTTTAGTTCTTTCTGGGAGTTGCTGTTTGGAATTTTTTTTTGTTTGGATCACCTTAAAAATTCCCTTTTCATACTAGGTTCCCAGCTCACCACATGAGTATGTTGGCATCCATAATAAAATGCAAAGACCTCATTAAAACGTCTTTGTTTTTAAAATAGTTGGGATTGTCAAATTCTGATGGTATAGTTGCTGGCTGAATTACCAAGACAGCAAAGTTTCCTCAGAGCAGAGGTCTGCTGCTGTGCTTGGCTAATTAGCTCTCCCATTTTATGACTGTGTGGTCATAGCTGAAATTAAGAAGCTGAAGTAAAATATCCTTCTTCACTTAGCAAGAGTTTGTGGCCAAGTTAATCAGCAGCATGGAGTTGCTGCATGACACACAGAAGGCACATTTTCTCATCGTAACATTTCACAACAGTGACACCATAGAGGCACAGAACATGAATGTTGATAATGCTCTCAAATGCTTTGCCATTATCACACTAGCTGATCATGTAAGCATGGTCTGAATTGTGAGGTCGTATTATGCTTACTAAGAGAAATGTCTGAACAGAAACACAAACTCCCCTTGTATTAGCTGATGAAGTTGTCCAAGGTTCCTAGAAGCAAATGGGAATCTGAAATTGTTGCCTTAGTAAATGGAAGAAAAAAGCATAGTCCTAGACTCAATTCATGTTTTTAGCTATGCTTTACTTAAGCAGATATTTCTGTTCCTAGTTTTAGTGTATGCTAGTAAAGCTGACTCTGGATTAATTTTTTTTTTTTCCCTAGCTTCTACCCAGGAAATAATGTCCTTTTCAGAGAACCGCCTTTCTTTCCAACCTGTAGCCTACAGTCTCAGCTGGTAATAATGATTCTAATATTTCTGGCTGAGAAAAGGAGACATTAACATTCTCACAGAGAACTCACAGGAGTCATTGTAAATTACCTGGTACTCTGGAAAGGCAGCAGGAGGTGTTTCCTTCTGCGGACAGTTTATTACAAGGCCTTCATCCCATAGTGTATTACCGGTATTTAGCTTGCACACTGAGTAGTACCATTGTGTCAAATAACAACATTGTGGAAGCTGCAGCACATCTCCTTCTGGATAAAGGGCCGGCAGGAGCTCCTGTCCGTGACAGTGAGCTATCCCTCATGGTCTGTGGCTTATCCTGTGTGCGAGAAACAAGATGTAAGGTCTGGGCTGAAACTTTCAAACTCCTCCTAGGGATTTGGCTACTGGTTTTAACACAATGTATGAGGATTAACTCTTCCTCAGCCTTGAAAAGATCTACTCTAATGTCTTTACTCAGAACAATGTCAAAGGTTTTGAGAAGTTTTGCTTGCTTTATTTGTGGAGATTTTTTGGGGGTGTGAGATGTTATCATTGGCAGTATGGGATTTTTTAATAAATAATCATAGTATCAGATCAAACACTTAGTGGACAATAAAGAAGGACCCTGTCTGAATATCCTGGGTTCAGTCTGAGAGGCATATGTTTAGCTGGGATGACTGTTTTACTGGGGACCTTTCTAGGAGTTGTTTCAAATAATGGTGGCAAAGAGCAATGACTGTTGCTTAATCAGAACAAATTAAGACACATTTGCCTAATGAGGATATATTCAGCTGGAGCCAAGTCATTAAGTGGTGCTTAAATTCATATTACAGTCTGAATTTTAGAAGTTTTGAAATAAGTGTTAAATGAAGATGTAAAGCAACAAATGTAATTGCTAATCGTTTATTTTTTGTGCCATATTTTACATCTCTACAAAACTACTTGGACTAAGGTTTTTAATTGCTTTTCTTTTTTACAACTGTTAAAATTCAACAATTTACTGTTTATCGAGGAACCTAGGTTCAGAAGATTTTAGTGCATTGTTGTTAGTGAGTAAAAGAACAATTTTCCATGTGCTCCAAGTTCAGGGTTTTCCTCCATGGGCAGTTTTTCTGCACATCCTTGCAAAAGCTGTGACACAATTGTGTTTCCTGATGACAGTCACCTGGTGGAGCAGCAGGTGCAGGAGATGATGTTATCATGTGTTGCCCTGTGCTCAGTGTGGGGTTCCAGAAAACTGTACCCAGTCTTTTGCTAGCTCAGCATTCATCTTTGAGGTCAGTGGGGAGGTACCTCAATGCATATGGAAATAAAGGCAACCAGAGTGCTGTGTTGGAGGGGAAAATCCCTCAGAGAAATGGAGGAGCTGGTAGAGCTACTACAGGAGTGGGGAAGTGGGACTTTCCCCTCTCTTTCTTGTGTATTTGCAAGACCCCAGCAACAGCCATACACATGGGGACGGGAGGCCTGAATGATGAAGTTGCTCAACATTGATTTGATTCCCACCTTAACACTGCCTGTGAAAAACTACAGTTTCCTGACCATAAATCAGATGCTGTCTATAGCCTTTGACTCTAAGGTGAAGAGAAACCCAGCAGTGGTGTGGGTACTGGAACAGGTAAGAGAAGAGCTGATGGCTAATCACAGCCTGTATGATAAAATGAGATCAAAGACAGATTGGCGCAAAAAATTCTGATGTTGAACAGACCTGTAATGTCTGTCAAGGGTGATGTTCAAGTGTCAGATAAGTTTCGGTCACAAATATTTTCTGATTGGTATTTTGGATCAGCTGCATTGGTTAATCATGAATGAGAACTTAGAAAACATTGTTTAGAAGATCACATGTGTACTTAGAGGAAAAGATCCTGTCACCTTAGATCAACAGTTTTATTTTAAAATCACACGAGTGTGCTACCCTGAAACATCAGTCTCATTTGGCTAATCTTCTTGAAACAGATAGCCTTTATTTTGCCCTCAGAAGGTGCTTGGTTTGGTTTTACAATGGAAAATTTGGTAGTTTTGACAGATGGATAGGCTTGTTGCATCCCTACGTGTATGTTGGTGAAGGCATGAAAGCACTTACACTGCTTATCTTTCACTTGGTCCTGAGACAAGGGAAGATTTCCATCAAGTACCTTCATGGCTCTCAGATCTGAGGTCAGGAGTGTCCCTGCTTTTTCACTATGACATAATGCTATAAAGCTATTCCAGCTTCAACTGTAAAAACAAGTAGGCTGAGACCCGTGCTTTGCCATTTGTCTCCCCAGCAGGGTAGGGCTGGGTTTCCCTGTGGACTGGAAGGCTGCACCCAGGGTGATTTTCCCAGCCTTGCAGCAGTGTGGTGTCTCAGCTGGCAGAGCAACATGTTGCCACAGGGCAGCAAGCCAGGTCTGAGGATTTCCATGTACGCCTTCCTTCTCTGCCTGTGCATTCATTTGTGCATGCAGAGGAACTGTGGCCAAGTGCTGCACGGTGGGTGGATGTGGTGGCTCTCTGGGAGGCCATGGAGGAAAGTGAGCAGGAGCCCAGACGTGGCTCTGGCTGTATGCCAAAAAGTCAAGCTTCTCAGAGCACCAGGATTTAGACCCGAGCTTAATAAATGAATAAGGCCTGGGGAGCAGCTCTGTGGAAGGGGACCTGGGGGTCCTGGTGGACAAGCAGCTCAGGATGAGTGAGCAGTGTGCTGCTGTGGCAAAGAAAGCCAGTGGGGATGCTGGGCTGCACCAACAAGGGCATCACCAGCAGAGACAGAGAAGTCACTATCACACTCTGTTCAGTGCTTGTCAGGCTGCATCTGGAATACTGTGTTAAGTTTTGGTTCCCACTTTGCAAAAGAGATGTGGACAGGCTGGAAAGGGTCCAGGAAAGGGCCACGAAGACGATCAAAGGCCTGGGCAAACGGACATGTGAGGAAAGGCTGAGAGAGAACTGGGTTTGTTCAGCCTTGAGAAAAGAAGGCTTAGGGAGACCTCATCACTGTGTTCTAGTTTTTACAGGGTGGCTACAAAGAAGATGGATACTTCCATTTATAAGGGGTCACAGGGAAAAGACATGGGGTAGAAGTTACTCCCAGGAAGATTCTGACTGAACTCAAGAGGAAAATTTTTCACAATGAGAACAAATAGCCCTTGGAATAATCTCACAGGGAAGTGGTGCATTCTCCAGTGTTGGATACTTTTAAGATTCAGCTGGACAGGGTGCTGGGCTGTCTTACCTAGACTGTGCTTTTGGTAAGAAAAGTTGGACCAGATGATCCTTGAGGTACGCTATGTTAGCATTCTATGATTCTATGAAAAAAATTACTTTCAGCACTGCTGTTCCAGCTACTCTGTCACAAGTAGTACCTGGTTTCCTGCACAACTTTGGTTTTCCACCTTGTAGTCTCTCTGCTGTGCTAGGTGCTACTGAGATCGAGAACAATGAGCAGAGTGGAGGTCAGTCTCTCAGCTAGTTGTGTTTTAAGTGCAGCATGGAGAGAGGATTTTATCTGTTGAAATATCCTAACTGCTTCGTAGACAGGCTCCCTGAAATTCGGGAGTTTGCCTCACTTAACACACGTGGAATGTGGCACTTAGCTTAAATGGAGACTCCTCTTTCTCCTAGACTGGAAACCTCTTTAAAATCTCAGCACACCCACGCACTGAAGGTCAGGCTCATTTGATGTGTACCCAAGGTCTCCCTCAGTGGTACAACACGTTGCTGCCTCTGCGCAGCTTTCCTTTTAATCTACTGTGCTGGGGTTTTCAGCAGTTAGACTATTGCAGTACCTCAGAAACACTTTACACTATCTTTATGAGAAAAGGGGTGAATTTTAAGAAAGGACTGCCAGTAAGTCTAAACAAACATGAAGTTTGAGTGTTAATGTGAATCTGTGGCTTTTGCTGAGTTATATTGATATGACAGATGTATGAAAAAAGAGATTTTCCTTTATGAAATATATACCATCTTCTAATTCCCTCTGTTATGGTAAGTCTCAGGTCCTGTTCAAATTCCAATTTTGGTTATCCAGCCTCCTTTCCCAAAATGACATGATGCTGAAATACAGCGGAAAATTATTTTCTAACTGTCATAGTGGAGCACATAACTAGCACAGTAATAATGTGGGGATTCCTAGTTAGTGGAGTCAATAACTTCAGGGCTGAATGACAATCTCTTTTGATAATATCTTCAAAAAGTTGATGTAGGAACAGGAAATGCCTTTATTTGGGGGAATTTCTGGCTAATCATCTCTGCTGGAGGAGGATGACCTTAGCACCTGCTCTTTGATTCAGTTTCATGACTCGCTTCTCCACAGTGCTCTCTCTCTAGGTGTTTGTTTCGGCAGTATTAGCTGAGGTAAATACATTACAGAACAGAGAAGAGGAAAATGTAGCTGGTAGGGAACTTAGAAAGTGCATCAAGTCTTTAAGGCAAGTAAACCGTGGAGGAAAAAGAGTTACAGAAGGTGGAAATGAACAGAATGGAAAGAGGTGATTCATTAATTAAGGAGTTTTATGTTACAGGGCCCACTAACCTCTGACCACATTGGTTTGTTTCCTTTGGTCTTTCACAAGTCAGAATGAAATTCAGCCAACAACTTAAAGACTTAAAAAGAGCTTACAAAGATGAAGCCTGAATGACATAAGTCATACAAGAGGGATTTCTGTCCTTCAATATATCAGGATTTACTTCTTTTAAATCCAGATCTTCTTCAGGTCACATCACTCACAAAGCAAGGTCTCATTCTCAGGGTGTCTAATTACTAGGTGTCAGTGATGTAAATTTCCTCAGTCTGAAGCTTTCTTGAAACCTGAGGCCTCTGCTAGATATTCCAAGGTCCTTGCTTTAACCTTTCACAAGAAACTCTTTGTATTGGCAGTCTTTGAGTCATATATGTAATTATACTGATCAAATATTTATATATGCTATTGCTGGATGAAAAAGTGTTTTTCATTCCAGTGCTACTTTTCAGTTCACTTGCAATAGTGACACTTCTCATGGTGGCAAAGGAGAAACCAACATCCCTTATCCTCTTCAGATAAAGAATGGCTTGTTAGACTAAAGTACTTATGAGGGAGACCCATGGTAAAGTTCCTGTTCTGCTGTTCTCTTGTGTCTTGGATGAGTTCTTTAAAAATCAGCATAAAACTTCTGCTCTAGAAGTCACAAAGTCTCATGTGAGAAATCTCGATGATGATTTTTTCAGAATTGGCATTTTTCTCTGAAATAGTTTTCATTGACCAATTTGGTATCTTGTAATAACAGTTATTCTCTTCTGAAGAACCTTTTGCTAATCTCTCATACAAATTGCTTGTGGAAAGAGTCCATAACTGGAATGCAAGCTATAGTTCCAGGGGATGAGAGATGCAAGGATGGATTGCAGTGCTTTCGGAAGAAGTTAGAAGCAAATGCCCTGTACTCATTCCAAAGCATACTTTTGCAATCCTCACATTTACTCACATTTGAAGCAAAACAACCATTACTGTTCTTCTCAAATTGTTGGTTCACCATGGCAGTGTGTGTCCAAGTAATGTAAAACATGAAAGGTCTGAGTGTATCTTCAAACAACATCATGCAGCATTGCCCCATGGAACAGCCATGATCCAGTGGGGGCTGGTTTGTTATTCAAGTCTCAAATCTTTTAAAGATCTTGGCATCATTGAAGATGAAGGTTATAAATCACTTTGAGAGGAGCAGATTTAAAGTAGAGTTATTTTCTCTGAGGAGACAAATTTAAAAACACATTTATTGCTGTTTTTCAATTTTAAATCTGAAATGTCTGAGCATATCCCATTCAATTTCCTCTTCTCGTCTGAAGTATTTATTATTTTTCCAGAAAGTTGTAGCTAGGTTAGAAAGCACCACTAAGTCAATTCTTAGTCTGATAATAACATAACAACCTGAAGTCCCAATGCTGACCACTGAAGTGCTTCTTCAAACATCTCTTTCAAACACTGCTGTCTGTCATGACAACAACAATCATACTCGAAGGTCCCTGTAGGAAAATATGTTTATGTAATAGGTCAAATTGGAGCTCTCTTTCTCATATCACTTGTAAATACACATTGGAACAATAGTCCCAGGATAAATTTATTATTGTGATCTGTTAATAAGAGGCTCCAGATTATTCGTACAAATTGTGATAGTTAAGGCCACCTTTGTAAAGCTAGATCTCTGGTTGACCAAGTGATACTGTGTTAGTGGAAACAGTTGTCTTAAAAGAAATTGCACCTCTTGGCCCTTTAGTGAAGAAAATAACAGGCTTCAAAGATGAGGCAAAAAAAATCAACCATTACAATGTGCAAGACTGCATTGCTTAATATTCCAGTGTTACATAGTTGGAGAAAAAAGACTGTGATGGTTTGCTGGAATTAAAAAAAAAAGAAAAAAAAGCCACCCAGGCCTCTTCTGACCAACAGTCATTTTCATAAAGTTTCAGATAGGCAGAAACGCTGTTTGGCTCTAAAAGCTAAAAGAAAATAAGTGGCTGGTTGAAATAAGGTGGCTTACGTTTTCTGGAATTCTGTGGAAACAGTCTAAAGTGTAAATTTTTAAGCACCATTTGCCAACTCTCCTTGGGCAGCACCGTATTACTGGCTCAATAAATGTGTTAGTGGTGGTGTTGTGCCTCTCCTGAAGGAAGGCACCTTTGCACTCGTCACATCTGTTTTGAGTGGTGGCTGTGCAACACTAAGTACAGCTGCAGCCACAACAGGCTTCCCATTACGTGCAACACCACACAAATCAAAAGGCACCTTGGTCTTTTTTCAGAAGCCAATATACTTACGAAAGCAGATGCAACCCTTGTCTGAAAGGTTTTGCTCAGCCAAGTTACATGTTGGACTGGGTGCTTCTGGTGCTAGCATAAGCAAAAACTCTTCGTACCTTCTCACATCCCTCCTCTTGACACGTCACACTGTGTCCTATCTGGCTTCTGACCAGGTAGCTTCCTGGGTGTCTCTGTTTTCTTAATTTACACTCTTTTATTTTTGTCATATTCCAGGCATTACCCTAAAATGCTTTTCTAAATATAGTGTGTCACTGCTTTCCTTCATGTCAAACCATACTCTCAGCTCTAATGTGCCACATGTCACAGCCCTCTTACCTTTCTGCTGCAGTTGAAGCTGAGCCGTGTGTGTGCCATAGCCTTTAACATTCTTGTTCACACTGGGTAGAACTTCTTCTTGGCATAGCCCACCTTACATTAAGGAGCCATTTTCAGCAATGGCCTACATAGGGACTCTCACAAGGAATTTAAAAAAGCGTTTGACAGGGTGAAGTGAAAACGTTTCACGCTCTTCCATGTTGGACTATGGCTTTTTAAAATAAAAAACAGAAGAAGTTATTTTTAAGAGTTTTCCATTCTATATCTTCAGGTATTTGTACTGGGAATCAGTTAAAAAATTACCTCACTCTTAAATAAAAAATAATTTGAAAAACTCCTTTAAATCCCATTTTCCCTTGCTTTTTTTTTCTTCTCAATCCTCTTTATACATACATACATACATACATATATATATATATATTTGAAAATGAGAAATGGAAAAATAAGCTTCAACCTTTTTTCTTCAATTTGGAGGAATGATGACCATTTGAAAGGATCCTTATTAAAGTAGGAACTGTTAAAAAGGAGTATTTCACTTTATTAATTCAAGTTCTGCTCTTGAAAATGTGAAAGGAAGTATTTTTATAATGAGATTTTTACAAAAGATTATTTTTACTAATTCTGAAGAACTTGGTAGTGTTAATTTGGCCATATTTCTTGAAAATTGAACAGTTGAAGGGATAAAAATGGGTTTATTTTATCTTTGAGTTTTTGGTATCTTTGCTTAGAGATTAATATATAAAATTCAGTTTCCTTCAGAAGGCCTCACAATCATTATAAATTCCTCTATTCTTGTTGTATGAACTATTTATTTCAGAAAAAGTAACTTATTATACTAAATATACTAAATAGTACCTGATCTTATTAGAAAATAAAGCTAAACAGAAATCCAAAACTTAAACCCCAGATTTCTTAGGAACTGAAATATCAATTCCATTGGGAATTCCATTATTTCTAATACATTTTTCTGAATTTCAAAAGAAAAACAAAAATTGCTTGCTTTTCAAGTAACAGGAATTAAAATATCTAGATATGACAGTGCCAAATGCCCTTTTTATTTTACAGTGCTTTTATTCATTCTCTATGCATTTACTTCTAAATTATAGCAAGCTATCAATAACATTAGATGTATGGTAATGGAATGTTCTGAGTTAGGCTCTTTAAAATGAAAACCGTGTACCCACTTCCCCAGTGCACTTCTTTTCAGGATAAGGGTGTATCAAAACAACCTGGTTTGGGACTTGATCTCACAGGGACGGAAGAAGGATCTTCCGCAGACTAATGACATCTGGGAAAAATCTGTGGCTTTTAGCAGAGTGGAAATCAGATAGCCACAGCCCGGGAGATCAGAAAGGAATTTATGACATACACACAGATGCATTACATGGTATTTAAAATTACAGAGTCAACCTGAGGTAAAAGAGAGACATTTCAGTAGTGTGCTAAAGAAATACTCCCACTTTTTCTGCTGTAGAGTACCTGTGAATCAGCAGTTTCTTATTTCTATGTGTCTTTTGAAATTTCTCTGTTCACAACATCCTGCAGTTGGAAAATCACAGGCGTGTCTGCAACCCTCCGGCGGAGAAGGAGTGATTCAAAGGCCCCTAGACTGTGATGGAAAATGGAGAACCAGACTTCAGGTGTAAACTGAAGAGAACTTTGCTGCCAGCGAGATGTCCTTTGAGGTAGCTGCAGCTCAAAAGAGTGTTGAAATGAGCAGAGCCAGAGCTTGACTAGAAGCCCAGAGAAAGAGTAGCTCAGGTCAGTTAATCTACCACATTGCATGCGGGGGATCTATGATACTGCACTGTTTCTGCCTGCTCTGAAATAGTGTAATTGAAGGGATACGCTCTTCAAACGTACCCTTGCTTGAATGGCAGCTATTAGGGCTTGCTAGGCACCACTGATGTAGGACTCAGGAAAGTACCCCAGAAAAAAATTGGAAACTGGTGAAATAAATACTCATCTAGCAAATTGTAGAGTTCATATAGGGAGTCATTGGGGAGAAATAGAAAAAGTATGGAGAGGGCGATACAGCTGTTCAAAGGTAGGAACGCAGCAGCTGAATAGAGTTGGACTCTTCATCCTGTCAGTGATGGAGTGCCATGACAGAGACATTAAAATCATGAGTATAAGCTGCTTTGTGACTTGAAGGTGACTTCCAATTTCGTTATTATTCTTAGTCAACTTTTAGATACCCAAAAACCTGACCAAACCTCCTATACTTTACACATCACTTTCTTGATGTCTCAGATGTAGCTAAAGGTACTTATTTTGCAGACACTTATAAAATCATGTTAGGATGAGATGGAGAAAGCAGAAATATTCAGAACTAAATGGATAATGGAGCTTGAAATAATAAGCATTCAAAAGGATGAACTCAATTCATAGGCAATACATTCACCATCACCTCTCCATTCTGAAGAGAATGTCAATGCCAAAGTGGTGATATTTCAGCACTCTGCTGATAACAAAAACAGGCAGAGAGAAATGTAGCTATTGGGAGAGAAAATGTTACGCAAGTTAACAAAAATTACATCTTTCACTTTCTTGGAAATGATCAAATGATCCCCTCTGTCTTTTCCTCACTTTCTTCGCACACACACTCACAGCTACCCACAATTTCCTTCCCCCAAATCCTAAAGAACAAAGCACTCAACAGGTGATGAAGAAATTGCAAGATTTTACCCTATCTGCACAAGACGATACTATCTGATGCCAAAATTCTTGTTTGGCATCCCAGCAAGGGTACAGGGTTTATGTCTTTCTGGAAGATACCTCTGTGTTTTTCCTTTAACCTCCTCTGACTTCTGAGAACTCTTGTATAATTGCTCATTTTGCAAATGTCTAGCTGTACAGAAATATTTGTTGCCCTGAGGTCAAGATTCAGTTGAGCTGTGTCGTTGCTGAAGCCTGCTCTCAATTCTGGTTCTGGCAGGCTAGCTACCTGGCTTTAACAAAGGTGATTTGTGAGGACTACAGATCTGAAGACGTAAGCAGAAAATTCACAATGTTGAAACTAGATCATCTGAAGGGAAATCCAACATTCTCAATGCATGTCAAGAGCTTCTTCCACAGATTTTGGAAATTAGATAGACATTTCCACAAAAAATTTCAGCTGCTTCATAATGGCTACTGCTGTGGCTAAACAGGTTTGGAGCAGATCTGCTGACTGGATTGGTCGATCCCTTGAGCAATAAGCCTTGCAGTAGAAAGAAGCAGAAAGCAGAAGGTTTCTAATGGAATTTCCACCTAGAAAATTTCATTTGAGACATGCACAGCTATGGAGAGCCTGGTCTTGCAAACAACCTACTCCCTGATTCCTTCCATCATATTTGATGGCACCCAGCACTTCATGTGGTCAGATAGTCACAGATTTCTTCGCAGCACCAGCCAAATTTTTCCTCTAGAAGCAGCCGTGTAGCTCAGAGGCCAAAACTGATCTCTTAATAACTGATGGCCCAAATGAAGATACTCTTTCAATACTGTTGCTACTGGCCCCATGTTTTCTCTGAAAAAAATGACGCAACTTCTTCCAGAGAGAAAACCCAAGCTCTGCCGCTGCCCTTTGCCTGCCCTGGACATACTAGGGTTTTCATGGTGTCTCAAAGGCCCCAGAGAGTAGTAGAGAGAACTCCTAAATAATTTGACAGTAAGGAAAATGCCCTCTTGTTGTAGGACTTTCCTTAGTTCTGTAGAGCAAGCTCTATCTGTCTGATCAATAGTTAACTTCTAGTTTTAGAGTTAAAGGCAGGTTCATATTTATTAAATTTCTTTTAAATATAAAGCAATTTATATTTCCAGTGCAGAGATGGTCGGAGTAGGTGTGTTGTTTGTTAGACACATTTAACCCAACTCCCACCCTTGGAGCATGACAATTAGGTCCAGATTAAATACATGTGGACTTTTCTCTTCTTGGAGTACTGGACCACATCACAGTGAAATGGCAACAGCTGGAATTATATTTGATTTTCATCAAGTATATTTAAAAGATCTTTCTTACCTTGGCAACAGTATTGATGGTCCTTGCCCATCCTTAAAGTGGTTTCTCCTCTGGAAAGAGTATTGATGCTGGAGTATTTTTGTCCTGTGGGTGTATGCTCATGCAAACAGGCTCAGTCACTTAGGGACTGCATGGTGCTGTGGTTGGTGAGGGATTATACATATTATTTGGGCTGTGGCTTTGCCAGTTGTATGGCTTATAAACTATGTGGATTTTGCAAAACATAACTCAGTAGAAGTCACTGAGCACTACTTTAGACAGATTTGGAAAATATCTTGGAACTGTTTTTATTTGTCCATAAAGAGAAGGGCTTTAGTTAGAAGTTCAAACTTTTAGAGTTAAAAAGTGACCACAAAATCACAGAAAAATTCACATAACCTCATAACACTAAATATAAGCCTCAGGACTTTCCAGGGCTTTGACTAAGTCCTTTCTGCCTCCTGGAAAAACTGAAATTCCTCCCATGTTCTTTGTCAAAGAGTTCTTATTTCAATGCTTGCAGGATAGGAGAAGAAATTATGAAAAAGTCATGTTTCCTGGACTCGTTTAGAGCAAGTAGAAAAGCAGGTTTACCAGGTTGATTTAAAACCTGCTGCTATTTGGAGTTACATGTAGAATTCGGATGTGTTATCGCATTAATCACAGAGAGATAGATGACTAGACAGAGGACAGGGGGATACACAGGACATATTAATTTACTAAAATTCTCTATGATTTATTGTGTGGTGATACCAGCTAACCTAGTGGACATCACCTTCACATAGTAGCCAGGGTCCTGCAATATACAACTAAAAGGTTCCTGATAATCTGCAAGTGACTGCTACTGTTACAGTTTCCTCTCTAACTTACAAACATTTGCTGAAGGAAGGCTCTAGTAAGTGCAAAAAAGCTCTATTTAGGCTTTTATTTGTGGCAAAATATTTTAAGAATACATATTTAGGACAAATGGTGTTCTATAGCTCTCTGGGTTGTTTTCTTTCTTCTTTTGTGAGACGACTTTGTTATCTTCCTGGGTTTTTTATCATTATAATGGTTGTGGTTGGTGTGAGGGAAGGGTCTTATGATTAATATTTTATTCTGGCAAAGATCAGATCAATACATTATACTCTCCTTTTTAAATTTAATTTCACATAGGCTGCCTCTTTTCCAGGGTTGGCAGCTTCCTGCACAACTTTTCTGTCTTCAGGTCTTTGAAACAGATGTGAATTTGTCTCACAACTTTTGACTTAATATTGGTGTTGTGACTTGGAAGACGAGCTCCAGGAGGGGGCAAGATGAGGTGTCCAGACTTTGTTCACTGTGCACCTTTTTTTGAACAACTAGTATTACTTCTCAAAAGTTATGTGAACTCAGGCTTGAGTCCAACTTCTCAGGAAAGCTATAACCTTCCTGTACTCCCTCATCACCTCAAAGCATGCTCAAGAGGAGACACAAATATGGGAATTGATCATGGTCTTCCACGTCAAGTGGGATCCCATCATTCTCATGAATGTGGCCAGGCTCTGCCCTTTGTTTTGCTGTTACCTTCCACAGCACATCAGTGAGGTGTACGAGGTGCCTTTCATCTGTTCATTTTATGAGTGATTGCATGATTTTGGTAACAACCACATATAGTAACTCAGCCTGCCATTCGTTCATTATTTCTGTACTTACTCTTTCCCTGGCAGCATAGATAGTCTGATAACAGATTTGGTGGTGTCAGACTCTTTTTATGTTTGCCTAGCAGGAGAGGCATTTATTGATTTGCTTGGCAGTTGTTATTATTATTTTGAGCAGTATTTTGGACAATGTTTGCCTCTACAAATTGGCAAGGGGAATTAAAAGACCTGAAATAACTTTTACCTCCATTTTCAGGATATATCCTAAACTGAAGGTATACCCATTTACAGAGGCTTGTGAAACCAGGAGAAGAGATTGTATAATTTTGTGTTTATAAGTAGGACTCACTGTCAGTAAGGATATGCAGTCCCTGAATTGACTGTGTGTTGCTTAGGTTGGACTCAGAAGTAAGGTCATAAAGGAAAAATCCGACCATAGTTGTGGGCACCAGTAAAGTCTTCAAGATTTCCATATACACGCCTGGTAAGAATAGGACTCTTAATGATAATAAGCAGAGAGAGAAGAATCCAGGTGAGGAGGAAAGTTTGTATGAGACTACTAAGGAGAAGCTGGATTGAGAAAAGGTGAATTTGTTGATTTACAAAGGAGACAATCTTGTCACTGAATGAAGGCACTATATAATTTTTATTTAGTTGTTTTGAAGATTGTGGTGGCAAAATTGAGGATCAGTCTAGATTTATCTCTTTTTATTAAGGTTATGTTTTTGTAAGAATATACGGAGATTTCTTTCTTATAATAGGCATTCTCTATTAGTTGGAAAATTATCAAGCAAGGATTCCCTGCACACAGAAATCATTTACTTTCCATACTCAAGGTTCACTAGGCAAGGAGAGAGAATCAACTGGTGCTGTAATGAGTTCCTGATTCTGAAAAAAAATTGGAAGGCCATGGTTAACAAAGAAATCCAAGGTGTCCTTGAGAAAAACAAGGCTTCTCAGGCTTAGAAGATAAAGCAGAAAGCTCTGAGACTCACGGGGGCAGAAATTAATGGCAAACAGGAAAAGAATTAAAAGCTTCAATCATTAGTAGTTTCAAAGGAACAGTTTCCTTTGTTTTCCTTTCCTTAAATGGAGGGTAATGTAGATCCTGGCAAACTAGGCTTAACCTTGATTCTGAGTCTGAAAAGAAGTTTGAAAGAAACATTTGTGGCTGTTGACCCAAATGATAACCTAACACTTAGCATGGTGTTGCACAGAACTGATGTCAACCCACAGACACGTGCCCTTAAGGTCTTCACAGTCTGACAATACCAGAAAACACCATCCCCACCCCTCAACTTGAAAGTGATAATGGGGCAGAGAGGACATCTGGGCTTCCAGGGGAGTGAAGCTCTCCATCAGTCAGTTAGTCTCTGTCTTTCTGATCTTTGTTGTTTGTGCTCTGAGGTTGGCACTGCTGAACTGTAGCCATGTGAATATTGAATTTGCTGCCTGATCTCCTGCTCTGTGTAAGGCGATGCATTCCCTCCCTCCCTGGCATACCTGAATACAGTGGGAGGAACAGCCCTCTTGAGCTGTCTCTCTCCATTAACTGCAGAGAAAGCATAAACAACTGATTTGATTTAGACTATACCAAACTCCTAGCTGGCTATGGTGAGAGGAGAAAAATCCAGCCCTAGCTCACTGGAGCTAGGTCTGAACACAACAAGAAAAAAAGAGTGATACAGTAAAGGTGGTTGAGAAGAAGCTAAGTGGAAATAAAGCTGACAAATCCTTACTGCAGGCTCTGTAATGTAAAATGTGATCTGTGGATGTGACTGGGTTAATGGCACTTGCTGTAACACCATTGCCTGCTGAAGCCTGTCTATCCTAGAGGACAGGGATACAACTGGTGAAGAGTTATTCAAGGGGCTAGCAGAGGATTATATAAATGACCACCACCCTGGTGCCACTGGATGTAGTGAGCTCCAGGATGGGTCTCTGAGAGAAAGGAGAGTTGTGGTCAAAGAGGAGACAGAGGCCTGTGCTGACCAGGAGGGTGGATAGGATGAGAGGTGGCAGAATGAGGAAGTCATGGAATTAAAAGGGTCCAGCCCTCCTGAAGAAGCCTTCTTCCAGTAGGGAAATGTAGGCAAGTCCAGCTGAGGGAAACCATGTTTATGTCTTATATGAGGCCTCCAAAGTGACTTCATGAATGAGAGAGACAAGAGACCAAAGATATTTTCAGAATTATGCAGTGTCCTGGTCATTAGGCTGAGCACCAAAGAGCTGAGCAGCCCCAGTAGAACGCAGGAGGTCTCTTGGCTTTGAGTTCCTGCTTTCTTCACAAGGGTTGTGATATAAATGGAGGACAGTAGTTCTCCCTGGGAGAAGAAAAATTTGGCTATCCTAGTACCTTAATGCTCTGTAATTTCTGTCCTTTTTTTTTTTTTTTTTGCCTGTGACCTCTTCAGACCCGTACCACCTAAAACATGTTGTGCTACCATTTTGTTCATTTATTTTCTGTGGAGGTGAAAGATGTGCAAATCTGTTGAAGAATTCATGCGTTCCAGAGGTTTAGGTAACACTTGAGAGGCTTTTTATCATTTTAATTTCTGAATATATGTTCCTTTGAAACCATTATACAAACTGAGAAAAGTGTCTGTAATTCTCAAATAGGGGGAATTTTGGACCACATGACTCACTGTGGTCCCTTCCGACCTTACTCATTCTGTGATGTGAGGTGATGTAGCCACAAGACTTTTGGAGTTCACACCATATTGAAATAGCCCAGTGTGAAGGTATGCTGGGGATGCCTAGCAGTCTCCACTCTAATTTGGAAACAGTCTCTCAGTGTATCTGTTTGCTCTGTTCCTAAACTATTACCTTGGACCAGAACTGAGATGTCTGGTAATCCAACATCAGCGGCATTAATGTGAGCGGAAAAAGTAGATGAGGTTGGTTTGGCCATAGTGATCCCTGAGTGCCAATGAAAAGAGAAAGATATTTGGCACCATTACAAGTCAAGCACCCTGAGGATTTCAAAATAGTGTCCTTTTTTATAACAATAATAAATTTGTCAGTTATGTGGGGAAACATTGTGAAAAATGAATGTCTTTTACTGCATTCAGAGCCACTGTTCCAAATCCAGCGAGAAAATGGCCAATAAAACTTTCAGATGGGAGGTTGAGTTCTGCATTGCTAAAGCTTCATTATGTGTGGTTTTAGAAAATGTACACATGTGCCAGAGTGTCTTGTTGTTCTTTTGCTGTTTTATTATTTTGTCAGTATGAAGTGGCTCTGATTTCAGCTGTGAAATGCAAGTGTAGCTTATATTGATCCTGCTGCCCGTGTATAGGTCCTTAGCAGCTTTGCAGGATGCTGTTAAGAGCAGTTGGTTTTATTTGCAGCTGAACCGTACTATACTCTGTTCCCTATCAAAACAAATTTCATCTCAGTCCAAATGTACTTGATTTATCTTTTTCTTTCTCTTTCTTTTTTTTTTTTTTTTTTTCATTGTAAGGGGTTGTAATTGAAATCACCCAATGTTTTTGAATACTTTGAGGTAGTCGAGAGCCAACCTCTTGGGCATCCCAAGGCAGGGAAAGTGACTGTGGTTCCCAGAACTGCTTTGTTAAATGGCAGACTCTGCTGAGGGGCCATAGCAGCCTAGCATTCTCTTGTTGTTACAGTTTGGCCAGATTCTTCATTAGACATGAGGCTGAAACTCTCCATTAGATTACTTCTTGCAGCTTCTAGGATAACTCTGGCGTTCTTTATATCTTTGTCAAATCCGGTAACCCCTTGTTTGACAAAGGTTTATATTTGGTAAGACTGGAATACAATTAGGAGCTCTTCTATAACCAGGTTCAGTTTTCAGCACTCAATGGAAGTACTTTATTTCATGAAAAGTTAGCATCTGAATCTAAGTACGTCACATTGCCAGTCCTTTCAGTTCTTTAAGTGTTATAAATCCAATCCACAACAACGACACTTCATGTGTAAGGTCTTTTTTTTTTTCCTAACTGATGTACAGTTTGGAAAATAATGCAGAGACTACTACCCATTAGGAGATCCTTGGAGGCATGGCATTACAGACACAAAAACTTCAAACATCCTTAAAATACTGCAGCCTTTAGGATGGGATGTATGAGGTTATGTTGTAGCATGGCCAATGCTATGCTAGGAAAAACCTAACACCTCACACCGGAACAAAACCAATAGACAGGGGCATGTGCTTTCTTTAGAACCTTACCCTGACAAATCACAGACTATTTTCAAATAGGAGAATTATGTGGTACCTAAGAAAGGAACTGAGAGATTGCTGTCTTAGTGTAAACCAGGCAATGCTCCAGCAACGCCAAAGGTCTTACGGAAGACTGCGAGGACTGTGTATTAGTGCGGCATCGTTGATATATCTCATCAGATCAAAACTGAACTCCCTGAGGGGTGGTGGCATGTGTTTTCTCAGCATAGATGGACAAATGCTTGATGAAATGATGCTTATGAACAGTATTGAGCCTTTATATGGGAGACTGGGCACAAAGCACATTAACGCCTTACCAATTAAAAAAGCTATGCCGCAGGAGAGTGGCAGGAGAGTTGGGAATGGGCTGGCTCCCGCCATGCTCTGCTCCAAAGGACAAGTTTGTAGGAGGGCAGCCATGTATTGCTTGTAGATCCCCTCTTGGGTAAGGAAAGCTCAGTCCTGACAGTATGTCTGCCAGAGGATCAGAAAAGGGAAATTGTTGTTTTCCACTACCTCTTTCCTATCTCGACACCTTCTCTGTAATACATAGTTTCAGCACAGTGCTGTCACATGCATCTGTCTGGGCCTGTGTAATGGATGTGCTGTACCAAAAGAGTGCAGAGAGATTTTCTGTTCCCCCTAGCAGGTTACAGCACAGATCTACCACTAGGAAAACTCTTTCTGAAGTCACGCAACCAGATTTTGTTGCTGTTCATATACACTTGGAGAAATGCCATAGTCTGAAGTACTGTCCCTTGGACTGTGTACAGGTAATGGTGGTGGATCAGACCCTTCATATTATCTAAGGACTCAAAGGCAATTAAGTAGAGGATTTTAAAGGAGGGAACTGAAATCAGATGATTACTTTTGTTTTGTTTTAGAGGCAGGTTTTGAATCTGTTATATCTGGTCTTCAGATGCAGTCAAGTTTACCATAGTTAATTTTAGAGAATTAAAATACAAAGCAAAATCACTTAAAAGCAGCACCAACTTTCATCCTTTCCCAGTCAGTGTGTTTGTAAATAAAACAGTATTATGAAACACACTTCTAATTGTGTGTTACTGTTTCCCCTGAAAGGATCAGCAAAAAACAGGGATCAGCATTCCACTAAATATTTGGAGATCAGCTGCAAAACTCAGAAGGAGTTCCAGATGATTCCCTGAGATGCTTTTGATAACCCAGTGCTCTTCCTCTTCTGTAGCTGAGGGACTTCTTAAATCTTCTGCTCCTTCTCCCACTACTGGTTAACAGGCTACAAACCAAGCGTCCCCTTCCAGTTCACTCTGCGTTTGCTGAAACTCTGGTAGCTCCACTCAGGCCAAGTGCTCTCCTCCCCCTCTCATGTAGGTACTCCTTTCTGGGGACAAACGCTGACACTTGAAGGGCTTTAGTTGCCTGCTGGCATGGCTTGCCACATTGCACAGCCCTGCTCAGGAAACAGGGTCTGTAAAAGAGTGCCACTGAAGTCCTGTCAGATGTTTTTGGCAAAGAAGCAAAGGGAAACACTCAGTTTGAGCGTAGGAGGTTTAAAGCTTCTGCGCTGGTCTCCAAAGTCTCTCCAGGGCCAGAGTGGTTGAGTGGGAGTCTTACATGGCTGTAGGTAGTCTTGAGTTTGCACCAAATTGCAGGACCAAGTGGTGGGAAGATGGGGAGTCCCAGCTCAGGGCACACATCCTCTGTAGCTCACTTTGAGTGTGTTGTTTTCTGATGGAAGGTGAAACGTTCCTCTCCTTTTCTTTTTATGGAATTGCTTTGCCCATTGCCAGTTTAAATCTCAGACATAAAAGAAATCTTTGTGTTCAAATAAAAAGCATAAAACTTCACTCTAGAGGCAATTAAAAATGAACAGACAAAATATTATAATATACTTAACAATATTCAAATGCTTTTTAACTTTTTCCAGAAAAATATATCTGCAGATCTGTATGCCATTGCAGAGGCACAGAGATAGTCTAGAGGGATTTGATCCGTCAAACAGAACAATATACCAACTTTCTGATTTTTACTGAAGTGGTGAGTGAATGGAAATAAGGGGAAAAAAAAAAAAAAAGGGAGGAGGAAAACAGCACAGAAGGTGGAATTTGTGGAGAATACACCAGGAATTTCTGGAACATTTTATGCTTCAAGAATATGCACATGTGGGTTGCAAACTGCTTCATAATTTTTACGGGACCTGCCTCAAAAAGTCTGTCAGAACTGTCAGAAGGCCAAGGCTCACATTGGTTTGGACCAGACTCTTTGGAACAGTAGAGCAAACCCAAGAGGAAGGTCTCCAGGAATCTCTTACAGATACAGTGGGCACACAGTGCAGAGCACTGGTGTCATAGATACCATTTACAGGTCTCCAGGTATGGTTCAAATGTCCAAAGACTGTCTGAGGTTGGAAATAGCAATGACAAATTTTGCACTGGAGCAAATGTTACCTGTATCTCAGGTACTGCGACTAACTTGATAGAAATGCAGTCTGCTACCCAGGTCAAACTTCTACTGCCAAGCTGTCTGCTGGTGGAGAAACCCAGAGCCTGTGACTGTGAAACCCCGGTGAGAGACTCTCTGTTAACTCCCTTGTCACAGTATTGGATTTCCTCGTTTTATGTAACATACAACTGATGCTACAGTAGAAAGACAAAGCTGATGGTTCTCTATCTGTCATCTGCAAGTTGTCTGTCTGGCCTAGGGGTAGTTTCTCAATGATATGCTTCCTACTTTTCCAAACTACATGACAGAGAAAGGATTTATTAAAATAGAAATGGAAAAGAAGCTGGAGCAGGCAGCAGAGAGCCACTGTGATGAGGTAACCTTATCTTCAGCTAGTGTAATTAGGTTGTGTTATGATTGGAGTCTGTCATGGAAAATTAACCCTGAAGAGGATCTTTAGAAATCTTTCCTTCTGAAGGCAAGTGCAGCTATATCAACATCATCCCTAACAGATGTGTGTCAAACTCCTTCTGAAAAGTACATCGAGATGGAAGCTTGAGGTTGGGTCTCAAAAATTAAATATGCTTTAACAAGATATAGCATTGAGCAGCTGTGGATACTAGAATTTAGTCTATATTCTAAGGAGATGGAAAAATTAATTGTGATTTTAAAATACCAGTGTGTAGACTAAGAAGCCAAGCTGCAAAGCCAATTCAAAATTAAGCTCTGGAGATAAGTGAGAGAGTAAACACCTGGGTCTTGCTGACTTTTCGGGTGTGAGGTTTTTTTTCCCTCTCTTTAAAAATTGAGTGCTTTTTCTGTCTTTTATAATATGAATTTGACTAAAGATAAATAAACATCTTAATACCTTTCTGTAGCGAGGAGCAGAGGGAAGTGTATTTAGTTTGGTTTTAACTGAGAGTTACTTTCTGCCTTCACTTCTCATGGGGTCAGGTGAGTGGGTGGTGTGTGGCAATGCGGTAACTAGTTAAGACTCTCCAACTTCTTACCTGCCTTGACTTTGGAGCCTCTAAGTTTTCCTCTATGGGTTTGCAAAAACTCCTGCTGAAACTATGTATTGCGCACTAGAGCTTATCTGGTTTAAATATCTGTTTAACTGGTTTTGCCTTTTGTGCTTACTACAGCCTTCTTTTAGCATCTTTTCTCTCCAAAATTGCTGAGGGATGTATGGAGAGAATTATCTGTGAACTGTAGTCTTGACTTCAGAATTAGGTCATGAGTTATTGTCTGAGAATTTGGTCCTTAAAACTAAACTGTCAGCAGGAATCGTTCAAATTGCTAGGAAATACACTGTTAAAAGAATCAGTTTGCTTTTACCTGTGCAACTTCTTATCAAGCTCTGTAGGAATTTTATTCCAAGTCCAGTACAGAAAAGGAGTCTGTTGCTTGTACTGCAGCAAGGCTGGGATTAGGGCATAAATTAAGCTTGTTTTATAGCACAGACTTAGTTCTGTCACATACCTTCATCTCTCTTTGATGTTTCTCTCCAGAGCCAATGTAGTTAAGGCTACAGGGTTTTGAGTGCATCCTTTATAGATATGAATCCCTTTTCTAAAATGGGAAAAAGAGAAGTATATTGTGACTGAGAGCTCAATCTCAGCTTTCCATCTAAGCAAAACCCTGGTCCACGTGCGAGGCAGGAAGTGAATTGCAGAGCTTCAGAAATAGCACAGAAACCTACATTCTGCTTGCAAATGCACCATTCATAGCTTCTGCAGGGGCTGTAGCTCAGCTCCTTGCAACAGAGACAGCAATCCGGGTGGGGAATAACGCATACAAAGCTGTTTTGTGATATATATTCACAGTAAGCCTGCAGGTAGGAAATCTTCTAGTTGCTTGGAGTATGAGGTGGAAGGTTGCCTTAATGAAAAGACTTTGCATGGAAATGAAGCTGAGTGTGGCAGTGGGACTTTATAGGTTCAGTCTGGTCCTGTGAAGCTGCAGTTAGGTCAAGCTTGGTGCATACTTACGGAGAAATGAGCCAAAATCCAGCACCTTTGGCCGAGCATGGGAAGCAGAAGCTGGTGTTTATAGCTAATGAAAGGTGTCAAAGTAGCTCTAGGCAGGAAGGGTTCCATCCAGTTTGCTTGGCTTTAAATTTGTTCCTTACAGTGGGACTGGGTTTAAATTACAGTGGGTCTGTGGGGCGAAATCTCTTGAAATGACCCAGAAAAGAGGTTCAGCTGACCCTGCATGCCCGGCTCCCAGGTTGTCCCTTTTTTCTTTGCAGAATTCTTTCATTCCTAAGGCATAGCGTGGGCAAGAATACTCATGTACACAATACCCATGCCCGCAGATTACTGTGGTAGTGGCGGCACCACAGTGTGGGACAGGACATTAAACGGACCGAGGCGAAAGCAAACCAGCTGTCAGCTCCTGCCCTTCCCATGCCAGTGCATGATTAACATCCCAAGCTGTGTCGTGCCCTGCGTGGTCTGGTGAGGGAATTGGCGAGGAACATCATAATGCTGGCTGCAGATGTGGGAGGTCTGCTGGCAGCACGTGGATGGACACAAACACACCACCGCTGCTCGGCCACTGCGTGGGATCCAGAGTGTCCAAAAAACATCGTGCACTGTACAATCTAGCCACATGCATGTCATCTGTGTCTAATGGGATCAGCGGGAAGTGCCCTCACTAGTTTGGCGATGGTGGGAAAAGTACTGGAGGGGTGGTAGGAAGCAGTTCCTAACTCCACCAGTGTGGCACACGTTGTTTCTTTGCACCTCTAATGTAATTTGCTGCATCAACAGGCTGCTGAATCTGTCATAGTCTATCCAGGGAGTGTTAAGATCACAGGGGATTGAATTGCTTTTTTGGAAGGCACAACTTGCAGATGAAGCCCTAAAAATCTTTAAATTTCTAGAGGAGCAGATTAAAACAAAAGACACAGGCATATTCACATTGTGGTATTTTGTCATCATGTTTAATGAAGTTGATAATAAATGTATGTGTGTGCATGTGTGAATAAGTATAATTTCATCTGTTTGTTAAATAGTTTCTCTACTTATTACTCCAGAAATTTTTCATATTAAAATTAAGAAAATATATGGTTTTATATCACCTAGATTTACAATCCCATTGTAGAACAAAAGTTTTGTGATAGCTTCTGTTAGTGTATTTCAAGAACAAGTATCCGAATCTGGTTTACTCAGATACACCAAACACATTTAGTTGCAATGACGAAAGTTATATAATTTTTTGGAATGTCAGTTTTTATTTGCCTGAATGGAAAATCAACAGCCCCTTGTTTTTCCCCACCTCAAAAAATAATAATCTGAAAATTGTTTTAAATGCTAGAAAACACCCATAAGAGATAGAAAATGGAGAAATAGAATTGTCAGCCTTCCCGAATGATTAATCCTGGATTTTAAACGACAAACAAAATTTCATCTCAAATGATAATTTTCAGAAAACTACAACTAAATGAGAAGACAGTTTTCCATTGGCCCAGTTGAGTTTATTTTCATCTATACTGCATGGCATCCTTTTCTGTGATTAATCCCGTGTTATAACTCAATGTGAAACAGGTTATGGGAGAGCAGAGAATCAAAGTAGTTTTGCAACTTCAAAAACACAGCCATTCCCAAGACACTTGGGTTTGCTGTTTGGAATGAAGGGAATGAGACAAGGAGACAATGCTTGAGGGCTGGACCCCCAGCTTCACCTCCTTGTGTGCTGTGCACTGCTGGCATGCAGTGACAGGGCTCCAGGTTTGGGAGGGGTGGTGCTACCACCCTTACTTTGGAAGAGCCCTGCAGGGACGTGTCTACAGTCCACGCTACAAATGGGAATAACATCAGCCATTTTCATCCATAGGAGAAGTTTTGTGCTTCTTTTCTCACAACGTGCAACAGTTTTCTCTGCCAACAGCTTCATTGATCAAGGTATAAACGAAGGTAGGGAACTGACATCTGCTGTCCTCTCGGCATCGAGAGGAATGCTGGCTCTGCAACCTCTCGAATGAAGATAAAAAATGAAATCGCCTTGCTCCCCTTCTGCAGAGCAGTTGTTAACCTCACTAACAGGGAAGGAGGTAGCTTTTTTAAGCCCCATGCCTGTGGGGGATTACACATGCAACTATTCTTAATGTCAGCATTGATATTTCTGAGTATGTACCCTCCTGAAAACATGACCCAGGTGAGCAGAGGTTCTGACTGTGCAGCTTTAGTCCGAGTGGATGGAGGAGAACGGAGGTTACAAAAGAAAGACCCAGAACAGGCCTGTTTATGCTGGAATATCTACATGTTTACATTTATAAACATGAATTTCATATTCAGTGTGAAAAATAAAAGGCTATCCACCAATGTTTTGGTATTGTGCCTTAATAAAATGACACTTTCCAGAGCCAGTCATGATTTTAAGCCAGATTATGGCTAAAAATATTAAGGGAAGGATCACCACAACAACAATCACATTGCTCCCCTTCTGCAGAGGAAGTGGAAAAACACTCAAACTTTGCCAACCTGAATAAATTACCCAGATTATCAGAACTGTGAGAAAAGCCATATGTAAGCAACTCGTGTGTGCTCTGTGTGTGCCTGTGAGTGTGTGCAAATGTATTAACTGGGTCACAGCCCATTAAATACTTAAGTCAAAGGGGACAACTCTGAAAATATGCTCAAGAGAAAAAAAAAATTACCATGCTTGTACTTTAATTGGCCAGCAGATAGCACGTGCAGTGTAGTGCTCACTGCAGCACTGGGGCACTCCAGTCCAGCTGCTGAGCTGGGCTCTCCTGCCAGTGGTGGCCTGGAGATGGAGGACCTTCAACGCTCACTTTGTCTGGCATCAATGTGAAGCTGAGAAATGATTGCTTTGCTCACCTTCTTTTTGGGTACAGAGATGCACTCGTACTCCAGTTTGGTAGTTGTTTGCATGTGTTTGGTGGAGGTAGTTCTGCCAAAGAAAATCATCTCATTAGCCAAGAAAGGAAGAACAGGGGTGGAAGGGTGGGGAAGCGGAGCAATAATGTCACCGCTTGATTTGAAGCACCTTGTGCAGGAATCTCACTGGAAACCTCCTCTTACCAGGCTGCCATATGTGAAGTGAAGACAGGCTGACTTTTTTAGAGGCAGCCCAAGGACACAACTTAGAACAGTGGTAATGATGTCACGCTCTTTGGTGAATGCATGCATTAAAGACTCTAAAATCATGTTAGAGAAGCCCAAAAGCACAAGGCTTTTGAGGACTGGAAGATAAGATATAGAGTGCAAAGGCTGCGTGTTCCCATTCTCTTGCCATTAGGATAAGCACTTGTTTAGCTGTTTATTGGTCCAGTAATAAGCCCTGGACTGTTGGCTGGCCAGTGGGTTGTTATTGTTTTTTGTCTTGGATTTTGAGCTAGAAAGGATCCTCAGTTTTTCTGTGATCACACATTTTAAATAAAAGGTGCTTGACTGCTTGTGTCTTTAGCCTTTTCCAGATTCACGGATGTTTTGCAAAGGAGGTGTCTACTGCTGAACCAATTTAAGCCTACTGATAACAGATTTGCTTTTATTTTTTTTTAATGCAGGCCGGTCCAGATTTGGGCTCGGCCAGATGATCTAAGTGATGCCGGAGTATCCTGTCACCACTTGAATCATCTACCGAATGCTGGGCTCACTATATATTGTAATGTTGATGCAGACTGAATTCCAGTAATTACCCGTACCTGATGGTAACATGGCTGTAAAATGGTTAAGATGGCTGCTGCCAGAGCATATGGGACTCTCTCCTGACTTGCAGTACATGCTATTCAGGGCCCTCATGTGCCAGTGGCAGAGAGGTATATGAGCAGGAGGTCTCAGTTTGATCAGGGCTGCAGAGCCCCTCTGGCTGAAACCTCCTGCTGTTACTTCCAGTTTGTAAAGAGCAGTTTATGGCAAAATTGGTTGCTCTGAAGTATTCTGCTTTTTGGTTTTTAAAGTGCAAATGTTAAAATTTGGTTGCCAGCTCATTTGAAGAGCTCTGTGGGCCCATCCACCTTGCTTTATTTTCTGTCCTTTGATATCTACCACCTTACTGTGCCCACTGTGACTCCAAGGCTGGCAGCCAGCTGAACCACAGAACCTTGTCACATGGCATGGATTTTGTGATAGTTGACAGTGACACTCTCCCTTGCAGTGGGGAATAACTAACAGTGGCAGCTGGAGTTAATGAATCCTACATCACCCAGGATCAAGGACAGGAATCCCAGAGCTCAGAGGGTTTTCCTGAAGGTCTGCTGCAATCTTGATGTGTAAGTGAATGGAGGAGATGAAAGCACATCTGGATGGGCTAAGGAATATATAAACACCGGAGAACTAGTACTTATTTCAGTGCTTGTGCATTTTTTGTGGGTTTTTTACATCTCTTTTTAAGATTTTCTTGTTTTTCAAGGTAAGGAAAGATGAGTGGTTCATATGGTTAGATGCACATCTACTGTGATTCTGTTATTGTGTGTGAGACCTTTGAAAATAAAGTGTTCCCCAGGCTGTAGTCTAGGAGGGATTGCTATGCATCAATGCAAGATGGCCCTTACAGTGAGTTACACTCTCGTCTGTCTCCTGTGTAGTTGTTATTTCTCTCCTTGCTTGTCTGATTTAATTTGAAACAAAAGCTATTTGGGTTGTAGGCAATTTTGATTTAGGCGTTCAGGAGATGGAACCGGATTAGATCTGTGGAAAACATCACTGGGAAAATCCTACAAGAACAACATATCACTTCACCCACCAACCCAACAAAGTCAAGTCTGGTCAGGATGCCTCCTCTGTACCACCTTGACTTACCTGTTAGGAGGACAGATTCTGAACCGGATGATAATAGACACTGATTTTCTTTCGCCTTCAAATTCACTCTCTCCAAACTAAGGTCTGTATATTATAGGACTCCAATCTAGAAAGCTAAAGTGATACCTAGCTACAAAACTCATATCTGTGTTCCTGACAATGAGATAATATGTAAGAAGCCACCAATTTCTTTCATCCAGATCTGCTGCATGAAAGCCTCAAGTATGAGGGATATATCTAAACCAGCTGTGGGTCAGATACTTCTACTGCATATGTATTTTTGTCACAGAATTGGCTTGCTTGCTTTATAGTTTGGGAATAGGAGTTCGGCCTGTAAGCTGAACTTG
Organism: Oxyruncus cristatus; assembly: GCA_013399855.1. Classification (NCBI taxonomy): domain Eukaryota; kingdom Metazoa; phylum Chordata; class Aves; order Passeriformes; family Cotingidae; genus Oxyruncus; species Oxyruncus cristatus. The sequence goes on along the minus strand of VXAY01001371.1, from coordinate 162,559 downwards.
GCCTCACAGAGTGCCTTTCTGGGGGGCTAGTTTATTCTCTGTGTTGTACCTTCCTGTCAAGTGTGATGGGAAATCAATGATGAACAGGAGGTCCCTAATCTCCATGGATACTTGTCTCTGCATGGTGTCAGAATCTGAGTTGGCTGTTTATTTTCTCATATTTTACATATGACTAATTTACTTGGGAAGGCAGGGGAAAGAAGAAGGTTATTTGGGATTAAAGTGAAAAATGAGAGAGATGAAATTTGTCAGGGGTACTCAACTGGAGCTGATAAGGGGCTTCCAGAAGCCTGTCCCATACCTGCATCCCCCAAGCTCGTTGTCAGCTCTCACGCTTTGTTCCGTGCTTGCATCAGGGTCTTGAGGGAACACAGCTGCTGCAGCTGCTCATAGACCAAAAGATGACCTTTTAAATAGCCAAGGAATGATGCATTATTTAGTGCATTCCTGGCTAAAATGGAAATGAAGTGTTTCCTCGAGCAAAATGATTTGTTTGTTCTTTCACTTGGGTGCATCCTTTTCACATCACACAGTAATGTGGAGTGCACACCACTCCTCAGGGTTTCTGCTGGGTAAAGCTTTTGATAAGACAGGTATTGCACTTGGAAAACACACCGACTGTTAACTAGAAAGACCCTACAAATCAAATGTAATAGACTTCAGTTTAGAGGTACTAAGTCTGCAAAAAACAACTTCTATTTAAATAATGTGTAGGAGTGAAAGCCTCCTGGTGAAGACTGTCAGCTGATGCTGGTGAATACCATAACCAGCTGTTATTTCAACATGAAGTGTTTTACTTCTTTCAGTTAATCAAGGGTCTCTTGGAAGGTGCCATAGCAGGGCATTACAGGGATGTTTAATGAGTAGAATATTTGTCATCTGCATAGACAGAGGCTTCTGCAACTGCCTACCAGTGATCTGTGATAGTCAGGTTCTTAGGCACTCTTTACATCTACTGGGTGAAGGAGGGGAGGCAGATGGGAACAATTTTTCACAATGTCTAGCATTAAATTTCCTTTCCTGCATAGTCTTCCAGACAGATTCAAAGAGGCTGGAACCTACCTCTCCTGCTGACTGTGAATGAAGATTGTGGTATACTCTGCTACAAGTCCATCTGCACTTTAGCTTTATAAATACCTTTAAAAAAATCTAAGAGTGTTTTTCCTTTGAAGTTTCCAACACCATTTATGAAAACTTAAAAGTGCTATTGTTCACGTGTTTCAGATGAAGAGAGCTGAACTGTCAAGGTAACAACTGACTTGAGAATAGCCAGTATTCTCCAAAATATCAGCACGTAGAAGGACCTGGGGAAAGATTCTGTGCTTACCAGGCAATTTCACTGAGTTCACCAAGTCCCAAAACACAGGAAGCAGAAGAAATCTGTACAAATGAAGAGGTGCCCAGTACACCATGCTATCTCACTGGAGAACCCAGTAGTAAAAAATTTCTGTAAAATGATAGGTATCTGCTTCTGTGGGATTATTTTTAGTAGTAAAAGAATACATAGTGTAAGACAAGTGAAGAAGGATTCAGTAAATAACTGCAAATGTTTCAGTTGCCTGTTTGGCATTGTCTTAATTGTTACAACAAACAGCACAAGATGGTAAAAAATCTTTTACTCAGGAGATAAACTGCCTTTAAAAAGAAAGGAATGAAACTCAGATCTATGATTTCTATAATCAAAATTAATTAAAATGGACATGACTGGAAAAGAATAAACACCTGAGCAGCTTTCAAGACATTTCTCTGGCATGCTCTTACTGACTCCGAGCCCTTATTTTCAATCATAGTGTCTGCTCACCCTATTGCAGCGCCCTTCCAACCAACCTTCCCTGGAGGATCCAGCAGACATGGTCTGAGAGAAGAGCTGAGCACAAGATGATAAGCACTCACTGCAGGCTCACACAGTTCTAAGTGATGTGGGATTTAGTCAAACAGCAAAGTACAAGCTTCTACTATGACTCATCTGGTGTAAAACCAGTGCTAAGTATTGTACATAATTAAGACAGCATTATTACAGTGAGATACCACTTCTTTTTTTGGTATGGTTAAAGTTTTGAAAAGGTGTAATGTTTTCAGCCTTCAAGCTGTGAAGATGAGGAGTTTTGATAGGAGTTCACTCTACAAGATATCATGGCTACAGTGAGTTTAGATCATAATTTGCACTATTGCTGAAGCTCTACATGTATATTTCAATTCCCTTTGTGAAAGCTGTAGTTTTTCTGAGAATAAACACAACCTTAAAGTTATTTTCATTAGATAGCACTTGCAACACTGGCCTCTTTGGAGTTTGCATAATTTTTATATCCAAAAGTCTTATATTTTACTTTGAGCCACATTTCTTAAAGAGGTGCTACTGGCTTTTCAAGTAACAGACAAAAAGTTATATTTGCCATTGAATACAGCAGAAAATGTTAGCAACATTAGTGTCAGTGAGCTATAGATTCAACATTTGGACACTGACTGTCAGCAGGTACAGAATTATTAGTCAGCCAGTGGCCCTACCAATGGGAAAGGTTAAACAAGTAGGTCATTACAATTTGTGTACTTGCCCCAACTTTTTCCTTCAGAGGTCCACAAATCAACTTTGGTTTTAATATCTGCATGTTCTTGGTTAAAGTTTATTATGGTATAATGCAAACAAATGCAACTTATTGGTCATTCAAAGGCCATTTGTTCAGGTTACTTGTTTCTTATTACTTGGTTATTTGACTAGTTTTCTGTTCATTGATTAGCTGTCTGGTTTGTAAGAAAGAGGTGGGAAATTAGACTGCAAGATGGTGACATGGACCATTTTAGGGGACAGGACTTAGAATGAATCCATTTCCACCTGTGTATTCCAGTGGATACCTTTGAAGTAGGTTTATGCTCTTACTTGAAAATCCGTTGGCTACGTCTTCAACCTAACTTAACCACCAATTTTCTTAACATTTCCTAACATGCCGTTTGTACCCTGTTTCATGCACATCTCCAAGGAATTATCCGTGTTAGTTACAGTAGGTACAGAGTATCAGGAGGTATCCCAGGCAAACAAGTCGATCGGGTCAAGACATCTGTATGAGTTAAAAAAACCATAATTTTTCACAAGTCTGAAGATTAGGAATTCCAAGGGCCTTTCTGAAAAAAATGATCGTTTAATATAAAACATGGATCAATTCCTGTTTTGTCTGCGCTGCTGTTTTCCGGACGAGTTTCCAATCTATTAGTGAAGCAGTAAATGCTCCCCCAGCAGCCAACCACTGATGTTTTGAATGGAAATCAAAAGCAGTGTAAGGTTGTTGAAGAAAATGGCTTGAAAGAGAAAGAGTGAAAGATCATACTGTTCCTATGAAAGCTGCAAAAGTTTGTGAAGATTACAGCTGAGAGACAGATGGACCAGAGAGAGATCAAGGGGTCAAGGAGAAGATACCTGCCTGCAGAGCTTTGTCCTAGTGTGGCTTCTTGCAGGCTCACAGCCCAAAACTTTCTAGGATTGAACTGTTAGGGGCACACAGACGGAGGTGGAATTGTGTGAGAGAATGGATCGGCCCCAAATGGAGAGAGCCCCAGTTGCCTGTGGTTATTACTTTGAATTTGTATAGCTTTGACAGGATTTACACAGCTTCTAGACATGTAAGAGAAATACTGTGCATACCTAATCTTTGTGTGATAGGTTTTAATATCATCTGGGGAGCCAGGGACCTTGCTGTGGGTGCATGCTGGAGTTGCCCTCCTGATACACTGTTTCTCGGCTGATGTGACTTTTATCTTTATTCCAACCATGAGCTCAGCACAAGCCCAAAGGGAAAAGTATTTGTATTCCACTGTGCACACTGACAGTAATTTTGTGGATGCAGCACAACACTGTAGAAAGAGACAGGTATATGGAGCATTTAGAAGGCATTAATTTCTTCTCACTTTTTTTTTTTGAACCACACTACAAAGGTTATAGGGGGAATAGCAAATGAAAGAACTTGCAGACTTCACAAAAGTCAAAGCCTACAGCTTGTGTTGGATGGGTTTATTTGGCATACCTCTGTGATTATGAAATGAACTTTAAATTGCTCTTGAACTTCATCCTGGATAATGATGCATCCATTCAATTTCCCTTCTCCCTCCAGAACATCCACCATTAACAAAACAACTAGTTGTGATGTTTTACAACCCACATTTGAACCTACTTCTCAAAACATTGCACACATCCTTAAATAGGCAATGACTCAGCTCATTTACACAGAGATAAGGTCAGTATTGGGACCTTATTGGGTCAGTATTCGTCTTTGAAATGAATCAAGAAACAATTGCACTAAAGGCTTGTTAAACTGCAACTTCATCTTGCAGAAATGCAACATCAACAGTCAGTGTGTTTCTGTACAAACAGATATTGTACAGCCCTGATTTTTTTGAGTTAAGCCCATTACACAGTTTAGGCATATGCTTAAAGATGGAATTAAACGACTGAAGTTAAGATGTGCTTAAGTGTCTTGTTGTGTATGGGCCTACACACTACATCTGTGTTTGTATCAAGAAGAAAAGCTGTTCTACAAGACATTCAGGCATTTTAAAATGTATTTTTGTTCTGAACTGAAACAGGAAGTTTTACCCTGTAATGAAATTTAGGAAATTTTTAATTCAAAAAATCTTGTTATTGAGAATACTTGAAACATTGTGTGTCAGTAATGTTGAAACGCTTTGTGACATTAAAATTGAAATATTGCATGTCCACATATGTTACTAAATTAATTAGAACCAACTGTTAACTAAGCATGCTGGGATTGCCTGTGTTGTATATTACCACCCCCCGCACACAGAAGAGAGCTGTGGTCTGGTCTAGCTTCTTGGCTGAAGTGCAATGTTCCATGAACAGTTTTTCAGCCTACCAGTAAAATGAGGATATTCATTTGTGCGCGATGTAGAGCTGGACCTACTAAGCCCTGCTCAGTCCAAACAGATTTAGGTAGGGACATCCCAAGTGTCTTGTACCAAGCCTTTGTTGTGAGTGCTTCAGAAGTGCAGGGCATAGACCCTGTGCTTGTGCTTGTGGGTGGTTTGGGTCTTCCTTGGCTTATTGGTTCTGGCTTGGATGTGTCCAAGATGACTCCACATTGTCCAGGAGGCATGGTAATTTGGGCACTGAACCCTCATTTGCATCCGATGCTGTACATGACACCTTTGTCCCTCTGGAGCTGAGAGCTGCAGCTCTGCAGATGCCAGCTCAGTGCAGAACTGAGCCGCAGCTACTTCAGCTCAAGTTGGGTCTTTACAAAAACCTTAAGGTTCCCTTCCCTGAACTCCCCAACCTGTCCTGCCATAGATATCCCAGTACCTGTGGACTGCAGCCTGGCTTTAAACTTAAAAAGTAAAATGACTGAAGCAGAGCTAAACATGTTTTGGTAACTTCTTACTGACTGTTTTACCATAAGCAATTGTCATTTTCTTGAAAAAGTTTCAGTATTGGGGAATCAACCTTCACTGTAAGGAGACTGATAGATTGGAAAAAATTCTGTGAGTATATATCAGGAATGATAGACAAAGTCTTACCAGACTGAATATTGTTTGTTCTGCCTGTCTCTAGATACAGTGGCTGTTCAAAAGGGAGTAGATAATTATGAATAGTCTTGGAAAAAGAATCATACAAATCCTCTGTTTCCCCTGCTCTTCAAGTTAGTCTCCCTTCTCAGTCTCATTGCCTGATAGATCAAGTAGAGTTGATCTCCAGGTCAAGAGCTTATTTGGGTATGTGGGCTTAAGAAGACTGAAGCAATTGCTTTAGAAGGGAATATTTCCATGGCCCAAGCATATGGTACCTGTGGTGAAATTTATTTAGAGAAATCTAAAATGACCTTTCCTGTGTAAGTCTCTCGGCAGTTATGGCTTTGCTTTGATGTCCTCTCCTTTTCTTTTGCGGTTGAAATAAATATCTGAGGTCCACATCCTTTGTGTCCCTATCAGCTTCTGGGTCAGCTGGCCAGCAGAGAAGTTGTCCAATCCCATTTTTGAGAGATGTTCTTTTATCCTTTAAGGTCTCAACTCCAGCAAAACATAAACTAGTAAATTTATCTGGAACCTGTGAATATTGCCTCTTAGGACAGACCCCTTTGCCCTCGCTTGGCTTCTCTCTTACTCTTTCTGTAAGAAACTAGGACAACCCCTAGTACCCAACCAAGAGAATTCTTTGGATTCAGATGTAAGAATAGGAGTGGGAACCTGGATTGTATGTTCACAATAGTCATTATGATTATTTTCTTATTTTGCTGCAGTTACTACACGTACAGTCATATTTCTGTCTGAAGAAACAGAACGCCTTCACAGATGAGTACAAAAAGATGCATGTGTTTTCCCAAGCCTGAACTTACAAGCTTGTATGTACTTTACTGTCATCTGACACTTATTGTAAGAAATATATTTTACGTAATTGACAGTGGCAGCCACATATTCTGAGAGAAAAAAGGCTGTGTTGAACTATATACTGTGTATCTCTGATAATGACTTGCAGCAGTGTTTCCATAAAAGTAAAGGCTAATTCAGCACTTGAAAGCCAGGCCTCAAAACAAAAACAAAATGTTTTTCTGTTTCTGTACCTAGCCTAGGATTTATCTCACCTCACTGTACACACTGACAGTGTAGACACATACGGTAGAACCCATCACCCCAAGCTCCCTTTGCAGGCAATACAGGGAGCAGGCACTTTTAGGCCATGATTCATCTGACCTATTTACATGTCTGCTGTAGGAGGAGATGAATCACTGCCTAGACTAGATCTGTGCGGAGGATAAAGGGAGCCTAAGATGGCCAGCACAGATGTAGATGCTTGTAAAGATCTACAGTTTGAATTTAAGCTTGCAGTTTGGAACAACAATTTTCAGAGAAGAGTAAAATTTCCTAAGCCGTGTTTTCCTAGCAGAATGTGTGTATGAATATATACATATATGGTATTTTTCTTTCTGCAACAGAAACATTTGCAATAATATCTTTTGAACACTGGCCCTATATCCCCACCTCCAAATGTTCTACCATCTGAAGATCTGCCATTTTATTTCTCTCTGCCTCTGCCCTTCTTTCACACATATAGACATGTATACACATACTGTGTTTCAGAGCTGGACCTCCTGAATTTTCAGCATTAACACAAAATATATTCCTCTGTATGTGGTAGCCTATAACAGAGCTGCTGTTACACACAGATATATATTAACTGGGTTTTTAAAAAAAAAAAAACAAAAGCCAAAGCAAAATATGCAAACAAAGTCACCAAATGAAGATTTCTCAGATGTGCTTCAGTTTAAAAATAGCCATTTTTTTTGGTTTGTTTTTTTTGCCTTCTAGAATGTGCTCTACTCTACCTGCAGCCTTGGTGAGGCAGGGCATCATAGGAAGAGGAACATCAGTTTTTGGGCAACAAGTACTGATGCAGAGGAGAGGGGAAGACAAGACTTGATCATCTAAGAAAGGGTGCAAGTTCCCAAGGGAAGCTCTGAGAAGTCAAGAGAGAGGTAATACTGTATTATTATGTACAGAAGATCAGAGCTGAGAGGGTCTGGTTTCTGGAGAGTAAGGATGATGTCCTCCCAGGTACTCCTGTGCACATGTTGTAGTATAATGTTCCAGTGCATCTGAACATCCATCTAGACTGCAAATGGCACAAGGGTAGTATTTTAAAAACACAGGAAGAAATGAAGCCACCCCGTTGCAGAGCTTTACAATGCTCATCTGTTTCCAAGGAGTGCTTGGTGTAGCTACATCAGACAAAACATCCCTCCCATCTAAGTCTCTGGCACACAGCACAGCAATCCATTTATGTGAGCACCTGGTTGATCAGTTTGCTTGTGACAGATCTTGGCACACCCTCTCCTCTGGCTGTAAAGCTTTACTGACTTGTGCATTTTGTGGGAATTTTTTTCCCCACAAACTCTTGTCTGGCATGGGAGGACTTGGAACAGAGCGACACTGGCTCTGGCAACAACAGGAAAGTGCATTTTAGATAACCCTTTAGAGTACCAACTTTGTAGCTATTCAGGGGCTTTTCTGTGGGGATCGGGAGGAAGGGCTGTCCGTTATCCAAAGTCTATTGCTGTGGGAAGAGTGCCCATGACTGCAAAGGTCTTTGGCAAAGTCCACGAGCATCTGAAGGCTGCCTCTGAGAAATGGGTATGGGCTCACAGTTCCCCACAGGGTGCAGTGCAGGAACGGCTTCAGGAAGAGAGAGTGCGCTTTCACCGGTCGTCCCAGTGCATCATTCATTAAATATAATGCCCTACAGGAAAATCAGGGTTTTGTGTTTTCCATACCCCCTCCTGCATCAGACCTGACGTCAACAGTTCGGAGCCATGGAAGTTAAATTAAGGCCAGTGCAGTCTAATAGGCAAGGGGTAGCAAATGCTAAGAAGCCAAGGTAATGAGAAAATACCTGCCATCTGGAGCTGTCATAAGCATAAATTTACATCACTCCCCACAAAATAAATAAATTACAGCCTGCAGTACATTACTCTCCCTGGATGCAAAGCCCCGCTCCTGCCACTGCCACTAGAAATTTTGGCCTCCTCACTTTCTGCATGATCATCGCTTCTGCCGAAAGCCCCAGGGAGATGTGCTTGGGTGTGGAGAGACACCTGCAACCGCTGGCTCTGCAGCGTAGCGGGATCTGTTCTGCTGCATCGGCGTGCTCCAGTCCTTGCTCTGACGGAAAGTTTTCCTCCTGGCTTTGACAGCACCACAGCCACTTGGGGAAGCACATGACTTCCTTGGGAGACGGTGTTTCTTATTTGTGTTGCAGGCCTCCAGCAGGCATGGCACCGAGGCAATATTTATATCAGTTTTTGTAACATCATCACCACAGCTGCAATTTTGGGAACTGAAGTGCTGACTGGAAGTGGGAGAGAGAGGCACAAAGCACAACATGCCACATAGAAATGTGGATGGAAGGGGAAAAAAAAATCAGCAACCAGCCTCCTCCCCAGAAAGCTCATTGTGTTCCTGGGTGCCAGGGGTGCCACTTGCCCTTCAGATGGTTACTGCAGGGCCCATCTGTGTAAAAGTGAGTCAATGGAAATTGAAGCTCAGGATGCCTGTGATGGGACCAGATCTGTACCCGCAGGGTGCTTGTGCTCCTGGGGGAGCAAGACAGGGGAAGGGGAGTCCCTCAGCCAGGCTTGTGCTGTGCTCTGAACAGTCTTCAGTAGTCACCTCTTACCCCTCGGACACGACAAAATGCAGTGCAACACTTGTGTGCAGATTCTCAGGCTGCCTCCAAAACTGCTGCAGCCTGGTGCTGCACCTTGGCAATCAGCCCTAGCAGGCTCCTTAGCCCAGCTACAAGGCCATGCTGGTGCAGCCATTCTGCTTCCTGGTCCCCAACTGGGATCTCTGCTTCACGCTCCGCAGGTATCCTGACTTATGTGAAGCTACCTTGCTGTGGCTGGGAAATCCCCAGGGAGGTAGGATGGGGGTCCCGTCTTCCAAATGATTTACTTCCTGCTTCCCATTACAGGAATGGGACCTGATTCTCTCCTTTTCAGCCCCCTGGCTTGATTTTAGGTGTGTTCAGCCAACAGAGTTTTGAGCCTTCACTGATGCTATGGGGCTGGAAGTCATAGCTGCCTGAAAGAGAGTAAAGTCCTCTTCACTGTGTCTCCTGTTCCTTCATCTACTCTGCAACCAAGGCAACTAAGTGACCATGGCGGTTCCCATGTGGGTAAGAGGGCCTCTTCATGTATGCTCTTAGTAGGTGTTTTCTACCTCTGCTGCCAAACAACAGTGGCTGGCAGAACAGTAGGCCTGAATTCTTCCCTCAACATTGTTTTTTTCTCCATGTAGCTCCACTGGCCTGCAGAATTTTGTCTCACAGAGGAGGTGTCATACAGTCCCCAGTTACCCTAGAGCTTGATGGAACTGAAGACAGTTGACACGAAGCTAAAATGCTTCCACCAGGAACTGCCCCAGACCCTGGTTGTTAAGTGATGCACATTTCATCATCGGCAAGAACTGAAGGTAATTTGCCCCAATCATAGCTGTTTGGTACAAAATACTTTCACTGTCCTGGACTGTACAGGGTTTCTAGAGAAAGCTGCTCTCCACTGGGCCACCAATGAGCTCTCCACGTCCATGTGTCCTGCAGTCCTCTGCAAGGGGAACCGTCACTGTGTCTACCTGGGAGTACTCTGAAATCCAGCACCTGAAGCTGCATCGCAGGCACCCTGAGGAAGAAGCACCGTTAAAGACTGGCAACATGGTAAACATAGTTTCTTGGACTGTGCCCCTCAGAAAACCCCCTCTAGTCTCCCCCTCCATATGCCCTTGTGCCATGAGCAGTCCTACTGCCTTGTCTCACAAAGTACTGAAACTTCAGTGCCCAAGCTCTTTCCTTAGTCCAGGCACCCTGAAATGCTCCTGGTGAGCAGAACTGGGGTAAGAGAGGCAGGGAGAGAGGAAGAAAAGACATGCCAGCAGTGGTGGCAGATCCTTGGAGGTGGCGTGGGGAGGGCTTGGCAACCCTTTCAGCGCTCCCCTATTGCAACAGGAAGGAGGAGGATATACAGAGGTTACTTAAAAGTCCCCAACTTTCCCCCTGATTCTATTGCACTGCAGAAATTCTGCAAGGGAGAGAGAAGAAAAAAAAGGCTATCTGAAAATAAGGTATCCTTGCTAACTAAAACCCCCCCTTCCTTTAAGAGCTTACTGCTATTAAATAATTGCTATGTTTTAAATTGCTGTTTTCAGGGGCTTGGGAAGAAGTTGTCTTCTCAGTCATTAATATTTTCTTAGAAGGCTGTCATGGCTTTTTCATTGCTACATCCTTACACTGAAATAGATGTGAAAGCAGTTTTGAATAGCTCAAAGAAAAGTCTCTGATCAGCCTACATCTAAGATTTCCCTTAAGGACATTAGTGGGAGAGAAATAAGTGGATAAGTGCATTTTTCTTTTTCCCTTTTTTCCCCTTACACTTCCTCTCTTCCCCCCTCCCCCCCCTCTTTTTCTCAAAAGTGGATTGTCTGGGTGCAGGAGTTAGCCCTTTAGATATTGTGTGTTTGTGTGCACAGGGACAAAAATACAATTCTCCACTAATCATCCACAGACTGTTGTAGGCTGTAGTATTTGGCTTGATTGCAGTATAACTTATAATGTCATTTTTATTAGTGAAAGGTAGTGTGTGATACACTTTCTGGAAATATAATTTGCTGGTTTGGATTCAATAATGCTGTTACGGAGGGTGGGAGACTGAATGATTTTCCATTTCTTTTACCTGAAACTTCCTAATGTTTTTAGTGTCCTACTTCTCCTAGGCAAATTCTTCTGTGTTAGACTTCCTTCTCCTTCTCCCACCTGCACTTCTTCTCTTATTCATCTGTTTTGACAAACACAAAATGCCTTTCAGTCCTTAGAGAGTTATACTCCATCATTAGACCGATGTTTCTTGCCTCTCAGGTTTTATTTATGTGAGTCTAAAAACGTATGGCTCACTGGCACCCTATGCTGCCTTTGGTTTCTCCCATCTTGCATGTGCCCTGCTGGTTCATATTTGCTTTTTCCTTGCACTCTTTCTTTCTTTCATGGTATTACAACATTTTTATAACAGGATGTCTGAACCAACGAGCACCAGAGAGGAGAATAAACCTCCTCTGAATGGGAGAAGAGCCCTCCCACCAAACAACTCCAATGATGAAGAAAATGAGGTCCCTGAGGTGGATCCTTTCGGGTTGATACCTAGAGGATTTAATCCTAAAGGTACCGTGTATACAATTAAGCCATAAGTCTATTTTTATATCTTCCATACTCACTTTAGCTCAGGTCTGTGAACTAAATCCAAACCACTTTTTTCCTTACAAGTTTCCATCTCAGATAGCTTTTCTTGCTGCTCAAGAAAAACTTACTAAAAACACTCATGTGCATGAGAATGTTACCACAGGTTATGGGTAGGAAATGTGAGGAGTGGAGAAGCTGAGTGATCAGTTTTCTGCTTGAACTATGGGATTGGTTAAAAAAAGGCAAGAATGGGGTTTCCCAGTTTGAATCATTTTAGGACCTGCAGGCTTCAGGCATGGTGGTGGCTTCACTGGGATGAAAGGACAGAAGGAGTGTCTACTCTTAATGGCCCTTCTCATCTATATGGCTCTAAACTGGTCGTGAAACTGCTGCAAAATGTTGTTTGGCAGGGAAAACTTTTGCTAGATGTTCGGCTCACTCATAAAAAAGAACATGAAACTAAAAGGAATACCCATATTTTTATTTATTCTCCTGTGAAATGTTCTATAATTGTTTGGTGGGGAAAACAAAACAATATCATAGTAGAGGATGGACAAATCAAAGTAAGTTCTCAGTGCCAACTCTTTGGAGTAAACCAGAAAGAAAAAATAGGTAAGATTTGACTTAAAAGAAACCAGGATTAACTCCTGAATGAATCAGTAATGAAATGATGTTAAATTGTTTGCCTATTTGAAATGAACAGCAGAGCTTTTTGAATGTCGCAGCTCAAGGTAGCCAGATGTAATAATACTTAATGCTCAGAGGGGACTCCTGATCCAGGGTTGAAAGAGTGCTTAATAAATGTGGACAAGCGTTAATTACTGCATTTTACACATTGGGAGGCAGGCAAAGAGATTTTAAGTGACAAGTTGAAAAACATTATTTCTGTAATCCTGATCATGTGCCTTAACCACACATTCCTCTCCTTCCTCCCCTCCTCTCCCTTTTAATAAACACACTTTCTTTAAAAAGCCTTTTTTTTTTTTTTTTTAATGCCTTAGCAAACCAATGGTCATGTTAAGACTGCAGAAATTTTGCTTGAACCTATTCAAACAACCCCGTTGTTCTGGGGCAAGTCTGTGTGTTTAAACTATCAAACGTAATGCAGTACAGGTCCTGGCCAGACATCTGTTCAAACCAAATATGCTCACAGAAGCTGGAGAAGTGTAAGTGTGGGATACCTTAGAAGGAATGCAGCCTGTAGCTAAAGCCCACCAGTACCAGGAGAAAAATTCCTATTGCTTTTTGATGTGTTTCACATCAGGCTTTGAATGAAGTATGGTGCTGGTGGGCGGCAGCCTCTTGCTTTTCAAAAATGCAATGGAAACTTAGGAATGTTGGGTCAAGTGAGTTGAGGCAGGAACCCAACCTGTGCTCAAGGTGATGTTGCTGTTGAGAGAAACACCTCTTGTCCAAAGTGAGAGTTTGTGTGGCCATTGGGTAAATCTGGCTATGGGACTGGTACAGCTGAAAAATAAATCTGTGCATAACAGGGAAACTCCTGTTGTACAGCTGAATGAGCTTTGCTGTGCAGTTCTCTCCAATGCTTTTAGCAACAACATGCAAGGGGGGACCTGAAGGGAAGGGACTACAGTAGCATTCCTTTTTTGGTGCACATCAGCTGTGACCCAAGCTTGTGATACCAGCTGATATAAGTGTGGTCCCTGGACATATTGTTTGGGGTAGGATGCTTAAGTCACCTGTCAGATCGCATTAAAGGTTTATAGCCCAATGGAACTCAGCCTTACATTCAGGAGCTTGGCCCAGAGCACTGTCTGTGTTGTGTTTAGGGGATAAAGTGAGTGTCTGTGGCAGAGTGCAACACGGCTCTAGAGTTGTGGGCACATCCTTGGAGAGGACTGCTTGTGACACCTCCTTTCCCTTCTCCTGCACACCTCTACACTTCTGGGTTGTCAAAATTTTTCTGCAGAGGTTCCCAGATTTCATTGCCATAACACACTGAAAAAAGCATGTAAATGCTTTTATCTCTTTCATTACAACTAAGGTGTTTTCTAGCCTTTGGACACCTGCTATAACCATCTAAATGTCTGTGTCTTCACCTGTGCCACCTTCAGGGATTGCAGTCAACACAGAGCCATCCAGCGAGCGGAGGTGAGGGCACAGGCAGCCCAGAGACTCAGTGGATGTCGGTTCCAGGGTGATCTGTACTCTTCCCAGCTACACTGGCTGCAGCAACCAGCCACCAATTGGCCATAATAAGAGGTTACATACCAGGCTCACATCATTTAGATGCCTAAATTTAACTGAATTCTGCCCTTGATCTGTGCAATGTAGGAGTCTACAGCTGAGCTAGTCACCCTCGTTTCCCTTGACAGCCAACAGAGAGAAACAGGCATTTTTAGGGTGTGATTCATTTGACCTATTTTAGCTACTACTCTAGGATGAGGTAAAACCCTGTGCTTGCCTAGCTCTCTGCTGACACCCACTTCTACTCCGCTGAATCACAGCCGGAGCGAGCACGGAGGCTGCCGGGGACAGCTGCCTCCCCAGCCCGGCCAGTGGGCTGCCTGCTGTTGGAGCCGGCTTGCCTGGGGGAGGAGATGCTCGGTGAAGAGGACGCGCAGCCCCCGAGTGCCTCTTCAGCAAGAAGCCTGAGTCGCCGTGAACACGCTTGTGCCGTGTCCTCCGCCTGGCTCGTCCTAGCCAGCTCATCTCACCGCAATGTGCTGTGCGGGCGCTCGGTGGGAGGACACAGCCCTGCGGCCCCGCGGTCTGCAAGCTCCCCACGCACCCTCCTTTGCAAAGTCCGGTGACTCGCCAGGCAGTCGTGCTTCCCCTGTTAGCAGCATGATGGGCACCTCCTTTGGAAATTCA
>VXAY01001371.1:46662-147971 GCA_013399855.1 Oxyruncus cristatus | reverse complement strand
TTTGCAAATTTAGCGCTCTTCCTCTCCGGTCCTTCAAGGAAACCTGATGTTTGAAGGCTATTCTTGTTATTTGAAAAACAGCTCAAGCTTGTGCTCATTTATTTCCGTGCAAACTTAACGTCACAAAAACTCTAAGAAAGCATCACATTGCTGCCTCTTGTGCAGCAAATCTGCTTGCACTAAACAGTAGATCAGGCTACAGGCAAACCCTCAAATGGACCTGACTTCAAAATAGGCCTCAATGGCCACTTGTCCCTCACAAACAGGTAAGCATTGCCTTGGAGCCTTCCTTGGATCACACCCTGGGGGTGGTGTTAGCACATCCCATTACCCTGCCCATGTTTTGTCCTCCATAATTTCCCTTACTGTAATTAGCACAGGCTCAGTCACAGGTTATCCCTCAGCTGGAAAACTCAACATACATTTTAACACTGAGACTGAAAATGAAAAGTGTTTTCTGCAGATGTGTGTGGCTGTGTTCTGACAGGAGCCATGTGAAGTCCTGAGATAAAATAAAGCAAATGCTGAATTGACAGCCCAGGGTGGCTTAGCTTTGCAGTTCCTTGAAGGGACAGTTCCTTGAAGGAGCTAACTAAAAGGGAAGGGCAGGGTTACTGTTGCTTTTTGTTTCAGAACATGAGATGAAAACACAACAAACCCTCAACTCCATTTTTATGCCTTCTTGGAAGGAGGGAGAAGCTGAGCCAAATTTTTATTGATAGCTTCACCCCTCACATAATCCCAAGATACACAGATTTTACATGCAGCGCTTTCTGCCTGGAAGGGGCTGGGAGATGTAAGAGGAGAGACTCTTCCCCATCCCTGCTTTATCACTGCCTGGGAAATTCCTGCCTCATGTAATTTAATTGTGAGCTTTGTCAGCATTTTTGTGAGTGAGCATTGGTAAGTTTTGCAGGGAGGGAGGCGAAGACATGCCCTACTTCATGGGGGGCAATGAGAATGATTGCTGAGCAAAATACATTTAATGTTTCACACAGGCATCTCTGTAACTACATCCAGTGCTAAAGCCAGAGGGTTTTACAGAAGTTACTCCAGAAGACTCGTGAATTGAAAAGAGAATAATAATGACATTGCCATGGGACTTTAAGCCTGACTCATGATTGAACAGGGTATTCCAGACTTTCAGCAGATTAAGGTTAGCAGAAGGCAGATGGCTTTGGGTTCAGCTATTCAGGGCTTTTCCACAAAAGGTTCCTTATCTTGCTGTGTCCTCAGACATATTCTTTTCCTTCTGTTTCCTGAAGGACAGGGCTGGGGACCTGACAGTGATAATGCCAGTGGGAGAGGAATCTAGTCCTATCGCCCTTACTCCTGTCTCCCCTTAGCAGCTGCCCAGAGCCCAGGCTGGGTGTCGGCTGGGGCAGGAGTAGGACAATGCTGGTGTCCAGGAAAGGTGCTGCCTGGAGGGCTCTGCCATTTGGCCTCAGCTGGCTGCTCTGCAGTGTCTCCCTGCCTTAAAAGAAAGGCAACATGCAAAGCTGTTGTCTGAGCTTCTGTGAAAGGGGCCGCATTCAGCCCTCAGTGACTTCAATATTCGACTCACTCACTGAGCACATCATTCTTGTTCACAGCGTACTTAGTAGCAGGCCAAATTAGCCACCATCAAAAGTATACACAGCTCCACCAGCTGCTGTAAATGTGCACCTCTTTTTGCCAGGCATGAATTTGGCTCTGTCATTGTCAATATAAAATGCAGAAATTACCTAGTTTCTAACTGTCAGCACCTGGAAAGACAAGCTCAGAGCTGCAAATCTAGCTTTACTCTTCTGTCTCTCTCCTGGTGGTGAGTAGTAATGGTCCTCCTCCTGGCAGAGATTTCATGATTATGTGCCCAAGCATGTAGGCAAAAGAACAATGTCCAGTTCATTTTCATGTGGTTTCTTGTTATGTGAGAAGATTCTCACTGTAGCTTATGGTGACTGCAAGTGCCTTTGGCTATCCCAGTGCCACCCCACACTGGTCATTAGCTGAGTAAACTACTCCTAGCAGCGTTAGGCTATAACCCTTTAGACAGCCCTAATTTGAAGGGAGCAAAGCTTTGCCCGTGCATGTTAGAGAGACCTACTGCTGCTTGCCTGTAACTCTATGCTGTAATTATATACTATAATGGCATATATAGTTTTCATAAGAAGGCACTAATAGCAGTGGAGGTGTACTGAGAAGCTGAGTCTAGACACACACAGTACACCCAAACCTTATTTAATACAGGCAATCCAAGCTCTCAGCTGAATGCAAGATCATTAACTGCCTCTCAGGCTCCTCAGCACTCAATACTGGTAGCATTTTGCAGACATTAATGTATTTAAGTGTCACAAAACCCCTGTGAATTTGTGTTTTAAAAATGGAGGGCTGCAAGAAGGGAGACAAGAAGCCGCAACAACAAGGCCTACTGATTGCACTGGTAAACTTGTGACAGCAAGGGCCAGACTTGCAGAAAGACGATTCCAAAGGACAGATGGATCCAAACTCTCCTTGGGGAAACTCAGCTTTCCACGCCTATCAACCTGTTCTTACTGCGATTGCTTTTGTTGTGCACTAAAGACTTGTAGCCTCTGTGAAAATGGCAGGTGGACAGAGAAGTATCAGTCCGTAAGTCTCTGCTCAGCCAGGGGGATGTAAGCCCCAAACAGATCCAGCAAGCTCTTGTTACGTGGTGTTCCTTCCCAAGATGAGGAGGACATGGCCTTTAGTGATGTTGATACCAATACGGACTTTCTAACATACTGACTCCTTCCCCCTCTGTTCATTTTCATGTCTCTGCAGATTACCTGCGTGTTGTGGATATTCATATGTTCAAGGAGCCCCATGAGATCAACAAGCAGCAGCACCACACTGACAAGTACTACAACCCCAAGCTGATAGTGCGCCGGGGGCAGCCTTTCCAAATCCAAATTGACTTCAACCGGCCTTACAGGCCAGAGACAGACCAATTCTGGCTGGAGTATTTAATGGGTAAGTGCCTGGCAAAGGTTGTGTCCCATCAGCAAAGAAAGGTTGTAGAGTCTATCATAAACAGGAACACAGCAGTACTTAATGGCTGGGTCTTTTCCTGTTATGATTGATAAACCATAAAAACAGGCTTAACCATAGGCAAGGAAGTGTTTTTCTAAACAGGGTCTGAATCCTTTCTTGAAAAAGTCAGCAGAATTTCATGTAAGAGAAGAAGAAACAGTATTTGGGGGTTTCTGTTTAGTAAGAAGTTGTACTTTATTGATCTTTCAAAGTTGTATCTGGTTAATGATGTAGAGCGATGTTGAAAGGTAAGTGGAGCGGGAAACATCTTTTGTTAGGAGATGCAGGGAGGAGGATTCTGATGTTTGAGGGGAAAGGTATGAACTGGGATAGCAAAATATTGATTACAAAGAGAAGAGAAATTTTACAGGGTGGAAGAATCTTGCAACTTTGCAGCCTGCATTTACAACCAACTTGGTAACAAGAGAGAAAGTTCAGAGAGTTTAGCTTTGGACCAGAATCCAAATCACAGAATCATTGAATCATTAATGTAGGAAAAGACCTCTAAGATCATTCAGTCCGACTGTAAACGCAGCACTGCCAAGTACACACTAAAGTATGTCCCCAAGTGCTACATCCACATGTGTTTTAAATTCTTCTGGGGTGGTGACTCCACCAGTTTCCTAGGCAGCCTATACCAATGCCTGACAGCCCTTTCAGTGAAGATATTTTCCCTAATATCTGATCTAAACCTCCCCTGGGACAACTTGATACCATCTCCTCTTGTCTATTTCTTGTTGGTCACCTGGGAGAAGTGACCAACCACCACCCCACCTTTCGAGTAGTTGTAGAGAGTGATAAGATCAGCTTCCTGCTGAGCCTCCTTTTCTCCGGGCTAAACAACACCAGCTCACTCAGCCACTCCTTATCAGATCCGTGCTCCAGCTCCTTCACAAGCTCCGGTTGTTCTTCTCTGGACACACCCCAGCAACTCAGTGTCTGTTTTAGTGAGGGGCCCAAAACTTGACACAGGATTTCAGGTGCAGCCTCACCAGTGATGAGAGACTTACTCAGGATGATATCAGAAACTTTCTTCTTTTGTTGCAGAAAGAGCAAGAAAGCTTTTTCTGCTCACTGAGAAGTCTTCATTAGATACCCATACCCTAATGCACCTGCTGACTCATTGAAGGTACAGGACTAGAGAAGGGCACCACCTTACTAGAGAAGGGGAAAAACAAATGACAGAGTGGGGCTTCCTGCTATGCTCCAAAGATGGCCCCACCAAATGCTGGCCCCTACAACACAACTCGGGGAAACCCCCAGCTTCATCTAAAGTGATCTGGTAGTTTCTGTGTTAAGACATCAATGTTTTCCTTATAAACTCTTTAAAGTAGGTTATAATTGATGTTTTAATTTACTTTCCTGTGAGAAGCAGCTCTGAAATTTGTAATGGTGATTCTTTTCCGTTGTTGAATTATGATGATGTGGCCATTTATTAGATTTGTTGCTTTTTAAAGCTAGATGGACGTTTATCTCTTAAACATATGTGCAGTGAAAATGTTACTGTCTGCACATTTTTTTTCATGGGTCTCTTCTTTCTAATTTAAATTAGGGTTGGGAGGCATGTTATGACAGTCCAGTGAATGATTGGCTGAACAGCCACAAGTGCCTTTAAAAATTTAATATGCATAAATATCATTAGTTCTTTTGGGATTTAATTAAATTCAAGACTGTTCCCTCACTCTTTATATGTTTAAAACAAACAGCTGTATCAAGAAGAAGTGGAAAATGGAACGTTTGTTTTTTATTGCACTTCGTGCAGTTTGCATTTGTTTTAATCAGATATTCTATATTGGGAAAAGAAAATTAACACTTCTTTTGACACCGCACAGTCCACTTAAGAGAACACATTCATTTGTTTTTCTCATGCTCTTTCATAATACATTCATCCACTGTTTGTTCCTTCAATCTCTAAGCATGGATAAATGTCCCCTCATCCTCAGACACAGTAGGAAAGGGGTTAAATGCAGCCTGAGCCAGGGAAGACTCTGCAACAAACTCAGATCTGAATGATTCCTTTGGGTCAGCCTTGAGTCTGTGGTGGAATTCCCCGCCCTGTTCTTCACCGTTACTGGACTCCCTGTGAAATGGGACCAGTGTCCATATGTGGTGGCTGACAACTGGCTGCAGGAAAGGACTGCCTATACAGGATAGTGTACAGTGCTACTGCCCTCCCCTGCTTTTTAAGTGTTCACTTCTGTGAGCACCACTGCCCTCTTGCTACAAGGACTTCAGCTCACAAAAATTCAACTGGGAGATGTTCAGGCTCCTCTTCTAGGAACTGGTCAACAGTCAGTACTCCACAAATGTTTCTCTCTGTGAACATGTGGTGAAAATGCAGTATATTTGTTCTCAAAGGCTAGCAACAGAAAGCAGAAAAAAACCAGTCCACAATGGGGAAGGAAAATTTAGAGATTATGTGCTTGACTCTTGCCACTTCTCCTTTTAGTAGCACGTCCAATGTTTAGCACTGAGAAGAAGAGATTTCTCATACTTAGTAAAGAGCACTGAATGCTGAAGGTCTTTAGTGCTCTGTTCTCAAAGCTTTTTTCATGGGAAGATGTGGCCATTTTCATCCGTTTTTTTTCTATCTTCCTGTAGAGCAAGCCTTCACCTCTCCTACTGCCAGCTGCCTGAACACCAGAGCCCAGTCCAAAAGCTTTTGCCCAGGTTGTCTGTGAGCAGGGGAGAGAGGCAGGCACCTCCAAGTGGAGTTTAACCCTGCTGTCTTAAAATGGGATGAGCTCTCTTTTGGAATTTTTTTGCTTCCTCTATTGACTCTCTCCCATAGACTAGGCTCTGACATTAAGAATACTAAAGGCGGGGGAAGTGAATCCTGCCCTTTGGTATTGTCAGGTAGAAGCTACCCCCAGGGAGTGGCTCAGACAACAGCTGTACAGCAGAGGCAGCTTGAGCTCAGAGAAGGTTTTTGTGCTGAAAGGAGCATACCTCCTAGGAAAGTGCTGCTTTTAAGAGATTAAAGTGATGGACACACAGAAATATTGCCAGGTTGCTGTAAAATGACCTTTCCAAGGAGCTCTCTGTGTGTCTGAGCAGTAGATTTCAAATGGGGCAGCAGAACTGTAGAATAGAATAACAGAACTGTAGAATAGAATAACCTACATTGGAGGGGCCTCTGGAAGTCTCATCTCTAGCCCTTGCTCAGAGCAGGTCTGGCTTGATCCAGTGTCTTTGGTCCTTGCCCTAGGGACAGGTTTGCAGTATCTCGAAGGATGAGGATGTTACCGCAGGAAATGTGGACCAGGCTGTCCAGAACTGCAGAATATTATGAGTGGTTCAAGGTTCTATTCTCATAAGGTACAAAGATACTCTGTGGGGATGGCTGGCCTTGGTTCCCAGGGAATTCAGTTGGAGCTGGGAAAATCCAAAGTCCATTTTTGCAGGGCTTTTCCTACAGTGGGGGCTGTTTATACAGCAGTGCTGTATGAAGCTGTTCAGAAATGATTAGTTCCCAGCCCTGGGAAATTTCTTAACATTGATGTTAATCCATCACAGAATTTTTATCCATTAAATACTAATTTTGCTCCTGAAAAATGTGACAATGGTAATGAATTGATCCTGTGTGTGCGCAGAACTATTCTATTTCCGTTATTCCGTAAAATTTACTTTTCCTTCTCTTTTTTTTTGCTCCTATTTTTGCTTCTTTTGCATCATTAAAAAGATGATTAATGAAGCAAGCAAAGCAAGTAGAGACTGCTTAATTCTTCTAATTGATAATGAATTGAGGATACCTGGGACAAGTGCTTCTTGCGTCATGGTGAAACTAGGTCTGAAACACTCACAGAACAACTTTAATAACAATCTTTTTTAATCCACAGTCCATTTAAACACCATTCACACAGAAGTTAGAATTCATGGGTTAAATTGTATAAGTAAATATATATATATATGTATGTAAATATATAAATAATTCACTCCAATCTCTTGAAAGTCACTTTTACAGATATTCTTCTGCGATGGTTCCTTATGACTAAAGTTGTTCTTGCTTCAACAGACTGTTTTCTGTAGAGTCATCATCGGTGCAATTGACTGAAATGCTAACATGTGAATTATTATAATTCAGTTTTGCACATAATCTTTCATTAAATTAGAACCATACTTGCCTGCCAAAGTATGGAAAACAATAAATGTGCCAAAAAATCCACATGGAAAAATATCCACTTATAAAGAGTAATTGGATGTTATTCCAGTTCTTGTGCTGGACCACAGCCCTGCTGCAGTACCTACGGTTTTAGAGTTGCTCCATCACCACATACTTCCTTCCTTGCCACCCACTTCCTGGTTTTTACAAGAGGAAAGGTGAGCATCACCACTTGGGTGATACTCATTTTATTGGTCTGGGGTTGAGATGAAAGAGGCACAAGAGAAGTATAGTTGCTGTGCTTACATCTAGTTCCCCCCAGCAGGAAAAATTTCAGTTTACTTGGAACCCCACTGAGGACAGAGGAGCTCATGGACCCCTTCACCCACCTTGGTCTCTCCTGACTACTGCCTTTGTGGTGATGGGAATAGTTTGTGCTCCTCTTAGCTTTCCCCATGCAGGCTTAGCCTGGCTGAGCGTGACTCCCACACCTGGTGCAGCCAGTTTGTCATGAGTGCTGCAGAGTTTCCACCAGCACTGCTTCGCTAGCAGGGATTTCTCTGAAAAGCAGACGTATTATTAGATGGGCTTATACAGCCTTCACTCTTGCTTTTAGTAGTAGTTTCCAGTACGTGGCTGTAAATCTTTGAGGGGCTGATGAGTTCATACAGCGTGTCCTGACTCCAATGATATATTTCCCCACATCCTCATAAATTGTTGTCTATTTGGATTTTTCTTTAAATGGCTTCATAAATCTGTATATATTGGTCTAGCCCTTAATATTATTATGGACATTTTATTCACTGACATACTTCTGGAACAATCATAAATTCTGGTCTCTCAGGCTGGTGTCACCTTTCTACATGTGTGCATGTGTGGACAGCCACACACCCATCCATATGCTCTCATCAGGCTTCTATAAATCATTGGCTTTTGGCCTCAGAGGAGAGTCGAGACTTACCGCTCCTTTTTCCAGAGTCTTCTTAGGCCTGCTCCAGAAGCAGCTAAGAACACACGTAAAAGCAGCTAAGAACACAAAGATGTTAGAATGATCCTGGAGCACGGCTTATTTAGGTGACACCAAATTCCCACTTATGGTCAGACAGATAGCTGAGTTCAACTAAATAACCAGGGGTCAAATTCAAGATACACACACTAGAATCAATGGAACTCTTCATACTGTCCTACAGTGTCCACAGCCTTTCCCTGTTTTCACAGCAGAGTTGGGCCAAGTGTTATTCCAGTGTTATTGAGGTTTTAATGATTTTGTCACGCAGTTATTCCGCCTTAGCGGAAAGTATTGCTACCCCTGCTGTCACCTGTCCTCCTCAGCAGCTCTGGCAGGGCATGTGGTAGCGGAGGGGCTGGAACATGAGATGATCCCCAGCACCTGGGATGGGATGTCAAGCTGAGTTCTGCCTCTGGGTAAAAGTTACTCTTCGGAAAATTTTGCATCCTGACTTTCTTAGGAACCTTCTTAGCACCACGCAGAAGCAACTAACGGGTGTGTGACTCAAACTGTGTTGGTGCTGGTACTTAAATGCTGAGAGTTTAATGAATCACTAGATCTCTGTTTCTCAAAGAGCTACAAAAAATTGAACAGAGATACAGAAACACCTAATGGTCCTAACTTGAAGTCCCATTTTGTGGGAGGAAAAAATAATTTATTAGTAGTGGAACACATTTCCTACAGATTGACTCTAGGCAGATAAGAGACCTGTTTGCCAGGTTTTAGCAAGTAACAAACCTAAACACTTTCTGAACAAAGGCATTGGGGTATTTTTTTCCTCCTCTGTGGAGTTCCCAGCCAGGCCCCAGAGGAGCAGAGAGGAGGGAGTCCCTCGGTGCTCTATGAAAGCAATATTTCATGCCAAGCAATCTTTATCTTTATTATGCTTCCTTTTGCACTGCTGCAGCAGCATCAAGTGGCACATAAAATCTAGTTGTATTTTTTAATTGTTTTAATAGCTAAGGTGCATGATTCCAATGTCTGTTCTACAATTGTAAAGTACTAGAAGTATCCACTCCTGGGACAGAATAACCAGATGTTAAGGATTTCTAACTGGAGCTGTGAGCAAAACTTATTTCAAGATATTTCCTACATTTCCAAATTTTTATATAGCACTTCTGAAGGCAATAGAGTTTGAGAGTGGGAGGAACCCAGACGGGATGTTAAAACAGTGACTTAGACACTACTGTTTTTTACAAAAAGATCGTTTCTTCTTCTTGTTTGTTTTGATTGTTCGGAGCTTTATTACAGCACCTCTGCTGTTTCTTTTTTCTTTGTTTTACTTTTTGTTTCCTGTCATGGTTCCTATATACTAATGCCCATCTCCAAGTTGCTTGCTACAATAAGTCTTACCTCCGCTACACAGCTATTGTACTTTTGGCTTCCAACTCAAACTTATGTATCAACCTATCATAATTATTATAAATTTCAGGGTTGGCATTAAAATAGATTCTTTGCCCTTTCTATGAAAGAGGATATCTAAACAAAAAAAACGAACCTAGAGGAAAATTGTTAATTGTTGTGTGCAATATATGTCCCAAAGGGAGACATATTCCTTGACTCCTTGAAAGGCTAATCTTCTAAGGAGGGTTCCTAGAAAAGCTACTGAGAAATAGTAGTAGTAGTTCATCTCCCTCTCTCCTGAGGTATCCCATCAGAGAGGAGTGCTTGTGTTTTGATGGCTGAAGTTGCTGCACCTATTTCACCACCTCTCTATTGAAGTAAATCCCTCTCTGGTGTGGCAATTTTACCCAGAATTCAACACAGCTTGCCTCCATGCCTGATGGGCCCAGAGCTGCTCCCCTCTCCTGCTTCTCTGACCTTGGAGTCTGCTTGTTATCCCATGTTCTCCTCTGCTCTTCCCTGCTCTTCCCTGGAATTTCTTCTGCACCACCAACCTTCTCTTACTCTATTCTTAAATATGTTATCACAGAAGTGCATTTTCATTGGCTCAGCCTTGGCCAGGAGCAGGAAATTCCCTCCTGGAGTTGGCTATCACTGGTTCTTCATAGGACCGTGAAAGCTTCCAGTAGCTTCTAACTGAACTCACGCCTATGGCCCCCCTACTACTAAAAACCCAGACACCAGAACCCATGACACTAGGGAGCTAAGGCATATGCTGAAAATAACTCACTTTGAATGCATGTGTGTGACCACAGTTCTGTGTTTTAGACAGCACATTATTTTGCTGCTAGACTTTGGCAAATTTAACAAACACTGCATTTTGTTCTTTGCCTCTGTAAAGTGTCTGTGTGTGGAAGGGGACATCCCTTACATGCCCACATCCACACAGGCTTCATTCATGGTCCCTTTTGCCACGTAGACCTTTACTCATGTTTTTTATTTATTTTATGAGCTCCTTTAGTAGTGACAGCAGCTATTTTGCTCCTCTTTTTCTGGGTGTGTGGAAACCCCAGGAAGTGTAGAGCTGAGCTGAGCTGAAACTGAAGCGAGAAGGAGCTTTAGGAGACCAGCTTGGATAGCTACAGAAACCAAGGTGGGATAAGAAAGGATAAGAAAGAAGTATCAAAACAGTTGCAGACCTGTGCACTGTGCATCAGAGGAAATAGATTTGGTTGTGCTGTTAAACCTTCTGTACAAGGGAGGCTTCTATAAAAATAATATCTTCTGGCAGTGTTGTGGCTCAGTACCTAGCACTGAAATGCAGAGAGTTGTAGGCCCAAGAAAGAGGGTCACTGTGAGTTCTCTCCTGTCCTCTTCTGCTTTGAAAACAGGACAGTCAGCAGCCCCCATATCATCATGGTATCTTCTAAGCTGCAAAAGGAGCCCATAAAAAATTCAACCAGCACAGCAATCTCCAGTGCTTTCTGAGTTCTCAGGCTAGATTTTCACATTTCCATGTGCTGTTAGAGTGAGCAGACAGGGGCATCCCAACAGCATGATATCACACAAGGACTTTGTCTGTCACAGAGCAGTTGGCTGTGAAATGTCCTCATGTGAGGGCCAGGGCCTCCTACACCCAAAGCAAACGTGAGCACTGGAGAGTGAGGCAACCACAAAGAACTGGCTGTGGAACATAGTTCAGGCTGCCAACTCCTGGAGCAAACCAGAGCTGGAGAGATCCTGAGCCAACTGATGCTGCTGGCAGAATGTCAGCACCCTCCTGTCAGCATAAAAAGAGTTTATCTTGTCTACAAGGCTCCTTGGACCTGACATGCACCCGAACACCCTCCAGCCTCTCTGTGGGTTGGGTTAGCAGCAGAGACCCTGCACAGAGTAGTTTGTCAGGCATTTACAGGATTTTGGTAATGAGTCTTTGGATAACGTCAGATCTTCTTCCCTAGAGAATAAACCAGAGAATGGAATCACCACTGCATGTTATTCCTTCAGAAAAAGGGCCAAAATTACAGATATCCCAACTATGAGCCAAAGTTGGCTCTAGTTTTCCACTGCAGCCAGAAATGTGTGCTCAAGATGTAGATAAAAGTCAAATGGCCAAGCCATCCTGAGAGGACTTGCCTACAAAGTTGATAAATATAGTGCTGAACCTACATAAGGATTATTTTGCCAGCAACTTTAGTGTGTAGTGCCAAAGTTACTCAGCTTTATAGCACTCTAGTGTTAAGACAGCAGATGTGTGTGTATGAGACTAGTGTGCCTGATGCTGTCAGGTGTCTAGATGTGTGTTTACAATTCAGCTCTGTAAGCTTGTGTTAGAAGTAACAATTCCCTTACTCCTCCATTTGCAACCCGTATTCTTCCATTTGCATTCTGGTTTTTGTTTCTGAAGAAGGGAACCTGTCCTCTCTTCAAAGAAAACATTGGAAATTGCTCACTGTGCTCTTGAAGGCTCTGCCAATCTTTCCAAGCTTCCTTGTCAGTTCAGGATTTATGCAAGCACCCAATTCTGATCATCTGTCAGAAGCAGTGTTCTCTTGTATTTACTACTTACAATATCTGCAAAGTATCCTAGCTTCTACGATATCGCTTCCCTGACATCTCTGCTAGGCCTGTAGGGATGAAGGAAATACCTCAGAGCACCTTCTCCTCATGGGTGAGTGAGAGAGTACAGTGACCTCTTACCATGTGGGGGCAGCTGTGTGAGGCTCTGGGCTGAAAGCACCTCACATACTCCTCAACAGCAACTACAGGGGCTTCCTTGTCAAGCAACAGGTATATGAGGGTGTCTTGTGGCTTTGCTTGCAAGAAGGACTTTTATTTAGAAGGGAAAATGTCGTTTTGCATGTTGAGGTGTCAGAAGAAGTGAGAATACCAGAGGCTCAATGCTTTGCTGAACTTGCTTATGAGGTGCCAGTGACAGTGCTTCCATAAGGATGTCTTGAAAAGGTTCATATAGGCAGATTTAATGGGGGGTGATTCTGAAGCCTCCCCATGTACGTGCGGTGTACATGGTGGTGCAAAGCCACCACCACAGCACGGCTTCTTCTGTTCCCGGTAGGCTGCTACACTGACATGCAGCTTCCAGTGAAGATAACAATGTCAGTCCCTAACCATATATTAAAATAGTCATCTCTTCCCCCTCCCACCGTTCTGAAGGAGGTAAGGGAGGTATTTTTAAAAGTAGCACTTGTTAACGGTTTTCAAGGATATCAGCCCTACTACTTGGTTTGCTCTGCTGCTTTGTTTGCCTGGACTGCTTTTTTTAGAAAAAGAGTATGTCAAAACTAGAAGCAAAATATCAACTGTAGAGGCAAGATGGGTCATACCCAGTTGCACTACAAAGAACAAGAATGTGTTCAGCTCTCAGATCACAATTGTTAGCAGGCACAAGACTCTCATCTCTGTTACCTCTGTAGGCTCTTCTCTCTAGACTGGCTTTCCTTTGGTGGCTTATATTTGAAGTGTCCAGTGCTCTACCTTGTAGTGTTTTCTATTGATTCTGCTCTCTTATTCTAGTCCTTTATTCTCCTATAGGTCTTTGCCTTCCATTGCATCCCTCACTGATCTGAATGAGTTTTATGTGTTACAGCATCCCTGGCCAGCAGGGCTATTTATGTGCACTGAATATCTGCAAAATGGAAATTCATGTGCTCTGAATAATCTTTTGGATGAAGCACAGTAGCCCCAGATTTCTCAGAAACACAAATGTCGTGGCAGCTTGCGAGCTTTAGATTCAAAGCTGGAGTTGTCCTTTCCCAAATGTAGCAGTGCTCAGATCTGGGATTGTCTCTACATCAGCAGTATAAAAATAAGCAAGCAAGAAAATCAACGCCCTTCTAAGTTTAATTTTGAAGTTCTTGAACAGTAGGAATGAAAAATATAGAAGTCTGTCCCTCTGTCTGCCATCGTTGCTTTTCATTACCCTATTTTTGAATGAGAGAGTCTTACTTTCAGCCTAAAATATGAAATGTAGAATAGATTTGAGAATGAGATAAGGAGCTCAGCCTTCTCACAAGTGTCTCTTCTGTCTGTGCTGTTGGTTGGCTTCCACATACAGTTTGGCTCTACTGCAGTCTCAAAGGGTGGAGCCTCACACAACTTTGAATCCTGGCAGTGTACATGTTTACATGTAGCCTATCCGTCTAGCTGCTTTTTGTAGCTGGCAGAGTAAAATAGGCTTTTCTGGGGTGTGTGTTGTCTTACTGTGAGGTAGACTATCACGTGTGTTACTTTGAAGGTCTGTCATACTTTGGGACCCATTTCTAGCAGAGAAAGTTTGGCAATTCAGCACGGATGTGGTGATTTATATTCTGTGCATCCAGAGTTGATTCCCACTATGTCCATGAAGAGTGGGTGGTTGCGGGGAACTGAGTGCTGGGTGTCTGCAGGTGGACTCACTTGTGTTTCCTCTATTTGTGTGGACTTCGTGAAAGAGTGCTTGGTCTCTGCTTGTCAGTGCAGTAGTGCAGTGAGAAGAACAAGATTCTGCTCCGCTAAAGAGCCCCAAAGTGGATGTCTGTACCCCAGAGGGCACTTGCATGCTAGTGACAAGAGTGGTTGGTGCATCTGAGCTGAAGAAGGGGCTCTTACCTAAACTGTTGAACTTAACAGCAGTCTAGCTGACAACAAGCTGCTGGAGGGCAGTTTGCTGCACTAGTATAAACACTGGTGAGCAAGAAAAGCCTGGAATAGCCCCAGCTCATGCTGCCAGGGATACACTCCTGACAGTGCTTGAACCAGCAAGATTGAAGCTTGCTGGAGTGAGGTGGTGGGTGTGTCTGCACAGGCTGCCTGTGGGGAGGTGTTGTATGTATTCGTGTGGCTGTACTGCCAAGTGACCAAGCTCTATGTTAGGCAATGAGGGAGGCAGGTGGTTTCTGCCCACGCAAACTTGCCAACTCCACTGAAAATAAGGACAAAGGGACAAAGGACTGCTAGGAAGTTTAGAAAAACTGTTAAAACAAGGCAAACTTCTTCACTTCTCTCTCCAGGTCGCTACCCACAGCAAAACAAGGGCACCTACATCCCAATCATAGTAGGCAATGTGCTGAAACCAGGCGAGTGGGGAGCCAAGATTACTCACAGGGAGAACAACTCCATTCGCCTGTCCATCATGTCCTCTGCCACGTGCATCATTGGGAAGTTCCGCCTGTATGTTGCTGTCTGGACTCCCTTTGCCATCCTTCGGACACGCAGAGATCCAGCAACTGACACGTACATCCTGTTCAATCCCTGGTGCCAACGTAAGTACCTTACCAAAGGTTCACACTTCCTGCTGCTGAGCTCATCAGGTTTTGGGAGGGGGTGGTCCAGGAAGGACAGCTTGGTACTAAGGAGTTCGGAGACATGCCACTTTGGGTCTTGAGATTTTACATAATCCCTGACAAGAGTCAAGTCTTTCAGGCTGGAGAATAGCCCTGTGTGAGCAGGGCTCCATGCTGGAGACCAGTGCCTGTGCTGTATCTGCACTCCGAAGTTTTGTGAGGCCAAGCCTGTGTTTACCAGTTCGGGCACCATTTCTCATAGTAAACATACCCCAAGGCTTCACCGTGACTTGAATAGGCAACATCCTGAGCCTCCTGCCTGCCTGTGTGTGCTTTAAACTGACAAGTCAATATGGGCATGGCTTTTTCGAGGATTTGGTGTAGGTCAAGACATGGCAGCCTCCCGTACTTTGTTGACTTACATCCTAGATTGCCACACTTAGGACTGAACATCTGCAGCCAAACTGCAGGAATTCAGTGGGAGCTGCTGCTCCTGCACGGGCCGGGTGGAGTCAGCTTGCTGTGGCATCACTGGTAGTACCTTCCTGCTGCTACATGACATTTGCCCTTATAACTTTCCCTTTATTGGTGACTAATTAGCAACCATGGCCTCTGTGAGGAACAGAACATTTTGCA
Source organism: Oxyruncus cristatus (assembly GCA_013399855.1). Lineage (NCBI taxonomy): Eukaryota > Metazoa > Chordata > Aves > Passeriformes > Cotingidae > Oxyruncus > Oxyruncus cristatus. The sequence goes on along the minus strand of VXAY01001371.1, from coordinate 132,565 downwards.
AATGAGCCATTTTTTATAGTACAGTCGGTTGAAGAACAATTTATTTTTTTGAAATCTCCCAGGATCATGGGGAAAACATCAAGCCTTATACTGACAGGATTGTATTTTACCCAATGAACTCCATGTGTGGCTTTAAGGAGAGGGCAAGAAGGACCAGAGAGGTTTGACTCAGCTGTCTTACAGGCTGTAGCACTGTGTCTCAGCTTCTGACACTTGTAAGGTTCCAAATCATATGTATTGCAATATATTTAGGTCACCAGCTAACTTTAATATTCTTCTGCCATGCTTCCTTCATCTTTCAATTTTTTACCAGAATATTTGCATCAAATAACCCCATACCAAACAAGGGCCATCCTACCAAGTGACAAGTAAGTTTAGCATTATTAATAGAGTCCATTATTCAGCTGCACTACTGTCATTACATCGAATGATTTGTGCTGGATTCATTACTTGCCCCTAGTCCAAGGGAATATAAGCAATGATTAGCTTATGCATTATTTAAGAACATATATGTTAATGCTGAATAAAGAGGAGTTAGTTAAGTGGGAACAGGAGGGAAGGGCAGGGCTCACTGTGCCACGACGCTGTGAGATGTTCCTGAAAGCAGTGTAGAGATAAGGCACCTCAGAGCAGCATGCTAACAGTTTGTTCTGGGAGAGCAGGGAGAGTGTGCAACAAAAAAAGAGGAATCACTGCCAAATTACGATCTGCTGTGAGCAGACAAAACTGTTCAAGGTTTGTGTTGGCATCATCAGCCTCTCACAGCTTCAGCCAGGGAGGTGCGATTTTCCACCTCGAGGTAGAGCATCACTTGGTTGTAGCCCTGGATGTTGTTAACAGTCAGTTTGGTAGCCCATACAGTGACTCTGCAGTGGATCAGCACCTCTTTGGAAAGGGATGAACTCCAAACAAAAAGCTTCTTAAGTTGCCTCAGTTTGCCTCATGATTAGCAGACAACCAGCTAGGGCTGCATGCACGCTTATATGGAGAAGTGGTGTGGTGTGTAGGGGTTGGCTACCCCACTGTGGCGTGACTGAGACCGCGCAGGCTGATTTGAGGTGTTAGTCAGAGGGAAAAAAAGGGAAAATCAATCTCTACTTCACATCTCCGTCTGTGTGCTGAGTGATCCACCTCTGTCCACGGCACACAGCCACTTTGCTCTCCTATGCTCTCCCTCCTTCACCTGAGCTGAATGGGGACGAAAACCAGCAAGGTTAAAACTACAACAAGGGAGCAAACCCAAAGGGAGCAAGACATGTAGCAGTTGCCTCCTGTGGCAGGCATTGAGAAGGCCAATGGAAAAACTCTACTTTAGGAAAACAAAACAGAGTCTCTGGGCAGCAAGGACTGCTGACCCCAGATCCAGGGGAGGCAAGTCAGGGACCACATTTTCATCTGCAGCTTACATTTTAAGGTGCGTCTCAATGGCTTCAGGTGCTATCCCTTGCTGACTATTGTAGTTTTCATTTCCTGTATGTTTCATTTCGATTTGGATTTATTCTCATTTCTTGTTTCTACTTTTACTCCTAGGTAGTTTGAGCTAATTAGCTCCTATATCTGACTTTTTCCCCTTCCCTTGTGTTAGAAAATCAAGGACTGTTTCTCCACTCTTTATTCCCTGGCTGGGAAAGAGTTTTCAGTGTAATGATGAAAGGGTAAAAAAATTCAGGCAGTTACAGCACAGAGAAAACAATAGTTTGAAAATCTTCTAGACTTGTTTGCTGGGTTAATAGCCAAGCAGAAAAGTCTGAGCGAAAAGCCTCATTAAAAAGAGAGAAGACTGATGCCAGAAATGAATGGGGATTGTTATAGCAGGGAGCAAAGTACAGGCTCAACTGCCTAGTGCAGCTTTCCGACTCATCATTTTGGAGAAACATCAATATGTCGGTATGAGCTTTTCTTTAAGACAGAAGCATTTGTGCCCTTTCTTATTACTTCTTTTCTCACTGTAGTTCAGTTTTGACATATCTTCCCAGACATGGATGTTGGTTTTTTTCCTGCTATTTCAGAATAAGTTTGAATACCAAGTCAAGCTACACAGTACTTTGCTTCCAAAATCATCAGATGCTTTTATATATTTTAATCCCCTTAGCTACATTTAAGACTGATCACCAAGAACACCTTAAAGATGCAGGGCCTGATCCTGAAAAATTAGATACACTGGCCCCAAACCTCAGGTGAAATTTTTATTCCTTAATAAGCAAGGTGAAGTCTGAGAGGAAAGGCAGCATTCTTTCTTCAGCCAGCTGACATAGTTGGATAAAACAGATGTGCTTTTGGGCATGCAGAGCTCTCTTCAGTTGGGGAACATAAGATACAAATGGCAAGTAGTTAAGAATAACTCCTTCGCGTTTAACTAAACTCTTGGCAATATCACACTACATGAAAGCAGAGAAGAGCTCCTTTGATCTGGATACTGCAAGCTCTTTCCAAGGAGATACTGAGTCCCAGCAACTTTCTGCTGGGGAACAGTTAGTGCTTATCAGGAAAAGACCTTGTGTTGACTTCTATGGTTCTCTCAGAGGTGGAGATGTATAGTGTAGCTGAATAAGTAGCAGACCCTGTGGGTCCCTCACCCAAGCCTCATGCAAGGTGTATTGTATTTAAGCAATGAAATATATCACAACTTTATTGAGTCAGTTGCACATTTCTTGTGCTTAAATGTCATAATACAGTTTAAGGATTAGTAACATGTGGTTGACTTTGGACTTCTCTCACATGTTACTGGTCATCCAAATTTGGCCTAATAATATTTTCTTGCCTTAATAGCTAAATCTTAAATTTTATCTCTTGTATCATAGATTCCACATGGGCAAAATTCACACAGAGCTTCATCCTTTTGCTGCATTAATGTAGGCAAGCACTATCCAAGGCAGCAAACTAATCTTGATCCTGGGTAGAGTGGTTTTTGTAGATAACTGTATTTAGCTCTTGCAGCTCTGGGTTTGCCACAGCACTGTCCTCTTCCCAGCATGATCCCTGGCCGTTTTGTGTTTCCAATGAGGCCCAGCCTTGCATTCCTGGATTCCTACAGGAGCGTGTTGAAGGGAGGCTGGGAGCTCAGGGCAAGGCTGCTGCTTCCACCTCTACCAGTCTGCTGGTGCTGCTGTGCTCAGCCATCACTGTCTGCATGAAGAAATGGCTTTTCCAACTCCAGAGGGTTGCAGTGCTGGGACTGGTGTCCCCCTATACTGGGTAGAGTCCTCTCATGTTCATTCACCTTCCCAAATTGAAAGGATTGCTCTGCTCTCCTCATGCCTTTTACAGGGAGCCAGTGTTCAGTAGGATTCCTCGCCTGCCGTGCTGTCTTCATGTGAAGTGTATTTTCACCTTACCCAAGTTCAAACAGAGAAGCATAGAAGCTAATTTGCTTCTTTGTAGCATTGCTAGTGTCTTAGTAAATTCCCAGGATAAAAGAAGTGAGTAAAAAAACTCTTAAACTGATAAAGAAGAACAACAAACAAACCTAGCACATTTCCGTGGAATTCTTCCATTTGTCAGATGTGAGCCTCCTCTTGCACAAAATAATTAGGAGTTGTTGTACTATGTAGAGCATGCTGAGCATCAAAGTAGTCACAAAGGCCTCATATTTTCTTCTAAACAGTCTCAGGGGTAGTGAAAGCTGTCAAAAATCAAAGCAGCTGGCACCTCTGTGAAACATAGAAGACCTTTTTACCTTATCAAAAACACAAATATTTAAAATAATCGACAGAGAAGTTAATCAATTTTCATCTGATTTAGCAAAGATCATGCAGTCTCAAAATAACATAAGCATCTCAATTGATACCAGCGGGATCAATGTTGATATTTTTAATCCCCAAAAGAAAACAACAGCTGTCAAGAAGGCATATGCACACACTCCACTGAATGTGTAACTGCACAGAAGAAGGTGTGAGTTCTCCTTTTTTAAATGCATTCTCTGTGCTATTTGTATGGATGAGTTTTAATAAAATCTGAAGCTCAGTGAGAGAATGCAAATAATCATTCAATGAACAAATCAGGCAGATTCAGCCTAATGAAACAGAGCCTACATGTTCTGTAACATCTGCAATAATTTTTAGTGGGATGTTATGCAGAACTGGTTGGACCACAAAAAAGGCCCTGCTTGCATAAATGTCTGCAGCTGTCAAGTTTTAACACTCTCTTTCGCCTCATAGACTCTGAATATAATATACCCTTGATCATCTACTGGGTACCTGGGTGCAGGTTGACTAGGTCATGGGTACTGACAAATGGTAAAGAAACTTCTTAATGGCCTAGCCTTTACAAACCAGGTGAATACCACCACCCTGCCAAATACATGAGTGGGTCTCAGACCTGCCTGCCTCAGGTAAAGCTCCATGAAAACTACCATTCCTCTACTTGCTCGGAGTCAGTCAGAGCCTGTACAGCAACTGTCAGAAGCATATAGCAAGCTGTGATCTCCTCAAATGCACTAAAGGCTTCTTGTACTTAATACCTGCTTCTCTTTCATTCTTTGCCCATCAGTGTAGAAATCTTTATGTTACATATCTATGCATACTTCCTTATGTATATATAGACATAGAAATATAAATGTATCTTCAGAGAAAACAAAACTTCCAGCAGGGTCAGGTGTGTAGCTTGGCAAAGCGCTTCACCTAGCTGAAGCCAATGTGAGTTTTGCCATTGATTTTTTTGGAGGGCTCAGATTTTAGCTTATTTTCAGCCAAATTGCGGTTTTATGGGTAAATGAAGATGCTTTTGAGAATGACGTTTACAAGGAAGTACAAATCTGATTTGCCTTTCAACAAAATACAACAAATCAATAGGCTTTTAGAAGTTAAATGATCCTCTAGTAATTTGTAGTGGGATGCTGAAGAAATCTACTATGGCAGTAGTGAGTAGTAGTTTTGTATTTGCTCATATCAAACTCTCAGAAGTTATTACTTCCCTTTAATTTGCTATCTGGTACCACATTACTGATTTCCTCCAATTAATTAATTCCCATGCTATTAAATGTTAAGCTGTATCTCTTAGTCTAAAAATATAAGTATTGGCACAGGAAAGAAATCTTCAAGTACTTCAGCATCACAGAACCATGACCTGCGTGATACTTACCTGTGAATGTCTGAATAGTTTCACATCATTCAGGGTTCATTATGGATGTTAATAATGAGTTATTCATGTATTTGAATCATGTTTGTAGGTTGAGGATCCATGCATATGCTCTTGTCTTTTGATATAAATCCAATCTAGAATATGCCCTTTGTGTATGTGCCGATAAAGATCTCTTCCAATTACTTCCAGTTTTCATTTGGACACTTGAATTTCTCCTCGTATTAGCTGGTCAGTCAAGATACATGGGGGAGGGATGCTCCAGTCAATAACTAATGTACAGAAAAAGCAACAAAACCCTTCTGTTAATTTGATATTAAAACTTTATTCCGTTTTTGTTTTTTGGTGCCCTACAGATTTTTCTTTAGAACTCTTGACTTGAGCTGTTTTCCATTAACATTAATAGGTTTGAAATTATTCTTTGATCTGTTTGTACAGATGCAGAATTGCGTCATGATGCTCCAACTCTTAAATTAGTTGTACGCAGTAATTATAAAATACTTACTAAGATGTGACATTTTAACCATACTTTACAGATCCTTAGAAAACAGGCAGGAATTGTCAGCATTTTTCCATCTTGCATGATTTTAAATTGTGTATCATGTTCCTAACTAGGGCCACTACTTCCTTATTCTTGTACTCTCTTGAAGCAAATAATGCTTTGTTTGATGGAACAGAGTTACTTTTGGTCAAAGATGACTGTATTATATGCTAAGATGTTTTATCTGTCCTATGTGAAAATTAAGCACCTGTGCTAACATTTACATTTGGGAAATTGATGCAGAGGATGCCGTGTATCTGGACGATGAGAAAGAAAGGGAAGAATATGTCCTGAATGATGTTGGTATTGTTTTCCATGGAAATGTTGAAGATGTAAAGTCAAGAAGCTGGAGTTACGGTCAGGTAAGCTGTTTAGACCTTCTCTGACTGCTCCCAGTTGGACAGCAAGGGAGTTTAATTGATAACAGACAGTGGTTGAGACTGTGGGCTCTGAAGTGCATTATTGGTCTCTACTTCAGAAAGATGAGGGTTATACTTTTAAAATTGTATGAAGTGGGTATATGCCTAATCCATAAAAACAATGTTATTCTTGCTGATATTTAAAGACCTTGTTTTAGGGGCCTATTTCAGATAATAAGGGGCTGCCTGCTGGAATTTATAATCATTAACTGAGGTTTCCACAGTGCAGCAGTATTTCTGGTGCTGCATTATTGCTGCTTCAGGATCCAACAGATTTGTGAAAAGTAGAGTTGTTTGAGTTTGGCAAGTTTTTTTATTTTTCAACAATAGTTTGTATTGCTTTTTGACTTTTTAGTTTTAGCAGCTTGGTGGAAATAATTTTGATCTTCTTAGAGGTCAGCTAGTTACAGGATTCCTATGACAAACTAGGAACCTCTCCCTTTGCTGCCTGGACTTGACAACATCAGTGTGCAATGGCCTTTTGCAGTCCGGGGGAAACACCCCCCACTAGGTTGATATGGGGTATTGGTGTGCCTTCAATAGCATAGAATCATAGAACAATTTGGGTTGGAGGGGATTTTAAAGGTCATCTAGTTCCACCGTACTGCCACGGACAGGGACACCTTCCACTAGATCAGGTGCTCAGAGTCCTGCCCTACCTGGCCTGGAACACTTCCAGGGATGTGGCATCCTTCTGTGACAGCTTCTCTGGGCAACTTGTTCCAGCATTTTACCACCCTTGTGAGAAATTCTTTCCTTATATCTAATTTAAATCATCCCTCTTTTAGTTCAAAAACAACTACTCCTTGTCTCAGACTTATCTATTTTACCTCAAATTTCTTGTTAAAACTAACCAGCCTGAAAATCCCTATGGGATGAAAGAATTAAGTTATTGAGTGAGAGTGGGAAAAAGGCATTACCAAGCAGAATCAAAACAAGAGCAAGGATAACCCTAACTGTCACTCAGAGGGGCTCCAGTGGACTGATATTGAACATGGTAAACGCTGCTCATCTCACTTCCTAGATTTTTCCAACAGCACAATTAAGAAAATATTAACCTTAATACTCCCTAACACTGCCATGATGGATCCATTGAGCTTTTGTGGCACCACTTTAACACAGCCTTGCACAAGGGGCCTTACCCCTTGCTTTCTTTCCCTCAGCTAAATACAATCTCAAAGCTTGAGGTGGATGGATTGCCAGTGTGCTTGCCCTGGAGAGCTCTTTGAACTCACATTTCTCTTGTTTCCTTATTTAAGGGTACAATTTCATCTTTTTTCCTGCAGCAGCACAGCCCTAGGGAGTTTCTGCCTTTGTGCCATTCCTTTAGTTGTGTCAGTGCTGTTGTTTGCAGAATCTGTCTTCCTGACTGAGATAAAAACAACCCTTAAATAAGGAGTGGGGAAGAAGTTCCATAAGCTGATGGTGCCTCTGTTATAAGAGATGTGGAACCAGATCCTGAGGCCAAAGCTGGGCATGCATTTAAGTTGACCAAAAATGCCCCCTCCTGGCCCTTTCTTCCCCCTGCAAGCATTTGTGCAGCAGTGCCGTGACTCAGACTGGAGAGGTGATCTAGCTGAATAAGCATCTGGTTGATTTTTTTTTTCCCAGGTTATTTCTTGGGCTCTCTCTGTTCCTAGATTTGGGAATCACTCCTTGACAGATGTAAGGGGGAGGGAGAGAGGGGCATGAGTGGCTGGAGGAGGAAAGTGCTGCTCAAACCAGATACTGGATTTATTACTAAGTTGCTAAATTTATGGCCTATGGTGGCTTGGCCCAAGGTGCTTATATTCTGCAAATCTGGCACCTTCCTGACACAAACACTGGCCTCCTTGAGAAACTGCATTATTTACTTGGTTTTGCTAGGAGGTAATTCTGTCTGGGAGGTTAGGGCTGTTCCATAGCCCTTTGTCATGTACTTTCATTCCTGTGTTGGCTGAAATTACAGGACCTGATTTCCACCCTGTGCTATTTCCACCTTTTGCTATTGCTTACCCATGTAAAAGCTAAGTGTGGCAGATGCATCTCAGCAAGCCCAAGCCAAGAGCCTCAATTAGATCATTTTGTATGGGTGTAACAGACATCGATCTGCAAAGTAACTGAGAAACACTCTTCTGGTCACCTTACTTTCAGTGAAATGAAGATCATGATATTCCTGATCTTACCCTGCTGATTTCCAATCATTAAAAACACGTATCTCTCTTATTTTTGACAATCCTAGATGTTAAGAATAAGAGCATTGCTGTGAGTGAGTAAAAGTTCTAGCAGCAAGGCCTGCATTATGGATATATCATACAAGTATGCTTTTTATATTTGTGATATATAGCCCTTTACATGTAAGTAAAATGCATAAGGCCACATTAGGGTGAAAAGCACATGGTCATATATAAAAATACAGATAGACTTGTGCATGGTAATGGTCTTGGACTAAAAAATTGCTTTGGACAATGACAGCTGGAAGCTTTAACTCATCTTGTAAATTAAAAAGGAACGTACAGTTCAAAACTGGGTTACTAGTGGGAGATGATGCTCACAGATGCTTTCTGCAATGAGCAGCATCAACACAAAAGGAGGAAAGGCAAGAAAAATGGACCGAGGAAGAACAAACAAGAGAACAGTTGAAACATGGCTGTAATGAATGAGGATGGAGGTGTTCCTTGTAATACGACTGTGATCCCTTCTAAGAAACTGTAAATAACCAGTCACTCAGAAAATTCCATGGAGGATTCAAGGGAAATATGGCTTTGGAAGAAATCTGGACGCATAGGAATTCTCTAGCTGAAAAAGTTCAGAAGTTGGATTGCTATACTGATGATTTAATGTTGATTTTTTTTTTTTTTTTGTGAGAAGAATAACATAAAGCAGGTGAGCATAGAGTTCTGTTTCCATCGTGACTTCTCTCATGTTCACACATTGATCTGCTTTAGCTTTGAAACCCACTGTGCCAATGTAATTCTATGGCACATGCATTTGTCCAGCTTAGACCACAGGCAACATCAGCTGGCAACTGACTGTGAGAAACACAGCCCTAACTCAATCAGTACAAAAGGTGGTACAGCCCCTCTTACTTTGATTTGAATGGAAGGTCGTCTATTAGAAACATATTAGCATGAAGGAGGCCAGCAAGACTAAGTGTATTTCTCTGTAACACAAGGCACTTCTGTGTAAAGACAGAATCTCTTTGCCTGTGTGTTTTGTCATGCCTTGTTGTCCATCTGCAGTCTTTCCCAAGTGGATCTGCCAAAGTTCGTTGGTTCTGATATTGATTTAGTTTCATTTCAGCTTGTGTGGAGCAAGTAGTGCCTGTGCCTGGCCCAGGTTCACTCCCGTCTTGTCTTCCTGCTGCTTCTCTGGTTCCTCTGACATTTCAGAGGTGTTCAGCCTTACAACTGCTGTGTTTCTATTCCACTCCCCTCTAGATAGCACTTTCATGCCAAGAGTGAGAGCAGGAAACTGATTTAGTTTGATTTAATGTTTTTAAATCCCTGAATAGTCAAAAAAGGGCAAAACTGGCTTTAGTGTTAAGGCTACTCTGCATCCTAAGCTACTGCAACAGTGTAAGGCAGCTAAACTTTGCAGCTTGTGCTCTTTCTTCTGTTAATCCAGTTATTTCACAAGTATTCATGTTGTTTTGTAAATGCTAAGATGCAAGGCAGCAACCCTGATAGCAATTTATTTCCTCTTCATTCTTTCTGTATATGCTGGCAAGATTGACAGTGTTTCATAAACTGTACATGAGAAAGGTTTAATTTGCAGGGTAAACTTCTTATTGATTTAACTCAGGTCTGATGACTTGGAGTGCAGAAAGCAGATTTTGATTTTGGTGAAAGTGATAAATCATTGGGTCAGACCTGAAGAAAAGGGAGCTTGAAGCAGGAGAACTGGTTGTGAGGGTCCAGAGTTTACATTATCTGTTGTTCCCTTGGGAAGGAGGGTCTCCAAAACACATTCAACCAAGATTATTTACATCACATTCAGTGGAGTGGACTGGAAAGTCTACCGTGCAATTATTCAGTTTCCCAGGAATGATTAGGAGTAGATCTCTGAGAAACACTAATCCCTCTTTCCCTGTTCCCAAACACCATGAATTCAGTTTTGCTTAGACTATAAGGTGTTACTTACTAGCGAATGCCTGCTTCAGGGAAAGAACTCCTGCTTCAATGCTAGTGTGGGTGATGATGGGAGAGATGTGCTGCCTCGGGGGACATTTGCTGAAAATGGTCCATGCAGTACTGGTACCTTGAGCAATAAGACCCAGGTAGGCTCAAGGCAGAGGCAAAGAAAAGGACTTTCTTTGGCCAGGAAATGGCTGAAGATGGTGAAACAAGATGGTGCTTTCTCTTTCTTGGCTCATACCAGAGTTCAGCTGCCGCCTGGAATGTCACCACTATCCCTTCTATCTTCCCTGAAGTATCAGCAGCAGTCTTTATTCCTTGGAGCATCCTTTTCAGCTGTCTGACCTCACTCTTCCTTCTCCTCTGCGCAGGCTGCCAAAAGTAGCAGCTTGGTCTGGGCTCTTGCTCTCTTTCTTCAGGAGGCAAAGCTCAGGTCAGCCTCATCTGCCAAGGATCCCTAAGCCAGGCAGAAGACAGTTACAAAATCTATCCAGCTCTAGTAGTATCATGAGAGCAAAAATCATATTAGTATGAATCAGATCTTTCAGGATGCAAGCATAGAACATAAAATCTAACATGGCAAGAGGACAAGCTCCATGGAGTTCCTGTCACAGCCTTGAATGTTAATATAAGTTTGTGTATCTAGAAGATAGTTGTTTTATTAATGTGCATTTCCCTGCCTCCTACCGTTTAGCAGGGGACAGAGGTATTTTCCTTTGCTATGCAGTTTCTCCCAAGGAAAATGAAATACATTGCAGGGCAAGTCCTGTGACAAATGGTTTCTGGTCTATTTAGGCACCTCTGCCCTCAATTCATTCCTTTGCTTGTTCATGCTGGATTGAAAAAAAACCCATACCTTTTTGCTCTATTTTTGAAGAAGACTACTTTAGGTCACTTGGTGTTTTTGACGTCTAAGTTTTGTAGATCAGGATTAATCTATATAATCAGCTTTTGACTTGTCAATTTTAAACAGATTTAAAAAATAACTTTAAAATATAAGTGTCTTCCAATTAACACTGGCAAACCACTTATTGTTCATCTGCTCGGCAATGCACTGGCTGTGTCAGAGAAGTCCTGAAATTAACAGGTCTGGAATCTGTGAAGGACATGAAGTCCTTCGCAAGTAGACTAGCTTCTTGTAGTTATTATTATAATATCCTCCTGTTATATACTTGTTAGCACTTAAAATTTTATGTCCTGTCAGAAAGGCTGTGTTGTCATTTCAACCTTCTGGAAACTGGACTGAGATTGAATTGAAAATTACACTCTCTTCCCTTACAGCCTCTCATGGTTTGTTTTTTTTGCTACACTTGGGTGATTATTCCAGAAGAAAACTTCTATTGTTAAACACAGAACTTTGACTTGATCAGCTAATTTTGAAGCTGATTAGCTATTACAACAACAGGGAGAAATAGCCTTGCCTCTGCTTTCCGGAATTTTACCTCTGTTTCCCATTTTATTTTCTTTAATCTAGTTTGAAGAAAACATTCTGGATGCTTGCCTGTTCCTGATGGATAAGGCAGAACTGGAGCTCTCTGGGCGTGGAAACCCAATCAAAATCTGCCGTGTTGCCTCCGCAGTGGTATGTAATGGATGCATAATATGTGTCAGAAGTGACTCATAAATCAAAGCCAATCTGATTTAACTGGCCCTCATGCCCTGGTGTGCTCACTCCAACACACAGCAGATCAATTGTCCATTCTGGCAATTGTCTGATCCTGGGTCTGGCATTTTATTCTGCTCCACTAAAGTTGAATCAACTTATGTTGGCTCATCGCCTTTTCCTGAGAATGGTGCCTCAGTGTGGGAAAGCCACTTTTAGACCTTGCATTCCAGGTGTAAGTATTTCTTGTGACACTGTGCTCATTTTCCAGTAGCTGATATAGTTGAGAAAGCTATTTCTGCTATGGACAATAAGGTGGCCTGATGGGTGGAATTTTGAATGGGGAACTAGGAGACTTTATGTAGACTCCAGTGCTAACCTCAATGGGGTCTTATAACACTGCAATGGAGGGTGTTGCTGTGTCTGATTTAAACCCCAAATGACCTAATCAGGCTGAGAACAAATACATATGTGTGCTACTTTGTCCCAGAAGAAAACACTGTGAGAACTGTCCTCTTAAACATGGGGTCCACAAAACATGCCACATTCAGAACAAAAGTACCTAAAATAATCAAGGAGAAGACAGAAGACTTTCCAAACCTCCATTCTTTCCAGTTGCTAGGCATCAGAAATCATGCTGTGGGTACAAGGGCAGTCCCATCCGTAATATTCAAGATGCTAGGCTCATCCAGGATGTGGAAGACAAAGGCTGAGTCCTCTCCTTTGTCTTGAGGTCTGAACTGATGCTTTCTGCTTCCCAGAATAATACTCTAGTCATTGAGCTTGTTAATTAGGTGTTCTCTCAAGCCAGCTACTAAAATAGACTGTCCACAGAACATGGCTGCTGGAGATAGATGATCCTTTAACCCATTTGTTATAGCATTTGCCCAGGCTTTAAGAAAATGAGCTCTTTGTCTTAGATGACATTGAAGGGGGATCTCCAACCTCTCAGTCTTCCATAGCATCACGTTAAATACAATAGCTTCAGCAAGAAGTATTAAGGACACCTCCACTTCTCTTTCTCTTTTAACATTTTAGTTAGTTATTTCACCCCAGACATTAGAAATATGGTTTCAGAACTCCGGATAGAGGTAAGAATTGAATGTGGTTCCCTCATCTCTGGGCTAGCAGATGTAAAAGGTCCCTCAGGTAGGGACCATGGAGGCCCTCAGGACAGAACAGCACAAGATTTAAGAACCCAAAGAGGGCCTGGATTACTTAAGTTTTTAGCCACCTCTCAATCATTTTAGAGAGGTAGAGAAGTTCACCATTGGAAATACAGGAGTCTATGTACTTTAGGTCTATACTGCAGAATTAGGCCATAGCTGGGTAGGGGGTTTGGTCATCTAAAATCTGGACCTGAGTAAGAAGCGGTCAAGAGGTGCTGAAGTTCAGCCTGTGTTCCTTACCCTCATTCTTGCTCAAGTTGAAATGTCGTAGAGCTGAGCTAGTCTGAGGACTAGCTGGATCCCATGCTGGATTCCTTCTGAGGCTTCCCAGTGTTGCAAAGCAGGTAGAGTCCTTCTATTCTTGCATCCTTTACAGCCAGAGGAGAGCCAGAAGATCAACATGTTGCCCTGTCCTTTAAGACCTCTTTTCTTGGCATGTTTCCCACACCAGTGAGATGGGCACAACCTCTTAATCCTTTGGTTATGACTCTGAATACTTATCTTTATTCAGTCCTAGAGTTCACAGGAAGTCGATTTTCTAATTATAAACCAGTAGTTAATGCAGCCAAAAGCTTTCAAATGAGAATTGTGATTTATTTGGCTGGTGTGTAGCTGTTCCGCATTTGCATAATTAAAAGGTACAGAGCGAATGAGCTTTTTCCACAGCCTCAACTGATTTGGTTCAAATTGCAGCTAGGAGATGTATTGCTCATTAATGCCTATCAGTATAGCCATTAGTCAGCAAAACTCTCTGCTTTGTATAATCTTACCAGAGGAAAACTTACACAGCAAATTCCTTCTTGTTTTCATGTGTGCTGGACCAAAAAAATTAGTTTCTACTCTAAAAATAACAGTGAACTGCTTTTCCTCTCAATCTGCTGTAAATCAGGAATGATTTCATTAAAATCTGGACTGATATGGACAGAAAACCAAACGATGTTAGGAAAGAATACAGCTTAATATTTCTGAGGCTTGCTTATCAGTGTATAACGATTGCATTTATTTAAAATACATAGCAGTTAGCATGTTTAATGTTAATAAAACTTACTAAACAGGCAACATGGGTACTCAGTGTGGTGATTTAATTTCAGCATTCTTTTTAAGTGTCTGACCTTCATTCAAAATTGTTCAGTGATGGAGAATCCATGGTCCTTAGGAAGATTGTTTTATTTAACCCCTACCTTCATAATGAAATATTTTTATCTTACTTCTAGCATAAACTGGCTACGTTCAGTCTCTCCCATCTTACCTGTCTGCTGAGTTAAGGAGCTTTTTATTATTCAGTCTCTGACATCCCTAATGCTCATTTTCTTTGACTTTAGATCAACTCCAGAGACGATAATGGTGTGATTGCCGGATCCTGGAACAATTCATATGATTATGGCGTTGCACCTTCAGCCTGGACAGGAAGTGTGGATATTCTCTTGGAGTATTACAGTTCTAAGCAACCTGTGCGATATGGCCAGTGCTGGGTCTTTGCCGGTGTCTTCAACACATGTAGGTATCAGTGAGAAAAGCTCCATGCTGCCATGCAATGTTTGCTTAGCAGAGTTCTCAGATAAAACCAACTGAAATATTTCCTGGCTCTGTGTTGTTCAGGAGTAAATAGTACAGAGGATTAAAAAGACGTGGCAAAAATAACTGGTCTTCAAATAAAACTTCGGTGTGTACTTCAGTTCAGCTGCACTTACACACAGATCTGTTAACTATTTCTGGGTTCAGTAAAATGTATTCAGTGACTCACAAGGGTAAGTTTGTGAGAGAGAAAGTTAAGTCTTTTGGCATGGTCCACATTTCTGTCAGGAAATCTTAGATGAACAGGGTGCTTGTCATCTGGACCTAAAACATTAAATTACTAACCAATATTGGATATGTGATCATGTTTCTGCTGCAGAAAGGCCAAATCTCACCTACTGAGGATTGTTCCCGTAAAAGTTGAGGTGAACTGTCCCTGTACCTGTCTACTGAGCACTGTTAACATTTTCAGCAGAGTTTATGAGCCAGAAGAATGAAGAAACTGCTGGCCTAGTTTATGAATTGTCTATTGTAAACACAGTTGGTCAAACTAGAGTTCTAGAGTTGCTGCAGAGCGTTGCAGGCCATAAAACCCAGTGAGGAAAGCAGCGTTGGATTGGTCCCATTTTTTTTTACTATCTTTCTAGCACTTTCTAACAACGTCACCTGCTAATACACAGGAATATACTGCAGCGTATTAGCAGTCAAGAAGGACTCTCAGACTGTATCAAATGTGCTTTATACGTAAATAGGGACCAGACATTAGAAGCAATGATTATGTCAAGCGTCAGTATAGAGCCAGTTAAGCCGTTCCTATGCCTATGGTACCGACCAATAGAAGAAGCTGAACAGAGACTAGAATTACGTGTTTTAAGCTGAGATGATCTTCCTGAGAAGCACTTACAACATATGCATTTAAGCGTCAGACCACGTTAAGCATTAAGACCACATCAGCGTGTTGCAGGGAGGCACAATGTGTATTTCTGCAGGCTTGGAGCATACTTTTCATCAAGTACTTTTCAGCCACAGCTGAAGGTCCAAGATTTGGTCCTTGTCTTTTAGATGTGAAAAGGAAACTACAGAAAATTCCTCCGTGAAACCTTTCCCTTTTTCATGTACCTTAATACTGTCACATGTTGCTTTCTCAAGGAATCACATTATACTTCTCTTCACATTATACTTTTATAAAAAAATGAAGGCTATTAATCACCCATCTTCCACAGGAAATGTGAAAATTGAATAATGAATGATAAGTTGAAAGAGTAGTTCTTCATCCCCAGGCAGCTTTGGGCATCTCTTTTTTTTCACTTTATTTTTGCCTGTTCTGTATTTGTTTCATTTTGTACATAATTTTCCTCTTGTCTGGATAACTGACTTTCGTAACTCATTCTGGTTACCTGAGTTAGTTCAAAAACTATTCAAAAGATTAAGGACCTCAGAAATAAAGCTGTCTTCTGACTACCTAGCCTTCTGCTGGCACACACTTCTCACAGCTGCAGTGGGGGATGGAGTTCCAGATTTCTCTGCTTCTCATAGAATCATAGAACGGTCTGGATTGGAAGGGATCTTGAAGATCATCTCATTCCAACTCCCCCGCAGTTAGCAGGGACATCTTCCAATAGACTAGGTTGCTCAAAACCCCATCCAGCCTGGGCTTGAAGACTTTCAGGGATGAGGCATCTTCAACTTCCCTGGGCAACCTGTTCCAGTGCCTCACCACTCATAGTGAAGAGTTTCTTTCTAATATCCAATCTAAACCCCACCTCTCTCAGTTTAAAGCCATTCCTCCTTGTCCTATCAGTAAAGACCTTGTAAAAAGTTCCTCTCCAGCTCTCTTACAGAACCTTTAGGTGCTGCAAGGTGCTATAAGGTCTCCCTAGAGCCTTCTCTTCTCCAGGTAGAACAGCCCAACTCTCTCAGTTTTGTATTCATAGGATAGGTACTCCAGCCCGCTGATCATCTTCATGGCCCTGCTCTGGACTTGATTCAACAGGTTCATGTCCTTCGTGTGCTGAGGACCTCAGAGCTGGATGCAGCACTCCAGGTGGGGTCTCATGAGAGCAGAGTAGAGGGGCACAATCACCTCCCTCAACCTCTTGGCCACATTGCTCTTGATGTAGCCCTGGATACAGTTGGCTTTCTGGACTGCAGGCACACACTGCCTGGTGATGTTGAGCTTCTTGTCAACAGGCACCCCCAAGTCCTTCTCCTCAGGGCTGCTCTCAGTCAGTTCTCCCCAAGCTGTATTTTTGTTTGGGATTGCCTCAACCCACGCGCAGGACTTTACACTTGACCTTGTAGATCTTCATGAGGTTCACACAGGCCGACCTCTCAAGCCTGTCAAGATCCCTCTGGATGGCATCCCTTCCCTCCAGTGTGTCAACTGCACTACACAACTTGGGGTCATCAGCAAACTTGCCAACAGTGCACTCAATCCCATTGTCTGTGTCGCTGACAAAGATGTTAAATGTCACCAACACCTGAGGAATGCCACTCCTCACTGGTCTCCACCTGGACATTGAGCCACTGACAGCAACTTCTTGAGTGCAACCATCCAGCCAATTCTTTATCCACCAATTGGTCCATCCATTAAATCCATGTTTCTCCAGTTTAGAGACAAGGATGTTGCATGGGACAATGCATGGGACTTGCACTCTGTTTTGTGCAAGTCCAGATTCTTTCATGTATCTGGAGAGGCTCCTGTTTTGACTGGGGAAGGTGCTGGCAGTGCTGTGTCCTTCACGCATGAAATGCTTAATTTTATTCCTGGAGCAGTGGGATAATGAGCAATCACCACCCACATCTAAAGAATCTGAGAGATATCTACTTCCCTCACTGTCTGAGGCTACATGGTCTGTGCTTGATGCTCCTCAGCCTCTGCACAACACAATGGGTTCAAAAAGGCTTGTGCAAATGGAGGAATTCCTTGCAGTGGCTTCCATGGCCCACTTTGTGTCCTCTGCCTGTTGCCTTGTCTGGATTTCTCTAGATCACAGACATACACACACGCCAGTTCTCCCACCTTCCCCCTGCACTGGCCCTGAATCACCACTACGCAATATTTCGCCTGCAGGCCACTGTGAAACTGGGGCGATGCAGCAGGGGCCCGGAGCCTGCTGTGTTAAATGGAGAGGCATATTTATCTGGGGCAAAACTAGACTTGGTTTGCTGACTAAGTTAGTCAAGTCAGAGACCTGGCACTTCTTACTGCTGCAAGGATTGCTGAAGTACAAAGTTTGTTGAACATTATGAAATGGAAATGTTGTCTGGTGGCTGATCTGATGATAGCCACTGATATATCCATCTGCTGATCACTACAGAGAGGACAGTGAAGGTCCAAACAGTCATGTGAAACTAACAGGGTTGTTTTGAGGTGATTTTGAGTCTCTCTCAACTCCCAGTGTTTTATCATTGTGACCAGTCCAGCTTTCCAAGGTTACTATAATGTACGCTCTGGATATTCATCCGTTAAAAATGCTAAAACATTTGAGAAATGGTCATTAACCTTGAAATTGTCAGACAAATTATTTTCAATGAGCCCTGATGGCTCATGTGCTGGAAGCCTTGGAGGGCACTTGAATTAAGTTTAATCAATAGGTACATATGGTATTGGATGCATCCAGGTAATTTGTCATCCAGGAACTTGAAATGAATGTGCAGTGTTACACTTTATTGGGAGTCACAGTAGTGACACTAATGAATATACAAAACCCAGCAGTAGCAGGAAGAGCTGTTCGACATTGCAGCATTGGAACTATTTTTAAATAGGATTTTCAATAAAAATCTTTCCCCTTAAAAAAAAAAAAAAAAAAAAAAAAAAAAAAGGGGGNAAAAAAAAAAAAAAGGGTGGGGGTGGAAACCAACAAACACTCTGTTTTCTGCAGAACCATGTTGGCTCCTAACTTGGAAAAAAAGGAACTTTTTTTGGCTGAGAAACAAAATCATCTGGAGAAGCTGAGATGATGTGTGACCCTGCAACCCTACTCCCTCTCAGGGCTGTGCTCCATGCCTATTTATCAGCCAGGGTGCACACAAGCACAGAAACCTACTGATGCACTACTGCAGACTACAGACATAACTGTAGCATCTCCACATTTCCCAAAACTACCACTTGTCAAATGGTGAGAAGAGTCACCAGCATTACAGTGAGATGGTCTGAGATTTAGGGCCAGGGCCTTTTTTTTTTTGGTCCTCCTTTTAAGGTCCTTTATGAGAAGGGACTATTGGCTCTCAAATACTAATAACTTAATATTCAATACGAATTATGCAATGCATTTTATTCTGACTCTCAAGCTCTGTCATTTCAGTTGCAAATAATGCAGATTTTCACCATTGCTAGCAATAATTTTCTGCTTTATTCTTTGTGTTCTCCTTATCCTTGCTGACAGCAGATGTGAAACAGGAAAGCTGCAAATCAATCAAAAGGAGATACTTTCTATTAAATTTCTTTTTAGCATAATCTCACGATTCTCCTGAATTACTCATACTAAGAGACCTGAAATATTTTTGCATTTCTTGCAAGTTCAGACTTGTTTTTCTTTGTACCGCATTTGGTCATGCAGTTGACCCACTGCACCAGATTTGTCCTGAAAGGCTGCAGTGTTGCTATGGAAAACTGCTTTAAAACTATTAGTAATTAGCTGCTTAGGTTATAACCATTGTACCACTACGTACCCTGAATGCTCACCATTTTGGGACCAAATAAAATATTTACCAAGTGCTATATAAAGACAGATAGGAGGAATTATTTGGGTTGTTTTGACTGAGTTTTCCCATTTTATGGGAAAAATGGGAAAGTTATTAACATTATTCTAGCTATTAACATTTTCTGTCCCCCATCCTGTCATCCATGAACACAGTCTTCATATTTGTCCTCCTCATCACACTTTTGTCTTTGCCACAGTCCTGAGATGCTTGGGGATACCTGCAAGACTCATCACCAACTACTCCTCTGCCCATGATAACAATGCCAATTTACGGTTGGACTTCTTTCTGGATGATGAAGGAAAAGTGGACACCAGACTTACAAAAGACTCTGTCTGGTGAGTCTTCCTGGAACATGCCTTTAATGTGTCAATGATATAAGTAGTAAAAAGCATGATGGCAATGCCTATGTTTTATTTATTTCTCTGTGCATTGAAGAACACTGCCAGCTTATGTGAAACAGACTGGATTGTTAGTAGGCTGACTAATATGAAGTGCTTGTTGAGTGAACAAATCCTAGGGGATCCTGCTAGTACTGTTACCATACAGTGTCCATTTGAGCACACTGGAGGAGAACTGGAATGGGCTGGTGCTCCTTAGGGACAAGCTGTTTCTAAAAACAGAAAGGGGTACGATGGGCACTTCCATCCTTCTGGAGCTAGGCTCAAAGGTGTACCTCAAACTTTATGGAAAAACATCCTTCTTGTTTTGCCTGTTCCCAGTTTCCACATTTATAGACTGGTTTTACATTGTGTACATGCAGTCATTGTTGCGTAGGTACCTTCCAAAATAAATCCAGTTCAGCTGAAAAAGTGAAACAAGTCAAGGTATCATACAAGATACTGAAATTCCATCATCAGATTTATAAGAAGAAAACTCCCTAGGACCAATAAATAGAGTTTACACATTTTTTTGCTTAAGGTAGTCCTCTAACTGGCTCTTCAAATTCTTGCTGTCTGTTGTCTGACAGGAGAAGTGTAGCATTTATTGATTTTATGCTCTGTGTGGGTTATTGGCCTTCAAGCCCCTCCTCCTCAAAGTGAAGCAGTGAATATGACCTCTATATTCCTATATTCAGGAGATAATCATCCTATTCAATGTTAATATACTTGATTTGTGTCAATGATATCTTCAATCATTAGCATAGCTGCTCATCAGCATGTTTCATTAATAACTTTGTCTACAGAAGTCTTTATACTAAAACTGTAATAAACCCATTACATGGTGGAGGAAATGACTGAATCTGGTATTGCAACTTCTTTTATGTGATTTTCATAATCAAGAGGAAATCTAAGGAAAACAATTAGGTTCATTTACATCTGAAGCTTGTATCACAGCATCATAGAGTAGTTGAGACTGGAAGGGACCCATCGAAGTCATTCAATCCTCCTGCTCACAGCAGGGTTAACTAGAGCTGGTTGCTCAGGGCTGTATCCAGTTGGGCTTTGAGTATCTCCAAGGAGGGATACTCCACAAGTTCTCTGAGAAACTCATGCCAGGGCTCAACCATTCTCACAGTAATAAAGTGTTTCCTGAATTTTCTGTGTTTCAATATGTACCTGTTGCTTCTTGTCCTGTGACTGGGCTACTGAGAAGAGTCTGGCTCTGTCTTCTTTCCCTCAACTCCCTAACCCTGCATTTATACACATGGATAAGGTCCTATTGAGCCTTCCCATTTTCAGACTGAACAGTCCCAGCTGCCTTAGCTGCTCCTTGTGTGCAGTGTCTGTTCTATC
Organism: Oxyruncus cristatus; assembly: GCA_013399855.1. Classification (NCBI taxonomy): domain Eukaryota; kingdom Metazoa; phylum Chordata; class Aves; order Passeriformes; family Cotingidae; genus Oxyruncus; species Oxyruncus cristatus. Next base: position 111,687 of record VXAY01001371.1, on the reverse strand, counting down.
AGCTATTCCTTCTAGTTTTCTATATCAGCAAACTTGCTGAGGGTGCGGTGGGTCTCATAATCCAGGTCATAAAGGAAGCTGTTAAATAGTATTGGACCCTGTATTGACCTCTGGGGTAGACAACTAATGACCAGGCTCTAGCTGGAGTTCACACCACTGATCACAGCCTTCTGATCCCAGCAGTTCAGACAGTGTTCAGTATATCTTACGGTCCACTTGTCTAGTCTGTAGTTCAATGGTTGGTCTATGAGGATGTTCTAGGAGATGGTGCTAAAGTCAAAAGGACCAATCTCCATGCACTCTTCTCCCCTTGTCCTTTCAGTCATTCATTTCATCAGTGAAGGCTATCGGGTTTGTCAGGCACAGCTGGCTGCTTGTAAATACATGCTGACTACTGCCAATCACCTAGTCCTTAATACGTTTGGAAATGTTTTCCAGAATTTGTTCTGTAACCTTGCCGGGGCTCAAGGTGAAGCTCACAAGTTAGTAGCTCCCTGGATACTCCCTCTTCCCTTTCTTGAAGAATGGAGTGATAATTGTTTCCTTCCAGTCCTCAGGAACCTCCTCCAATTGCAATGATCTTTCACAGATAGATATGAGTTATCTTACAGTGACACTGGCCAGCTCCCTCAGCATTTTTGGATCCATTCCATCAGATGCATTGAACTTGTGTGTATCCAGTGTGTTTAACTAGTTCTAACTTGTTACTCATCCACAGATGGTAAGTTTTCATTACTCCAAACTTTCACACTGGTTGTAGAGGTTGGAATTGCTGAAGGCAAATCTTGGCAGTAAAAACCGAGGTAAAGAAGACATTGAACACTTCGGTCTTCTCTTAATCCTTTGTCACCCGGTCACCCGCCCTGTTCAGCAGCAGCCCTGCATTTTCTGTAGTCTTCCTTTTGATACTGATGTACTTGTCTTTCTTACTGCTGTTCACATTTCTTGACATACTCTGTTTGATCTGTGTTTTGGCTTTCCTAAACCTGTCCCTGCATGCTCAGACAGGGACTCTGTATTTCTTCTGGTCTCTGCTTCCCTCTCTTTCTTAGCACCTTTTTTTAAAATGTTTAACTGGGACCACCTTGTGAACTTGTGCCACTTTTGGTTGATTTCCTGCACACAAGAATGGACGATTCCTAAGCCTGGAGGAGGTGACCCTTGAAAAACAACCATCTCTCCTGGATCCATCTTCTACCCAGAATTGCTTCCCATGGGATTCATCCAAGCAAGATCTTAAACAGGTCTTAGCCTATTCTCCTGAAATCCAGAGCTGTGGTCCTGCTATTTGCCTTGTTTCCTCCTGTTAGGATCCTTTATATCTGGTCTATGAGACAGCAGGACCTCAGTAGGTCTCATGGGGCTGGACCTTCTATGGCTCAGAGAGCTGTAAAGAACAGTCTTCTGAAACCTCCTCTGCCTATAAATGATGTGAAATAAGACCCAGTGACTGGCTGCCTCACTGCTCAGTCCATACACACCCAGTAATGGATCATTGCTATGCTTCAGAATTTTCACTGTCTCATCTCTTTTTCTTTCCTTCTCCTACCTAGCCTATGTAACACCTCTCACCCACTTTTGACATTTCCTTTTACTTCCTTATGTATCTTTTTCCCACTTGTTTCCCAAGACTTCTTAATTCAATCCTGGTTTTTTCCATTCTTTTGGGACAGGGTCAGATCATCCACAATCATCCTAGCTCCACTGAAATCCATACGCACCTTTACACTGCCATTTCATCCTCTCATCCCACATTTGCTTTTCTTTGGCTTGAATACTTTTTGAACCACCTTGTTCATCCTTTAATCCATCTGGTGCATTTATTAGTACATGGTGCACATAACCCTTTGGGCATGACTTAATATATATACCTCTTTTCATTTCTCCTCTGTGTCCTTTCTTTTCATTACTCTGTAACACTCCATGGTAGCCCACATGCTGACTTTTATTGGCTTGTGTCTTAACCTTGATTTTTTTTTTAATGTCTATTTTATTTCTTTGTTTTTTTTTAAGAGTACAAGCTCGAGGTATTTATAATGTTTTTTTAAATGCATTTCTCAATTTTATTTATAATCTCCTGAAAACTGGAAGCAAAGCTCTTTTTCTCTATTAATATATCATTTCTATTGTACTTGTACTCAAGCCTTGTACTGCTGAAGCTGATCTGTCTTCAGGTTTTAAATACTCTCAGACTTCAGGGATATTTGGAGCCAGAATTTTTAGTCCAATCAATCTCAGTGTGGGGCTCCCTCTGAATGTTATTTGACATTTATTTATTTTTATTAAAGATCATCTTCTCCCTCAGGATAGGAAACAACAACAACACCAACAAAACACATATACAAAATTACACAGACTTTGCAAAAAGTTATTTTTATAAAGCTGGCCGGATTTGGGCCCATCAGTACTGTGTCTGTCCCCTTATTTTGTTCTCCTTGTCTTTCTTAATGATGATATAAAGACACTTACAGAATTTTTGTCTTGGATGGGAATCAAGACTCACTCCTACTGTGAGGTCCAAGCAGATCGACATCAGTACCTTAACAGAAACTTGCTTGATGTCACCGCACACCATGGGGGTTCACCCATGCCCAGGCCTGTGGAGAAAGCCTTCCTGAGACCTCTGCTTTCCCATTCACTTCCAGATCCCTTTGCTCTAATTTCTCAACAATGTTATCAGTGCCCCTCTTGACCTCAATGCCTGAACCTGTCAGCTAATAAAAGGACAGCAGCTGTTTCCAGCATGTGCCTGTCCCATAACCAGTATGAACTGCCCTTCTTGAACTGTCTTCCAGGCATAAAACCCACCTGGTCATCTTTTATTAATTTCCCCATTGCTTTGTTTAGTCTATTCGTAATTATCTCTGTAAATATTTAATGGTCACTACATTGATCTGTATTTCCATTCTTGCTTTCTTTAATGTCTCAGGCTTGCTGTAGAATACAAGAATTACAGAACCAGTTTAACAAATTATGTTTGCGGAGCCACCTCTTCAGCTATGCTCACTTCTACTAAAGAAGTGCTACATTTTGGAGAGGCAAATGTTCCCCTCATCCCTTCTCTCCTTAATGTTCACAGTTTTACAAGCAATGTCTTTCTGTCCATTCACATTCGGTATCCTAAAGCTTATTTGTTATTTGGATGGCAGCAGACCTAAAGAAATTGCCATCCTGTTGTGTCCAGCACTACACCAACAGAAACCAGAAAGAAAGGTCCTGTCCCTAAGATGAATATAGAAAAAAATATAGAAAAAGCTGCATTGTCTAATTACGGAATTGAGGTAGATCTGCCATTTTCCATGCTGTTAAACCCAACCCCTTGCTTTTATCATCCTTCCCTTCTGCTCTTCAGGTTCTTCCTTTGCAGAACACAAAGCGAAAGACACATCTGACTTTGATTCAAAGTGAACCAGTAAAGGCTTCAGGGCAGGGATTGGCTTTCTCGCATGTTGGCATAGCATTATTCAAGTACTCACCTACCATGAAGTGCCATCCCATCCTCTGGTAGCCCTCAGCAAAGCTCTGTGAGCATGATTCAGCATTGCATACTCTCAGCAGCATCAAAAATTCTCTGAGTGTGTGTCATTTTCCTTGAATAATTCCTTTTTCTGTAGTGCTGCTTCATTAACTCTCCTAACTGACAAGTTTTACCCTGATCCAAGCTTTCATTTTCACTTTGAAATGTCTTGTTAGACAAGCCTCAGATCCTTCTCACTCTGCTCTATGGTTGGTTTTCACCTATTATTAACAACATGGTCAGAGTTTAACAATCCCCATTTTGGTTGCTAATATCACTGCGTGTACTAGGGGCTATATCGGCAGCTATACAGATGTAATTTTATTCAGAACTGCTGTAGGATATATATAATTTGCAAGAAAAAATGCCTGTTTCTCTATTCCTTCCTTCTTTTAATTTTTTTGCAGTAATAAAATTCAAACCCTTTGCTGGCTGTACTGCAAGACCCTTTTCCTAGATTATCTGATCTTCTTGCTTGTGTTCTCCCTTGAGCATCAGTATCCTTGCAGAAAGTTACAAGATCTGTCTTTCTTTTCCTCTCATCTTTGAAACATCCTGGGTAGACTGTGATGGTACTCTTGAGCTTTTTTTTTCGTTTTCTGAGCGTGCAGCCAAGTGAGAGCTTTTCATGCCTGAGCACATAGATGAACTACCCTCAGAATTTCACCTTTCAGCATACTGTCCTGGGCCCTAAAGGCAAGACTTGGCCCACAGTGGTTCTAAGTGGGTTTTATGAAAAGCTGTGTGTTTTAGGACAATGCTCTCATTGTCAAGACACACTTATAAAAATTCCTTATAAGGAATGCAAAGTGAGAATAGTCTTAGAAAGGCTATGCATGGTCTTTTACTCAACCAGCACAGAACAGCTAAGCATGTTTGTTTTAAGTCATGAAAACTGCACACTGCACGTCATGGAGTTGATCCTGAAATCTCTTCAGAAGAGATGCCCAAGCTTCAGTCTTAATGATTATAAAGCAGACTATGCTTCATTGGCTGGAAGATTCAATGTTTGCAGGCAGATTGAAGTGGAGGTGTATGGCTGGAAAGGGATTCTGGTTTGTGTAGCTCTACATCTACCCCAACAGTCTCCAAACACTGGAATATTTTCTGAGACATTTACATTCAGAACACATTAGAAGAATCAAAAAAGCTTCTTCAACTTGTAGTCAAGAAACTACAAAGAAGGATTGTGAATTTCAGATTTTTACCAATTGGTAACAATCTTTTAGACTTAAAAACCTCTTCTCTTAGAAGAGTCAACTATTTTATCCTTGAATTGGTAAACTTTGTTATTGAAGAAATGGCAGGGCATAAATACACAGATTTGTTTTGGTCTGTATGTTTCTTTCCAAGAATTTAATATTTTGGTCACATCTCTTGTCTAAGGAATTATCATTGCTGGAATGAAGCTTGGATGACCAGACCTGATCTTCCTGTTGGTTTTGGAGGATGGCAGGTTGTTGATGGGACACCTCAAGAAACCAGTGATGGTAATATTGCTAGAAGTCTTCCTTAGCTCACTTTCTAATGTTTGGGATTTTTGTGGCAAACCATGAGCTGATGACAGCTGAGCCAGTGGCACCATATGACCAGTGACAACATCTTGAAACAGATTAACCACAGTCACCTGTGCTCAGAGCCATCTCCTGATTTGTTTTGAGCTCTAAAATAAATCTGTCCTTATTATAACACTGGTCATGATGCATGGGCACAAAATCCTGCATGAGAAAGGCCCTGCTTGCTACAGAAGAGAAGTAATCCTGTTGCCAAAGATGGCTTCTAAAGTTCTAGAGCATCTATACAAGATCGTGATGAAATTAGTTCTCCTTCATTTTATGCAGCCCTAGCTAAACTTCCTGAGCAGACAGTAGGCAGGAGAGAAAAAGTGAAAAGCCACCTCTATTTCTTCCCAGTCCTTAATTTTCCAGCCCTTAAGATACATACTTCGCAAATTGTCCGTGAGATCTTTCTCAGCCTGTGGTGTAGCCGAGTCCTCCCAAAATTATCTGCTTTAACCAAAATCAGCTATAAGTGTGTTTCAAGCACTTGAGACTTACAGTGGACTTTATGGTGCCATTAAAGGTACCCAACCATCAGGTTGTTCCAGGCTTGAGTCTGTGCTGTCTAGAGGGCTGGTAGCAGAAATTAAGCTTCTTGTTTCTTGGTCAGAGTTCCTGTAAACTATTAAAAGAGTAAGCCAAACCCCAAGAATTCTGTTCTTTCAGAAAATATAGCATTTTTACGTATTTTTAATTAATTTAGTCTCTGATATTTTCTCTCTTCTCCCTGTAGGTATGTACAGGTGTGGTCCAGCCTCAGTTCAAGCCATTAAACACGGTCACGTTTGCTTCCAATTTGATGCTCCTTTTGTCTATGCTGAGGTATATACATGAAAATTTTTATTGCAATGAGTGATACCAGTGAGACCAAAGTGAGACAGAAGATAGGGCTCCACCACCATTTATGAATTGAGAAGTTACTTCATGTATACTTCGTGTCACAGAACAACCTCATCATTATGTTTTGACATGCAGGCCAGTAGGTGTGATACGGCTCTAATGAATAACAGAGATCTCTCTCATTTCTGCTCACCAATGTAATAAGCAGAAAAAGTTACTCTGACACAACTGGAACTTCAGGCTATGGTCATTTTTTCTTCCAAGATTCAGCTATGCTGGCAAATGGGTTACTGGCTCTAGCTGCTTATCTTTGTTCACCACATTCCTTTTGGTTGCTGTGGGTAATGGAGAGCTCACATGGGTGGTTTGACTCACAGATCTGAGAGGGAAATATCTCAGTAAGGAGCTAGAGAGCCTGGTCTGGAGTTTTAACCGCTTGCATCACCGGAGGTGGTATGCCCAGAATTGCAGCAGCTGCAGGACAAGTTTCTCCCTGATTGAATTGTATGTAGCTTAGGACAGAAAAGAATAAAGATATTTTATCTATTAAGCATTCCCCTCTTTATTTCTAAAGCTTTTTGGTACAAGAAATATGTAATCATGCTCCCCAAACTTGATTTATATCGCTCTAGCCTACTCAGGTTTATACTCTCTGTTGTTCTGAAGCTGTGGATAGTAAAATGCATCTTAGCACAGGACTACTTTTAAACATGAGACTTCAATGTGGGTAACCAATGGAATGTCAATTAAACGATCATTGTTTAGAGGTGAGATAGGCTGACTTCTCCACCTCTCTCTACTTCCATGTATCTCAATCTTTTTTCATTTAATCTTGTAGGTGAATAGTGACATTATTTTCTCAAGAATGAAGAAAAACGGAACCCAAGTGATAGAAAGAATTGACACAACCCATATTGGGCAGTTGATTGTGACCAAGGAAGTTGGAGGCGATGGAATGGTGGAGATTACTGAGGAGTACAAGTTCCGTGAAGGTAACCTGAAATGGGGTGGGACCATACCAATGTACATGTACCAGATCATCACGTACATATATCAGATCTTACATGATGGATTTGCAAACCTCTGGCACCGAGGGATCTTCATGAGAAGGTGCCAAAGTGCCTTCTGCAACTCTTTATTTGTAAGTCCATCCCAGAGACACTGTAGATGCCTTGATCACAAGGCACAAAGAGAGCACAAACTTTGCCACTCAGAAATGCTTTGGAATGAGTAAGCTGTAGTCACGGAGCAACTCAAAGTATTCAAAACTGTTCAAGGTTTTCTTTTCTGTACAGCTGTTTAGACACTTCCTACTCAGGCCAGATGTTTGGAAAGAGTAAGTCCATGTAGCCATATTGATAGGAATTCAGCTACATTGATTTGTCCGACATAGCTTAAATACCAACTCACTTGGAAGCTGTGAAGTTCTCCTAATAAAAACGTTACCTCAGGAAGGTTCACTGTCCTCATTCAGTCATTTCAGCTTCTACAAACTATGGAAGATGCACCCTTGTGATCAGTAGGTGGGCTAATGCAGTATTGCTGTTTCTTTTCTAAATCTGATTTTCATTTTTTTCTAGGCTCAGATGAGGAGAGACTGTCTCTTGAGACTGCTGTGATGTATGGAGTTAAAAAGCAAACTACCCGAGATACCACATATCAGCCACAAACAGATATTGACATGGACTTCCAAGTGCAAAAGGCAGTCCTTGGCAATGACTTTAAAGTCACTATAACTTTCAGGAACAGAAGTCGCAACTCCTACACTGCTACTACCTACCTTTCGGGCAACATAGTGTTTTATACAGGAGTCCCAAAAAGTGAATTCAAGAAACACTCTTTCGGTGCAAAACTGGAACCCTCTTCATGTAAGACTTGCATAGTTGTTTTTTCAAAACTGCTAGCTTTTTTTCTGTCTTACTCACTGTCACCAATGTTTTTACCTATGGGTAGAGGCAACTCTAGTAGCTAGGGGTAGGATATTCTCTGTGGTATCAGAAGGTCTCACTCTCAGCTCTGGCCCATTTATCATGGTCAGTCAGGGCTGAGGCTGTTTTCTTCAGGCTGTTGCTCCCTGCATAATGCTCTCTTGCACCAAGCCTCATGTCTGGGAATTGTTTATTTTTCTTATTTAGTACAAAAGAAAGCAAAGGAGCACAGAGATTAAGCTGCAAGGTGGTGTTTTTCATACCTTTATTCTCCTTGCAGCATCTTAGCAGGTGAAGGAGAAGGTCTGGTTCCTCAGGGTATCATGTACAGAGACAAAAAGGTGAATACTTCATCTTACCTGGTAGAAGCTGGCAAGTTCTGAGTAGATTCAAGTGGATATCTGGCTTTGGAGGACTGGGTGGTTCGGGATTTTGTATTTACATTGATCTATAAAGTTTATATGTAACTAGAATGTGTCATTATAAAGGAGGGACATCTGTCAGCCGGGCAGGAAGAATTCCAAAGGTGAGTTATCTTTACAAAGACAGCATTTACTTTTCCTAGTGCCCTCTGGACTGCAGTAGGGAGATCTTGCCTCCCACTTCTCATCAGAAAAGTGGTTCCTCACAGACTAGCTCAGGAGGCTGAAGGCAGTATTTTGCACTCCTCAAAGTAGGCGAGAGGGAGATTCTCCTTTTTTAATTTGGACATAACCAACCTATTTCCTGTCAGCTATCAGAGCTCCAGTCAGAAAACAGCTGGGATTGAGGGACATGCTGTACTCTGAAGTGCTATCAAGCAGACTGGTTGTAGATCCTTGACTTCTCTAGCGACAAGTGACTGCCAATCACTTGCTCTCCTGACAGGCTTGTGTCCTTTGTCAGTGTCTCCAGATCAGCAGAAGTGATGAAAACATCCTCTTATGAGGCTGAATCAGAGGATCCTCCACTTGAGTTCGCTGCTGAGACAGTCGGGAGCAATGATTTTCCCTTCTTGACACTGCTACTGGGCAAAAGCAATCTTTCTGAGCACAGCAGGAGTTGGTGGGACTTTGGGAGCCCGAAGGATGAGCGCCTTCATCTGGCTCTGCTGCTGGATCACAGCAACCCTAGCTGACCTCTGACCTTTCTCATCTGTCTTGTCAACCTCATCCCAGCTCAAGTGACACTGAGAACCCTCTTTCTTCAGTTTTCCTCAGAGTTTTGTCTTGGTTAGAAGCCTCCATGGGACCACAGTTCCTGTCATGCCACAAAAAAAAATCCTCTTTCTTCCTCACTCTGAGGAACATATTATTTGGAGCCAATGAATCTCCATAAAGTACAAGTCCACTTTATGGGGATCTACAGGTGAAGGTTAATAAAACATCTACCTCTGATCTGTAACAAAGATCTGACAGATTTGTGGTTCTTTCTAACTCCCTGGATCACTTGCAGGGGTTCTGGAAATAGTCACTGGCTTGTTCCAACACAGCCTATCAGAACACAGTGTGAGGGTTTATAGTGGCTTACATCAGTCACTAAATATTTGATCTGAAATACTTCAAAACTTTGGGACAATTGACCAGGTACAGTAAAAAAATAATTTTCAATGGTCTTGGTCTAAATTCTATGCCACTTCTTTGATGAGGAAAGATTCAGTCAGCTTGTAGGAGAGGTGCAAATACCTACTACGCTTTCTGGCTGTGATCTGTGCTTAGTTCCAGGACTTGTTTATGTCTGCTCTTGCATCAGAGGTCTGTGTAAGGTATTATTATCTAAAATACAGCTTCTGCAGTGCTTTGAGGCTCACCTCTTTCCTCTTTGCAAGAAATTAAATGAACAGATGTTTAAGCATCACTGCACCCCATAATTCATTTTTTCTAAGTTAAGTAAATGGTTTGTAAAAAGCTTCTTGAAATCATGCTGGAAACTCTGAATTGAATGATGGTGAGTGAACCCAGACTGGGGAGAGGCACCTGAGAGAGTGGAACATGGATTTTTATGCATATGTACCAAGAGTATGTCCCCATCACTGCTCCTGGCCAATGAGACAATTTTTAAGGTATTCCCACCTTTCAGGGTAGAAATTAGCTTATACCTGAGCTACAGTCATTGATTTGTGGGGCACTTTGTCCTGCAACAGGACAAAAACCCCTCACAAATTACACCATCCCTGAAGGTGATACGTGAAACTCAAGCATGAATTCTTTCACCTTTGCCTCAGAAAGGAGTACATGTGCAATTAGGAATAGTGTCTGACCAGATGGGCAGTGTGAAGAGAGGCAGCGCGATTATTTCTAAGTGCATGAGAACATTCTGTCAGGGGTGTAATGGGAGAATACCTTCTGAGGCACTCAGTCAGGATTTGTAGGCTTTGTTCATGGCAAGAAGCCTGAGTGTGTGTATATATATATATAGGTTTTATATATATGTATATGTATATATAACAAAAACATTACAATACAATAAAGATGTGTCAAAGGCCTTCTTCCAGCACATGCTACTGAAAGAAGGCAGCAAACTAAGTTGTCAAACAGGAAACGAATAAATGATTTTCAGAATAATGATTAAAGGAATCGTGTGGGTTGAAAATCTCTTTGAGGATTTGAATAGCTTAAACCTTCCAGTGCCTTCAAAGGTGCTCTCGCATCTACTCAGTTATATTTAGTTTTCTCTGGGTTTTTTGAAAGGCTGTAAGGCTCAATGTTGTGTTTCCCTTGGCTTTCCCATGTGCAGTGAGTGGTACTGGCAACTTAGCAGCACAACCAGTGCTAAGGAAATGGAAGTCTATTCTTTTTTTTCCTGTGGTGATTAAATCTAAACAGAAAAGTTTGTCTTTTCTTCCACTGTAAAGTGGAATGTCTTAGAGTTTAACTAATTTGTTTACCTATTTACTTCTCAGATGAGAAATACCTTGCCTGATTTATAATTTACAGTTAAGAGCATTATGGGAAATTCTTTTACACAAGATACATAGTGAGAGGGAGGGAGCAGGAGCACATCAAGTAAATTTAAGGCTGGCCTAGTAAATCCAGGTCAGGTGGTCACCAAGGGAGTAGCTTTGAAACCAAATCAAGGAACTGGTTTTGATGTGAGCAGATCAAAAGAGTGAAAAGGGGTGAATGTCATTTACCCAACTGAGTTCAATTATCTCAGTGTTTACAGTGTATGTCACAAATACAATACAAATAACAGACAACAGTAATCATCATAGCTAACAGATGGGAGATCTTGATGTGTTTACTAGGGTTATAATGAATGTTTATAGAGACAAGAGCTCCAGGTCTATATATTCTGCCTGGTCACTTTGTTAGCAGGTCTGCTTCTCTGCATCACATTCTCACACCATTGTTGGCCTGGGAATTGCAGTTCAATATAGTTAAAATTAATGATTCCCTGCATATCAGCTGTCTAGCCTACGGGGACTTGTTTCTTCCAATAATTATTGTCAGGGAGCACGTGAAAGCTCTCTGGAGGGTACGCTGGTGACAGGAAGATCTTCTTGCTAAATTTTGCAGACAAGTCCAGTGTAGAACAAAGGCAGATATCCAGATATGCCCTGGAGAACAAGTGGTCTCTCATCGAGCCTGCATGGGCTCATACCCCCAGTTGCTGCTCTGGTGGCATCCCTGTTCCAGGAAGAGAGGCAAAAGAAGCACAGGAATAAAGTAAAAAAAGCAAACATTTACAGGAGTGACATTTAAAAGCTGTTTTGGTCCTTTATGCCCAGTAGATATGTATTGCCAATCTTCCCTCTCACTTATTTTGCAGTAGTGCCTAGAAAATTTTCAACAGTCATCTGGGGCCATGCTGAGATTACTGGGCGGAGGCTGTGTATAAACCCTGCCCTTGCCCCTAGGGGCTCACAACCTAAATGGAAAGAGATAAAAATTAGAGGGGAAATGGTGAAGTAAAGAAGTGAAATTAGGTTGGGGGGAAAAAAATCAAAGCCATTCTTTGGGTCATAAGCCACCTTTTTTCCAAGGCGTTTACATGACCAGCACTGGCCATGATGGGAGGAGCAATTAGAGATTAGACTGCTTCAGATGCCTTTTATCTTTCCTGTTTCCCCCCTCAGCTAGCTCTTTCGATGTTGTGATCAAATCCAGTGAGTACATGAGTGACCTGCTGGAGCAAGCCTCCTTCCATTTCTTTGTGACTGCACGGATCAATGAAACGGGGAAGATTCTGGCCATGCAGAAGGCGACCATCCTGGAAATTCCCACCCTGCGGATCAAGGTAGCTCAAGGTTGTGGTGGAAGAGGGTGACCACCATGTCGCACAAGGCTGTCACATTGACTTCTGGGATGGAGGAGTGTATGTGTGTGTGTGCACATTAGACTGTCAGTCTAACGTGGACCTTATAAAACAGGGTCTGCCTGGAGTATATGAGAGTTTATAGGTATGTTATATACTGTATTGAGTATTCCCACATCGAAGATGGAGGCTGATAGCAGCACTAATAGCAAAAAGATGAAATGATCTCAGTGGAGGAAGGAGGGGAAAAGATTTGAAAAAGCTGGAGAAACTCAAAGACTAAGAGATAACTCACACAAGTCTTTAACTATTTCAAAAGTCTATTATATTTAAAGCAACATAGAACAGAGGCCTCTTGCTGAAGAATGAAGAACACTGCAGTTGAGGTGATTTTGCTTGGAGAGCTTCTGCAGGTATTTTGGAAAGTTTCTCCAAACGTGGATGGGAGGCACTGATTTGGGACAATGCTTTTAGGATTTCGGTGCTTTGCTGCCACTGTGTCAATGTACTGTCAGTGGTGTTCCCTGAAAGCTGAAGCATTTCTGCATTGTACCTATGAAAATGTAGAAGTGCAATGATTGTGATAGGACAAGGAGCCTATGTTGCACAGCAAGGACAGGGCTGAGACTTAGGCTTCTCAATGTATAATTGAGCATCCAAAAAAACTGCCTTGTTTTCAAAAGCACCAAGCCCTCATCTGCTTTGAATGTTGGAAACTGGATCTGCTTTTTTCAAATACTAAAAAAAAAATCAGAACACCTGTTCAGGAAGCATGGAAGACTGACCTTGAAAGAAGTCTAAGTTTATATACCTTTTCCCTCCACATATTTATTTGAACCGAAATTCAGGTTTCCATATAATAATGTATGTAGCAACTGCAACCTCCTGCAGAAAAAGGTTTTTAAAAATGTAGATCAAAATTACAGTGAAGTTTGCAAAAAAATCCATTCCATTACATGGTCTTCAGAAATGTCACAGTGTTCTCATCAGATAATTGTACTTTCAAACAAAATATTTTTCGTCTACTGAGCATTCTAGAGAGGAGGTAAACAAGACAGATAAACGCTACTTCAAATACCTGTCTTCAACAGCCAAATTTTAAAAGTAGAGAATACTTTCAATTCAATACTTAAACAGAAGATCTTATACAGCACTTTAAATTTCAGCTTTCAAAAAATTTATCCTCCCTGCTGATATGAAGGAAGGATATTTAGGATAGGCTGTTGTCCAATAGCCCTGTTTTCTAGTAAAAGTGAGTTTGTCTCTTCACTGTTTCTTTGTGATGTGTGAAAACATGCTGAAATTTTAAGAGCTGGATTTTTTTAACTGTGAGTGTGCATGTGTGTACACCTATGTACTGACTGAGGGAACTTAGCTTTATTGCTTTTCAAAGAAATCTGAGAAAGTTTATCTCCCAAGTTTTCTTGTCAGATTTCTTCACTGAATATGACTGACAGACCAGATTTCTTAATGTGAGAGTGAGAAAGAAGAATGAAAAAAAGTATTTCTCCTCACGTCTTTGAATACACCTTTGATCTTTCTCTGTTGGTCTAAGGAGATTGCCAGACTTAACAGCTGAGGAAATTACACCACATTCTAATATAGCTTGAGACCGGATTACAAAAATAAACTCAGCAAATACATACCATGGTCTCAGTTGCATGTATGGGACTTCAAGATGATTTTGAATCCCCTCCAAGTAACAGTGATCGTAAATGGTCAATTGAAACAAGGGGGATGTAAGGTTTCTAGTTGGACTAGGACTGATGCCACTGATGTCATTTGCAAATTCAGGTGCCCAGATGCTATTGGGTCCTTAGCTGTCTTCCCTCCTTTACTCCAGTCAATGTGTTGGTATTTGGTGCACAGAGATCTCTTAGACCAGAGTCTATGCAGCTTTTTGCAACTGTCATACTCCTATAAAAGAGCACTTCAAATTTATTGACAAGGGACTTGCTCTTCTTAGTTACCTTTCTCAAGGCCTTTCAAATCAGTTCATGGACCATGAAATGGGCTGGCAGATTTGCCAGCCACAAGTTGAAAACCCATGCCTGAGCAAAACAAGCCCACATATTCTACGAGAAATGTTGTATTTCCTTGGGAAAAAAACCCAAATCCCTATGCATGTAGCCTTTGTTTAAAACCACATTCATTTGGAGATATTTTTGCCAGGCAGCTGTACTACTGGCACTGATCCAAAGGGACAGACAGATCCCTTCAGCTATGTACTGTAATACACAAGGAAGTCAATGTGATCACTGTTCATTAGTCTCACAGTTTAATATTTTCCGGTGTAAAATGTGCTGCTTTTTTGCCTCCACAGGCATTTGGAGGAAAACTGGCCCTCATGTCTCTGTAGAGAACACATGCAGCGTTAGAAACCTTTTGGAGCATGAGGTTACAAAGCAAGGGGAAAATGGGCAGAACACTTTTGAGAGGTGCAGACAATGTAGCCTACTGTTTCTAATTTAGGGTAGTAAGAGCTGCCCTTCTCTTCCGGAGCTTATGTCCCGAGCAGATCATGCTCTTCAGTGCTGGTGGAGAGCCTGAGCAGACCATGAACTTCAGTGCTTCATGTCTCTTCACTTCAGTGGGGAACCTGAGGAATGGGGCAGAGTCTGGGAGAGAGGCCCCCTCATCTGGACTCACCCTCTGTTGGACCTCAGCTCCAGAACTGCCAACGTGCAGACTTCTGGTTTTCTGTGGAAATGAGGGCCTGCCTCCAGACCTGCCATGTAGCTTTAGGGAAAATTGCAGTGGGTAGAAAAATGTGCAATGGTACCTGTGAGCCCACGCAACAATTTTCTTCTGACTAGTGTTTCTTGCCTCATGCTGTTTTGCTGGGTGCTCCATTGCCCTTCCTCTTCTGCCTTGCAAGTGCTGCATATTTAACTACAGATTTCACTGTGGGACATTTTATTATTATCAGTTTGTGAAGAATTGTCCTTTTCTTGTCTTGCAGACCAAAGGTGAGCTGGTAGCTGGTAAAGAAATGTCCGTGATTGTGGAATTCACCAATCCTCTGAAACAAACCTTGGAGAACGTCATGCTCCGCCTCGAGGGACCTGGTGTTCTGAGAACGATAAAAAAGGAGTTCAGGTAGGGAAGAAAGCACAACTAGCTGGGAATTCATCTCGTGCTTACTCACAGGAGGAAGTTCACAAGACATCTAACTAATGCTGTGCTGAGTAATTTAATTCAAACACTCTGTCTGTACTTTAAAATTCAGTGCACAGGGGAGCAATAGTCGAAATAGTCAAAAGAAGTCAGGTTGTCCAGAGAAACAGCATTTCTTCTGTTGGAGGAAAGGTAGTAATTGTGGGTAGTTGCTAGTGCGGCTGAAGTTTACTTTTTCACTGTATTACACTATTTTTAGCACTTCACAATAGCACCTACAAGCCGCTATCACAGCAAGAAAGATTTATCCTACACATCAAGTGTTTACTGCCACTCACTCAGTATGTGCAAATCGAGTCCTGTGCTGTTTTTCAAAAAGGGCTCTTCTCTGCTCATGTTAATCATGATTATACAAGACGTTCAGGTACCTCAGATGATCTTTTCAAGCTTATGTCAAGACACAAAATGTGCGCCGGATGCAAAGCCTGCTGGCAGAGCTGTGGCATGTATGTGAGCACACAGCTCTCCCCAGTAGAACCACTGCACAGGGCTGCCCTGGTGCAGAGGAGCATTCCCAGCACAGAGTGCTCCCAGGCCTGAGGAAAAGGAAAACCACCTGCATTTTTCTCAGAGTCACACCTCACGCTGAAACCATGGTACCTGTGTACTAAGCATAAATCCTCTCTCCATTTGAATTGAGTGTTAGAAGCTTAGCCTTAGCCAGTTCCAGGGTATATAATGGAGATTCTTGGAAAATTTCGTGGCCATTGCTTAAGTCTTGGGCAGCCAAAGCTTTTACCTGAGCTGATGGTCCCCAGGTGTGTGCAAAATGAGTTTGAAAAATTGCCTGTATTCAGCAGCTGCATAAATTGTCAGCATCCTCTGCAGCTGCTGAGGGAGGTTGGGGCCTGACTACACCTGGGACAGGGATAAAAAGATCAAAACCAGTCTCAAGAGTGGAGCTTATAGAAAAATGACTGTGAAAGGGCATCATACTGTGCTTGCTTTGTGCACGTGGTGTGTCACAGGCACTGCTGAACATGACTCAGCGTGGTCCACAGGAGTTACACAAGTTGCAGCAGTAGCCTTCACTGACGCCCAGCCATGCCAGCCTCCCCTGTTGTTCTGCATCCTTCTCAATCCAAAACCTGATGTGGGCTGCTCTCATCTTCAAGGATGCAAACATTGTCAGGTGCATCAAAGGCACAGGAGTTAGGAAGAAAAATGACTCATAGAACAGACGTCATTTTCCTTTAAGTCACCATGTTTTCCTCTTTTCAGTAATGCCCTTGGCATCATTTAAAATGGAAATGGATCAGCTTAGTCATTTTAAGATTTACTTCTCTCAGATGATTGTAGGATGCAGGTGAAATACACAGAGGACAGAGCAGGGGGCAGTTGTAGTTTATTTAAATAATAATCGCATTTGTCTCCATGCATTCAAAGTGATAAATGGCTCTGGAGTGGTGATGGCTCAGCATATTATGCAGAACCATTCATCACTGGGTTCTCTCCCAGGAAAAAACCAGATCAGGGTGGCTTTACTCCATTTGCAAGGAGAATTAAACACATTCTACGCTTTCCACGTGCTTCCATCACTTCCCTGATTATCAGGGACTGTCACATATGAGATGTGGCTTATTCCAGTTCTTTGCAGGAATAAGGCTTTTGACCTCTCTGCATTTTTAAGGTAGCTTTTCTGTATGACTTGTGTGACTCCACAAAACATGTCGCGTGTGATCCAGCAGATACAGCATTGTTCTGGGAATGTAGGCCTGGGGCCTTCCGTTTTGACCATTCATAAAATCTATGTATAGATACAGATATTATTATTTAGCTAGTAGCCTCAGACAGATGAGGAGCATGACATGAAAAAGCCTTTGGCAGCAGCAATTCCTACACAGGGCATAGTCTTTGCGTGACAAATGAGAACTAACCAGGCCGTGATGGATGGTGTTAAAAGGATTATAGGCAAGTATGCTTTCACACTAGTAGGTAAGTAATTTTGGGTGTTTCTACAAATCAAAGCTCAGCTAGTATTAGCATTTGTAGAGAGAAGCAAGTTTTTTTAGAAATAGGACAGTAGAGAGACAGGAAAAGGTGGGTTTGGTTTCCCAGCACAGCTGATGTCTTCCTGCACACACACACACACACACACACATATATATATATGTATATATATATACACACAGAGATGATAGCACCATAAAAAAAGGATGAAAGTGCTACCCTCTCTCACTGAAGCACTGTAAAGATGCAGCCCCAAAAGCTTCATCCTTAGAAAATCTGGCCCCCCGCAACTGCTCAAGAAGTGCAGTCTGCACAGCAGACTTGTACAATACCTTCTTCACTTCCCATACAGATAATCCCTTGCAGATAATTCCCATAAACTCTACATTTTAAAAGGTATTTAACCTTCTGCAGCAATTGAAGTCATGGCACTATCATGCTACCATTTTACCAGGCACCTGGTGGATGTAGGCAGGCCAGCCAAGGGGAACGGAATACCTGTCATTAATAACAAAGAGAGAGAGTGGGAAAACACCTTCTGGAAGCAGTCTGCACATGCTCTTGCCAAAAATATGATCTTCCTCTGCTTTTTTTTCCTAAAACTGGGTACATGCCCCAAGGTACCTATGAGCATATATGTTAAATGCAGTGCAGTGCCATGCAGAGATACCTCCAAGCTAACCTCCAAGGAGCTAGAATACCTCTCGTTTTACCAGGGGCAGACTTGCACTGAGACAAATATTCAGGTGGGAGGATTCCAGGCTAGCTCATTTGGAGCTAATTAAGGTTCCTTGTCTTGTGGCAGCTTGTGCTAAGACTGGGCAGACATTTCTGTCCTGACCCTGGCATAGGACATGGAACCTGAGAACCAAATCCTATGATGAGAATTTTGAATAGTGACTGAAGTATAGGCTTACTTTGCTCTCACTTTGTTCAGTTTTTTGCAGAATACTATAGCCATATGAGATGAGAACACTGCCCAAATTTATAACCCTCTAATTTAACGATGAGGAAAAGAATATTCTTTTGAATAAATAGCTCCCCACTACCCTTCCTTCTGCACTGGTTCCTTTGGAGCTCTTGTATCCTGACACCTCCCAAACACAATCAATCAATATCAGCCTTCAAAATCCTCACACAGAACGTAGTGAAGGCACTGAGAACACAAAAACCTCCAACACTTGAGGCTCTCCATGCATCTTAATTGTAGCAAAAAACAGAAAATCAAGAGCAGTGCAGAATACAGTTGCTTTATGGTATGAGTTATCAAGAGTCATACATAATGTAAAATGTAAAATGCAAGAGTAATTGTTAACAGCAGAACTCCCAAGAACATTTTTACTTGCTTATATGGACATGAAGGAGTCATCTGAAATGGCCAGTGAGGAGATCTGTTATGTTACAACTGGGGCAGGGTGCTTCAGAGTAGGAGCTGGCAGAGGGGTTCAGCATCTCATCAGCACTGCATCAGGCTTGCACAGGAATGCCCTGGACACTTCATAAAAAGGACTTGTTTAACCATTTAAGGAATCAGCAACAGATTATAGGCTATAATAAATAAGAAAAATGGAATTATAAAGTAGAAAAAATATATGATAGATATAAAGAAGGTCAGTCTGAAGGTTGAAGAGACAGGAAGTGACAGAAGGCAGAAGAAAATGAATTAATTTTGGAAATTTAAAATTAGCCTGGAGGAAAGGCTAGAAAAGGCTTTGACAGAGTCAGTTATGAGAGGAATAGATGATAGAGGGAGTAATTTATAGAACATTTATGAGACTGAGTGAAACATGAAGAATTTGGGACATGTTATGCTATCCACCTTCAGCTTCTCTGTTGTGTGGTGTCTTGAGAGCACTGGCCGACTGACCACAATATTGTAATTTTCTCTTTTTCTACAGGAGCATCCCAATGAATTCTACATTGACCTGGGAAGTAAAATGCATCCCAATGCGACCAGGGTTACGAAAGCTGATTGCAAGCCTGAATTGTGATGCTTTGAGGCATGTGTATGGTGAGCTGAATGTCCAGATTCAGAAACCATGAACCAAGGTGCTGCCTTCTTCTTCCATTCAGCTGTATATCAAAATATCATGGTAGGGCATGGCAGAGGAAGAGGTGTAGATTTGCTTAGTGATATTTTGGTCATCCTTGCACTGAAAAAAATTGATATAGAAACGTAATTGGCAAGACTGGGGAGAGCACGAAAAAAGCACCTGGCTAATGAATGATTTAAAATTAGATACATGTAATTAAAGGAATTCTAGGCCATATTATTCCTATAGGTCACTTCTATTTAAGGTCTTTTGCATTCGTGTTTCAAGGAAATTTGAAAAGCTCCATTCAGCTCCATTCAGGTTTTAATTCAGGCCTGATATTTCACTGAAAAGGGAATAAAAGAAAAAAATTCTTAGACTGAATTACACAACATTATGGTAGATCATTCAGGCTGTAATAGAGACAGGTATTTCTAGCTAAAGGGTCTGCTTTATCTTACAATGTAATAATGTAATAATGACTTTGCTGGAAGCATCTCAGGATGTGTTATCTCCAGAATATTCTCAGCCTCTTGTTTCCTCTTGCAGCTTCCCTATGCTTTTTCTCCTACTCTTTCATGTGTGCAGGCACCCACACATACTCACTTCTGTGTTCCATACGCTCATCCCACCCCGTGTGCTGTTGATATGCTGTTCCTCTTCTTTGCTTGGTGAAAATCCCTGTTCAGAATTCATCACACCAAACTTGCATTTCCTGGTGTATCACATCTCTTGTGTACGATGTGTTCTCCCTTCTTCACCCTTTTCTGTGTTTTTTCCTCTCCTGAACCCACCCTGTAAACCCATTTCCCACATGTGTGTGTATTGGGGGTGTTCATCACCCCAGAGCAGTTCAGGCTGGTAAATGGGGTGAAGAAGAGAGGAGTAGAGGGGAGAGCCTAAGAGTCTTTTCCTGCCAGTCCCACAGCCCTAACAAATATTCTGCACTGGAGCTGGGGATGAGTTTAGACCAAAAATCTGGAGATGAGTTTAGAGCAAAAAGTGCCTGAAAGGTCCCAGGAATCATGGCTACCTCAGAGTGAAGCCCTGTTACAAGAGTAACCCCAGGAATACAGAGCTCTGCTGGAGAAGGAATAAAGATGTATCCTGAGAGTCAGAGACTCTACAACCTGGATCTGCTTCCTGCCTTTCTCATGGCATATTCCTCTGTGAGGTGCAGTGGGGCCTCCTAAGGCATCACTCCTCCCTCGAGGACCTTCCGGCCCAGAAGCTGCTCCGAATCTGTAATTTCCATTAGTTTTCCATTCGGAGTACTGCTCCATACTAAGCCATGTACCCATTGTGCTAGGGCACCAGGGGTGGGGGTGGGTGTTCATTTCTCATCCTCGCAGAATTCTTTTGGGGATCTTTTTCCCATGAGACAAAGGTGCAACTCCTTTCCACTGGCCACAGTGTGTGATATATAGAGCATATCCTGTACTAACAGCACAGGTGAGCTAACTGAACTTCAAAAGAAGTCAGAAGGAACCTCTTGCTCTTTAAACATCGGGGCTTCATTGTACCGTGTATGGCCATGTTATTTGGTGGTCTCAGTGAAAAGTTCCCTTGTTGCCACACGTTGCCCACATTGCCTCCTGCAAAACCTGTGACCAGCTGTTAAAAATAAGCAAGTCCTGGAGGGGGGACAACTGCAGGCTGTTCTTTTACTAAAGTACCTGGAACAAAGCAAAAATTCTTAACATCTCATATACTCAGGGAGTACCCCTGGACCCAGAAAAATCAGACTTTTGGGGCTTTCACTTCAGACCTGGGCACACTCTCATTTTATACAGCTTATGTGACCACGTTAGAAGCTTTGCAAATGTCAAAGCCTCCCATATAAGTCCTCTGGGGTACAAGGGACTGTTGTAAGTGCAAGGTGACAATCTATATTAAGTGATTAAGCAGTTTTACCAGGGTCTACATCTTCTAATAAAATTATCCATTTGCTCTTGCATATAAACCTGCTTTCCATTCCAAACATTTTATAAATACAGTGTAATAAGTATTTAAAATAAAGTGTGTCTGATTGCACTTGTGTCTCTTGTTCTGTATTTTGATCAAATACTTCATCTACTTAGTAACACTATAGACACCAGCTGCTGCATTTTAACTGTAAAAATTAGAAAATTCACTTCTGAGCCACTAATAAAAGTGCCTTTTTTTGCTGCTAATCAGAGAAACCTATATTTATTTAAATGAAAAAAAAATATACAGGCTCAGTTTAACTATTTTCCTTTGGTTTTCCTTCCATTTCAACAACTGACAGTTTCCAGAGCACATCACTAGTGTCAGCAAAGAGAATCTCCAGATTTCTCTGGAAATTGCTTTAACAGCCCATTGAGGCCAGTTTGCCTCAAATGAAACCTTACCTATGTCCCAATTCTTAAGTGTGCTTTTCTCAGCTAAATATTTCAAGGCACTTTACTAACAGACATTAAGCTGAAAGACATTTGCCAAGAGACAGGAAGATTTTTATTTATAGTTTATAGAGGGGTATATTAAAACAAAAAGAAGTGATGGCTGTAGGACATCACCCAGGTCTAGAGACCGGGGTGTCAACAGACCTTGGCATCACCAGCCCACAGAGTACAGAGTAGCTCACAAAAGCCTAAGGACAAAATAAGGATAGCCTCTAAGATTTCAGCCACTCATCAGCCTGTGCATGGGCTGTCACATGAATCATGAGCAAAATGCGATTGAAGAATCAGTGACTGCTGCGATTGCACTTTATGTACACATAGGACATAATCAATCAATAATAAGGTCAGATTGGCAACCTCAAGTCTGCAGGAACTTCAAACATGAAAAGGTTTCTGATTTCAAACTCTTCAGCTGAGGGTCTTTTTTGAGTGGGCTGGACTCGTGTCCTCAGCGCAACCATCACATCTCAGAGATGCACTGAGGAGGAAACAGTCCAAAACCAACTCCCCTTCCTCCGCAGGTCCCACAGTCCAGCAGCTTAGAGAATCCAAATACAAACAAAAGTCTGTGTGCATTCCTGAAAACACACTTCATTTGTTATCAACTTGTTACATCCAAGCTGTGGGGCAGGTTGCTTCAGTACCCATCAGTTTCTGACATTCAAAATGTTGTTACGATCAAAAGGATGCACACCTTACAAGCACACCTAGGAAGAATATATTGTTGCCTTGCTAAAAATAGTCTAATCATTATTAGCTGAAATAATTAGGATAGAATTATATTCTTGTATTTTTGTTATGACACTGAGATGTACAGTTGAAATTTTATCAAGTGAAATTGGCACACATAAACTTTCTAGCATACTCTTTCTGCCTTTTTGTGCACTAGCCCCTGTGATGTCTTCAGTCTGGGTGGGGGCCTGTGTAACAGCAAGTCATCAGTCTCCCAGCTCCTCCACCAAACTGAGTCTGATGTTAGCGAGGGGAGTTTATCTTCCTCCTCACTAGAGTAAGCACAACAGACAGTTTCTTCCTTCTCACCCTACGATACACCAGAGGTAATTTTTACATGCTGTCTAGTACCCTCCACATCTTGTTCTTTTTTTATTGATTCAGCTCCACAGTAGTTCCAAATTTGCGAGATGTGATGCAATTTACATGTGTTGGGTATACACTGTTTGTTCTCCTTTGTTACATCTAGGATTTGTCCTACTTACCTGCTAATGTTGCACCCTTTGACAACCAGTAATTAACCACTGGTGAGCTCTTTGTAGCCTGCAGCCTCCAGCATCATCCAACACCTGGACTGCCAAAGCCCCTGTTATCACACCACCCTGGTGAACCTTCACTCTGCATTCTATTTTGGGGTCATAAGAAGTTCATTCTACACAGAATAACTACCTGCTATTACTGTCTACTAGTTACAAGAAGTACATACAACAACAAACATTTTACCATGCAATTGGATAAAGCAATGCAAAAATTAAAACAAAGTCAGTAGTAGATACCAGGTAATTAGATAATTGCTCTTACAGCTAAAAAGCCTTACAAGTGCAAGTGTCTGTGATGGTAGCTTATCACCAAGCTGTGACCTTTCACAAGCAATGTCAGTATCTGATTTGTGGACCAAAATAAGAGAATGTGACTGAGCATTGGCTTTTCTAGTGACTGGTACTACCAGTGATAATTGGTTTGAACTGAAACTAATCAATAAATGCTCTGCCAAACGGGTGACATGCCTGGCCCCTTGCAATTTTCTGCTGCTGGGGACTTTATTTCCTGCTATACCCTTTCCTCAGCATATTGCTTTCATGTTTGTCCTTGTTTCTCCACAGGAGGAGGCTGTGGCTGCTGGTGCTACCCTCTGAACTTGAGTGATGGTGCAATAGAGGAAGATGACCAGATCAGAGGGTGTGGGAACACTGTCAGAGCTTGTTCAAACCAAAATTAATAGCCCTGTTATGAAAGAGGAAAGTCAAAAGTATACTGTGAGTGTTGATGGAAGGAGAGATATTGTCTTGTATATTGGAGTTGGCATGATAGCTGGTAATGGGTAAGGATGAGATATGCATGTTAGAGAAATGTATATTGGAGTAGTATCTGTAATGCAAGACGGTGACTGAGAGAAGCTGAGAGGCTTTGACACGCAGGTGAAAGGGATTTACTCAGTGCTTAAAGGCAAAGTTGAAAAGCTTGAGTTGAGCATTGAAGAAAGAAAACAAGGACTGCAAGCTAAAGAGGGAAAAGATGGCCAAAGTGATGCAAAGGGAAGATTCCTGGTGGAGAGAGGTTGGAGGAAGAGAAAGCTGTAAGAGAGGAAGGCCAGGAGACACTGGCAGTGGTGGCAAAAGGCAGACCTCCTGGCCATCACTGAGCCTCAACTTGTGCTGGCAGAACCAGCAAGGATTTCACCCCTTCCACAGATAGGTCAGCAAGCCCGTGCTGAGGGCCACGGACAGGCTCAAGAGCAAGCTTCGTCTGCAAGGCTGGCAAATCATGGGGAAGGGAAAGTCAGAAGCTGGATTGGGTGATGGAAAACTTAGCACTGTGAGACAGTCAGCAGTTGAAAACCAACTGCACAGCTGAGTGTGCACTGTGAGGAGATCCAGGCTGGGCTCGGCCTTTTCCTCAAGTCACCCACAGCCCAGCTCAAACGCGGTTGTGCTCATGCGGTCTTCACAATACTAGTATGGGAATTATTATCCAGGGACTCCTTGTTACTGCTCTCTGAACTCCTGCTCCGGTTTTGGTTAACACAGAGTTGACACTAGGGCCTGATACAGCACCATTAGGTCAAAGCTAGGGCTACACTCAGGCAGAACATGATGGATGGGAAGGGGTAGAGGTCATTATGCAGCTGCTATCACCTGCAGCTTGCTGTGTCCTACAGCCATAATCCTGGCCTATCGACTGTATGACGGTTTCTTCAGAATCCACTAACTTATGGAAAAGGTGTAGATCAAACATCCAAGCTGTAAGTTATAAATACATCAGCTTACCCAAAAATTTTTTGAGGCAGATCTAACAGCAGCCAGACTGCTGAGGCTTTTGTGCTGAGAGGTGTGATACAGGGAACACCCACAAGGTGATGTAGGAGGAAGAATGAGCACTCTCACTGTCAACTAGGTAACTATTTTGCTTATTACTGCATGAGTTGTGAGTTATGAATTAGAGAATTGTGAGTTGAAAACATCATGAATTACGTGATGCATCAGTGAATTGACATGTTAGACTGGTTTGTACCAAGTTTGAAGTGTCTGTTTTCTTTCCTAATGTGCTCATAAATTAAAGTTTAAATTAGAGAGTACATTGTCCTGTAAATTTGAGCAATCCAAATGCATCATGACACCCCTAATTGAAATGGGAAACGTCTAGTTTACTTAAAGCTGTAGTAGAAATGAGTGGTGTTGCAGATGCAAGTATGTTGCTTATGCTACAGGAGCATCTTGGTTGGGCACAAATGCAACATAGACTCTCTGTTTGGTAGCTTTGATGGCTTCTTCTTTTGTGACTTTTGACAGTTTTGTTAGATTTTAGCATCTATCACATACTTTGCAAGGAGCTCCCCAGGTGTGCTAGCAAGAGATATAATGAAACATATTTGTTTTGAACCTCATTCTCCCACTGACCTCCTTTGACATCATGTATCTCTGCTACTGGGAGAAACAGGAAGAACTTCACTCTTAACATGTGATCTATAATTTCATAGATCTCTGTACTGTATTTCCCCCAAATCCCGTATTTTCCAGATCTAGAAGTCCTGGCTCAGCCACAGAAGCTCTTCCATGCTTGTTTCTCTCCTCTGAACACCTCCCAGTATTATGTCACCGCAAGTATCATTGAAAGCCAATACAGCTGTTTTAAGCATCTGTATTTTGAAAGGACACTGCTGTGCAGGGCAAATGTTGGTCTCTTGGGATCCAGATTCATTACGTTAAACCTGGACTCAACTGTGGCTGAAACAGATTCAAAACCTGCCCTGTTTACAAGTCCTGTACAGTAAAATTTGAACACTTTTTGTGCTTTTGCATGCATTGTGTCATGAAATCCCTCACTCTATCATACAACCACCACTGTGACTGCCCTTGAAAAGACCATGGATCATCCTTCCACAACAGTTTACTGATAATAAGTAGGGCATTAACATTTGAAAACAACTAATTTTTTCATCACTATGTAGATTCATAGGGTTCTGAGATGTTCTTTAATGTTGTCTTCATGCTGCTCTTCTTCAAAGTACATTTGTCTCAGAGTCTCAGTGGTTATGCAGTGTTCTTTATGTTGTTTTATCTGACTACAAAATTCCTCTGTTTGGAAAAATGGCCTGCAAAATAATAGTGGAATTCTGCTGTGAACTTCAGACAACTGAACAGAAAAAAACTGCACAGCGTAAGGGGTAGTTCTAAGGAGCTGTAGCTCAGGTTTTTTATGCTCTTTAGCTGTATTTGCATTAGTCAGTTTGACAGAAGCAGATCTGTGGAGTGAAGCGGCTGGTGTTGAGTACCCAATAGCTACAATGTGTTTTGGAGGGTTTATAGTGGACTTGTCCGTATCTGGTCTGAGTGGCTGTGAGCACTTGGAGAGCCTTTGATGCACTCTTCAGTTCCCTCTCAGACAAAACTGAGCTGAAAAAATGTGTCCTCCGAGATCTCTGTGACACGAACTAAAACACTGAAAGCTGTTGTTTCATAAACATGTTCCTAGTCAGAAGATGGGAGGGATGGTCAAGATCTCAGCATCTGTGATAGCTGCATGGCAAAGATCTGCTCAGGCAATGCAATCTGAGAGCACTGAAGCATTCAGTTTTTCCCTGTGTGGGTGTAATGGTACAGAAGTACTCACACCACTACTGTGGTGTGCACTGCTATAGGAGGCACAAATAGACCGTCCACTGTAAGCAACAGTCGAAGTGCACCTTCAGAAGTATGAATACTTGATAGTCCAGCTTTAAGTAAAAGATTCTCTAGTCTCCCACAGGTCTGATTTCTCATCAGCAGGAATATCTGGTGCTCTATATAGAGTGGTACGCTGATTCCATGGGATCCCCAGAAGTATTTTTACGCTAATCTAGCTGTTTCCGTGCTTGTACCAAGATGCATGCTTTGGGAACTGGTCTGCTTTTAACCAAATGCAGTGTACCTCACTAGTGATGCACACGGGCTCCAAATCCCCTTTGCAGCTGTAAAAGTTTGCCCTGCTGTTTGCTTAAAAGTTTTTTGGGTTTGTTGTCCTTTATAAAACAAACAACGTGAGCTAATTTAGGGACTGTTATAAAGATGATGTTCCAAAGCCTCTACTGCCTAAACACTTTAATTTGTAGGAAGACATTTTCCCTACTAAGTTAAGCTTTGCACAGGGCCATTATAAACCCCACTGCAACATGCTGATGAATTATTTTCTGCGTTGCGACTGGTTAAGTTAGGTAGCCACAGTTTTTGCAATATAAAACAGTACTTTGTGCTCCAATCAGCTAGTTCTGGAAGAGCTTTTAAGTAATAAAACCTATTCCCAAAGCTCTGTTGACCTCATCAGCATTACTGGTGCCTAAGGAAAAAAAAAAACCTTTACATTCAGAGACACTGAGCATCAGAGAAGTGTCGTCATCAAATTGTAATCTAACTTGCATTGGTTGCAACTGAAGGTGAGAGGTTAGTGGAATGGGAAAAGTCATCATTTTGAGGAAAAGGGGAAAAAGAAACAGACTTCAGTCTGGGGTGGTCAGAAATATAAGCAAGTAAGATAAATCTTAAGTGTCTTATTGCTGTCTTTCAAGTGAAGCTGCATAACATCAGAATGTCCTCGTAAGACTTTAGTTTTTTCTGGGAAATGGCATTTATTTTGTTCAGCTTTTTGTTAGCTGAACTCCCAAAACCACACCACAGCAGATCATGACACTGCATTCATCTTTGCAGTTCTTCAACTCCTTACTACTGCAGACAAAGATGTCAGCTGCTTCTCTTTCCATCATCACGCTTTCTCCATCTGTAGTTTGCCACTTCAGTGTGGCCTTGAGGCCACTCCAGTATTATGCACCCTGTGCCATGTTTACCCTGGAGCACAGTAGGTTGAGGGCGTCCTGTGTGATTGTGCACCTACCCACACCACCTCACATGTTTTACAGCTATTGTTAGAGAAGCATGGCCTCAACGCTTCTTAGAAGATCTTTCTCAGTGCCTTTTTATTAGAGATCCATTTCTGACTGTCACCATACGCTAACCTATGGTCCCAACCAGATCATTCCATGATCAGCCAATTTTTAAAGTTTCAAAAAACAGATAGTTGTTGACATGTCTCTTTCTTATACCTGGCAGTCTGGCTGTTACAACCTTTAAGGCACAATGTTGAGAATCTCTACATGTGATTTTTACATATTAGACATTGATTGCCAGAGAATAAATAGGACAAGAGGGCATGATCTTAAGCTTTGCCATGGGAGGTTTAGGTTGGATATTAGGAAGAAGTTCTTTACAGAGAGGTTAATCAGGCATTGGAATGGGCTGCCCAGGGAAGTGGTGGATTCTCTGTCCCTGGAGGTTTTTAAGATGAGGCTGGACATGGCACTTAGTGCCATAGTCTAGTAACCACGGTGGTGTTGGATCAAGCATTGGACTTGATGATCTCTGAGGTCCTTTCCAACCCATGTGATTCTGTGATTCTGTGATGCTGAAATACAACAACTGGGGACAATAGTGAGGGAGAGGGGCAGGAGAGTCTGTATCTAGAATAACAAGTATGCCAGCAGGCAAACTGGTGATGTCGCTTTCTTTCTGACATCTGTAATTCCTGTCACCAAGTAGATCTTGGTTCCTTTATGTCACCACTCAAAGAAACAGTGGTTAAATATCTCTCTTCCTGGAGCAGGAAAGGGACTTTATGGCTCACACCCCTGCTTGTGTAACAAGAACATCTCTGTTACCTTCTGTGCCGTTCTGTCCATCCTTTTGTCAAAATGCTGTAGTAAGTGCTTCAACATTACATGTTTGGACTGGGGAATGATGAAAAACTCTATCTTTCTCTCCAGTCTTATGGAAATCCCTGGGAATTTATCCATCCTGGCATTATCGTTCCCCTCGGTCAGAGCTGGGGCTCCCAGGATTCAGGAGAGTTGCTTACGCAGCTGCCAGGACAAAAACTTTGATATCAGGAATTTATTGGATTCGTATTTCTGGATATTGGTGTGGGGATGGGAGCTTCAATGGCTCTACAGTCATTGGAGGTGCCCAGATTCCTCTAGAGAGGTATTTCCCTCTCCTGGGAAGGGCTGGTTTGGGATCATTGCAGCCAGAAGTGAGTCAGCGTATTAGAGCAGTGTGAATTTATTCTGTCACATCTTCAGTGTTGAACACAGAAGGGATATTACTCGACCTCTAAGCAAAAACTGCCAAGAGCAGCACTATACAATTAATGAGAAGCACATGCAGCAGTACCAATGGTATCACATCTCAACAGGCCAATCTAGACTGAAAAGTAAGGGGGAGTTATTATTCTTCTTTCGTCTATGTGAATGCCTTTCCTTGACAAGAAAAATTTTACATAGCTTTTCTTTACCTAGTTTTCATGATTCTTATTTGGTCTTTGTTTAACTGCTCCGGTAACAGATTGTGTAATATCTGCTTCTGATTTTTTTCTGGGCTTTCTGCTTCTGATCTGGTTTTGCCACCATGTCAAAGAAACTGATGAGGGCCCAGCTTGTGCCTGCTGATCAGGGTGCCACTCCACAGTTTACTGAGTGAGTTGATTTGTCAAAAAGGTGCTGCTTGATCAGACCTTGAACAATTATGCCGTTATGAAAAGCAGTATTTAATGGTATTGGAAGAAAGAATGAGCTAAGACCTCATAGAATAAAAATGGGTGTGGGGAAGAAAAGTGTTGCATTTCACTTATCGGCTTTGGTGGCTCTGCCATGTTGTGCCCATCTATGTATCTCCTACTGTCCCAAAGGGTCTGACTCTATGAGCTCTCAATAGAAGCACAGTTAACAGTATTTTTCCAAGCTGGACTGCAAGCTTGAAAATAAAATAATACACATGGGGAAACACCAGTTAATTAAAAGGCAACAGTGTTTTTCTTCTTCCTTTTTATTTCCCATACTTCATTAATTTTGAGGTATATTGTTGATGTCTGGCTGGGTTACAGTAGATCCATTTACTATTGCAATCCACCCTAATAGGTTCCTGGTAAAGGACATGGGCAATGAAGTCCGCTCCAGGAGCAGCACTAATCTTCCTGGTGTACACCAGAAAAGATAAACAATAACACAAAGAGGAGCTGGTAAATCTTCTTCAAAAGTCTGACTGTTGCTTCTCATGTTGTCACATATACTGACTTCAGGGGATTTTCAAAAATTAACCAGAAAATCAAGGTAAATAGTGGGAATAAAATCAGAGAACTTGAACAGAAACCATAGCTCCATACTGTAGGAATTAACTAAACCCACTCCTGAAGGTAGACAAAGGGGGAAACATTTCTGATGGTCAGTCATTTGCCAAGGGAGGCATGATACCAACCAGACAGAGCTGGGAGGTGATTCAGGATAAATAAGCTCTGCAGCTGATTTTTGCGCATTTTTGTGCAAGTCTGCTCTCTGTTCTGTGTCCTGGTTTTACAGCTGGGAAGGGTTCATACTGCTCGCAAGCCCTGACTGGAGCCAAGGACCAATGCTGAGCCACAGACTCCAGAAAGTGATCCTCAGAATGACCACTGCTGTCTTTGTTTTTACAAAACTTCACAGGTGCAGGAAGAGAAAAAATAGGGAGAAATAATAGGAATAAACAAACTTTTATAGTATAGGCTAATTCTTACTTGGCTTCAAATGAAAAACCATGTGATGATCAGAAAGGTATATATTGGGGGTTTTTTCCTGAAGACTTAACATCGACTGTGGATTTAAAAAAAAACAAAAAAACCCAAACAAACAAAAAACAAAAACAAAAACAAAACAAAACAAAACAAAAAAAACAAAAACAAAAAAAAACCCCATGGTATTATTACTCCAGATTGTTATCAATCCTGTATGTAACACAGAAGTAGATAGAGAAGTTAAACTTATTCCACATGTAACAGCATCAGCAACAAATGTCGCAGATGGTTGCTTTTGGTGAGGCTGATTTGCAGTGAGGTACAGGGCTTTTTTGAAGGTACTGAGTAAAGAATGCTTGGCTCCTTCTGTCTTCAGTGACAGCACATGGTCCCTCCCAGGAAGAGATGTGTCTTACCAAAACCCATACAAGAGCATTGATAATGTGCCAACTTCTAAAAGAATACATATTAACTATGTTCTGTTGTGTTGTTAAGATGGGTTAAAGTAATACCAAAAGTAGCTGTTGTGTCAGAGTTGGACTGGCTTACATCAGGTCTTGGTTTGGCTTTGTGCTCTTTATTGGCTAAGAGGTTTTTTGATTGGTATGAGATCTACTTTTAACTAGCCCAGTTTGGATGCTTGTGCCCCGAGTCTTTGATAAGTTTACTTTGACACTAGTGCAAATACTGAACATGCCATAGCTGTGTCATCTTTGACTCAGAAATTTCTCTTCATAAGTACATCAATTGAGAATTTCTATGTGACAAGTACAGTAAAACAACATCCCCATACTCCAGCCAGGTTTTCTCATTTTATCAGAGACCAAAATTTTTACTACTGCATCAGCCTTGAAAATGCTTTTTACCTGTTTCCTCTCAAATTTGTAAGTCATTTTAAGTGTCTCATTACACTGAAGGCTGGTCCAAAGTGGCTCAGAGTGATATGGGGCAGCAGAGTAATAAAATTTTGGCACCTTAGAAGAACATCCAGTCGTGTTTTGATGCCTTTCATTCAAAATTAGCTCTATCTCCATAAAATCTGGTTTCATTCTATTGCTACAGTCTTGATGGTTTTCTACTGCCTTTGAGTCAGTCACTTCAGTTGATATTGTTTCTAAAGCATTACCAATTGTTTTCCCTTTAAACTGACCCACTGATTTTTGAAATATTAGCACACATACAGGCTGCTGATGTGAAAATGTATCAACTTTGTGGTAAAGTACATTATATATTCTGTAGCTTGAATGTTAGCCTGGTCGCCTGGAGGTTTGACAGGAAGATTTGTAATACCTTTGAGGTCTGAGCCTGTCTCTGTTTGACTCAGTAGCCTTGAGTATGCTACTGAATTCCCAAACAACTCAGAAACCAGACACTGAGATGTAAAGGTGAGAGGACCGGAAGCCCAAGGTTCAGTGCTTCTCACTTGCCATCTCTCCATCACCAAAACTCTTTCTCTGCCTTTGTTTTATCTTAGAAAGTCTTTCAAGTCATTCCAGTTAAATGCTTGGACCATGCATCCATGGTCCATGCTTGGACCCTGGCACATCAACCTGAGTGCCCTCAAAGTCTCCACACACAAGCAGTACACACATACACATGCATACACATATTCAGGCACCTTTGAAGTACTCAGATGTGAATGTGTAAAGGGCTATTCAAGAGCTACTGTCAAGAAATAATCTAATTTAGCACAGGGCAATAATCTGGCTATGTGCTCATAAAAGCAGTAACAGGATCTGACCTCTTGCTACAGGGTTACTTTTTTTTCTGGTAACTCCAGTCTATACCATGACCTTTGCTGATCATTCTTCCTTTTTCTCTGCAGTGCACTTGCTGCAGAAGTCCCTGCCCAATCTCTCCATGTGGACCCAAGGGTGTGCTTAAACACCCCTTGAATGAGAATTATCAAACCGGATGGAGCCCTTTGGGTTTGGTTCTCATTTGCTGAATTCCCTCTGCTAGTGAATGTAACATGCAGAATTCTTGCCTGTTTTTTAAAGACCTACTTACATCTTAAAAATAACTTCTAAGAAAACAATTCTCCTTTACCTTCTCCCCTAAGCCAGACAACTCACTCATGTCCTGAGTTATATATATCTTTTTTCCTCACGCTTTCCTAATAATGGCAGTGGTATTTTTTTGGGAAAAGCTTCTTGCTTGTCAACAATTCCTCCTCTCCTCCACCTAATTTCCTCACTGGGATCACAATTCTCTGCAATATCTTCATTGATTTCTTCTGGAACTGTTAATAAAACTTAGTTCTTTATACATAAGGATCTGTAAATGTAAACTGTCAGGATTTTAGAAAGTGACTAGCGATTTTTGCAAGTTCAAACTGAGATGCTGCAAGAAAGCTTATTTTTCTAGAGAATGCTCCTCTGCCTTCTGAAACTAAGTTTTGCCCTCTAAAGTGGTTCAGGTCGGATGCTGACCAGAAAAATGGATGCCTGCTGCCCAGTGGCCACCACTCACTATGTGGCCTATGAACCCGAGCGTGGAGCTTCGTGTCCAGCACAGCACACTGGAAAAACCCACAGCAGTCTCTACCAAGGCTGTGCTCCCTGTCCCCTCTGATGCTTACACAATTGCTGTATGAGTCTTTCCAAGGCTACCACCCCAACCTGCCCCACATACACACACACACCTTCTCATCCTCCCATACAAAGCCTTCAACACTTAACTTTCAGCTGGTGAACCTGCTAGCAAGGTTCCCAAACAGATGGCAAGTCTCGCGCATGAGACAAATTTCTATTTCTAGCCCCATTTTGCAGAACACAAGAGCTCTGGAAGAGGCTTGCTCACAGCCTTGCAGTGAAATCACCGAGTTGCAAAGAACAGACGGGTGCTCGGACCTCCCCAAGCACCTTCCTCCGGTTTTAAGGCCAGGGTGGGACTCGTCTTCTTGACGAGAGCTCTGCTGCTCTTTCAACCACTGCTGGCAAGCCACCCCAGGATCTCAGGCCTTTGGGCAAGCCAGTGGTCGTGCCTCTAAAAACCAAGTGACCACAGACCATGCGAGATTAATTTTCATGCTGTGTCTGATGGTCAGCCATGGGTTTCATATTCCTGCATTAGGCTGCAAACGTGCAGCATAAAGGAATAAAGAGCAACTGGAGAACACAAGTATGCATGGTCCAAAGTGGAGAGCTGGTGAAGAGCAGGTTTTTTTGGCTTTTCTTCTGTTTTAATCTGGCTGTCTGACACACTGAGAGGGTCTTACTGTCAGGAACAGTGGTCTCCTTCCTCTCAGAGAGGGAAAGTTTGTGGGCACTGCTCAGGAAAGTGGCAGCTTCATGCTATCTCCAGTGAAAACTTGTTTTGCTTGTGAAGTTGGGCAGATGATGGTCAACTTCCAGGTCAACTTTCCAGGCTGGAATACAGTGAGAGGAGGTCCTTGCTCCAAGGTGTCACTGAGAAGTGGATGTCCTTAGCCTCTCTATACAGCCTAAGTGGAGTGAGAGAAAGGGAAATGCCACACCAGAGCTGGGAGAGACTGTCCTACAGACCAATTGAGACAACTTCCAATTCTTCAGGCAGAGAACACAGTAATGTCAGTTTGGAAAGGAGGGTGGATTTAGAGTTGCAGGTGCAAGAAGCTTTTGAGAGAGCTTAGAACTGAACTGTTAGAGATCTCCTGGGTAGGCAAGAAACACACACTGTTGACTGCTTTGGCCACCACAGGTGAATGGGTCTATTGGTTAGACAATCTGATTGTGGCAACTGTTCCTCTGTGTGCAAAATCAACACACCTGTATTAAGGTGGTTTTGAAACAGGTGTCTCGTGGGAGTGGATCCTTCACAAACGAGTTTTTCGTAGGCTGCTTTAATAAATCAAGAAAGAAAACATATTCTGACCAGCAATTCCTTGTTATTATTTCAGCTAACTGCAAACTCTGCTACTATTTTGGCTCAGCCACCTGCTCACAAAGCTTAGTTTGTTGCTAAGTGTCAAAATACCCTAAATCAGAACTGATGTCTCAGCTAGCAACCAAGCAGCAGTAACACTAATGAGTCTGCAACATGATTTACATGCAGGATCTCAGTGCCTACCACTATAAGAAGAGGAGCTATAGAGACTAGTAGGTCTGTATGAGCTTAGGCATAAAAATTTATCACAATTGAGGTCACTTTTTGAAAAAAAAAAAAAATTTGAAACATATGCAGGTGATTTAGAATATTTTAGTATCATATATCCCCTTCCTGAATTACAGAAACTGTAAATTTATGCTACATAAGAAGCCTTAAAGGAATATTTTTCAGACATGATACAGAAATAGTTTTCGGATATTGTATGGCTTTTTGTTTTTCTTTTTATGATTAGAAATCAGTATTTTTATGTAGGGCAAATAAAAGCTACATGTAATTTTGAAGCATTTGACCCTCGAAGCGTTATGGTCAGCAGGTCAGAATTTGGCTATCAGGGTGTTTGGATTATGGCATCATGCTGCTTTGTTCCCGCTTTGTTTGCTCTGGTTGACTCTGGGTATGCTCTAGTCAACAACAATTGGTTGCAAAGCTCATTAACATTGCTGAAAAATGTTCATGTGTGCGAGAGATGAGGCTCCAAACATCCGAATATTCATCAGCAGTGACTCAGAGACCAGAAGACATTAACTCATACCGTGATGCTGATGCTCCCAAACACAATTTGAAGTCTGGAATGGCTGGGGGAATTCATTACATAAAATAGCCATGGTGGGCCACAACTGCTGACAGCTGAGCAGTGGGACCAGCAGGGGAGCATGGGGCATCTGCAGACCCTCACGTGGGGTTCCTTTTCCTGGTGACAGTTGATAAACGCACAGTAAACATCAGCATTCAGTTTTGACCTTCACTCTTTGAAAGTTCACAGGGAAAACTGAGGGAAAAAAAGCAGATAACAATCTCTTTCCCTTTCTTTCCCTCATTAAACCAACAGGCTTGGCCCAGCAGACTGCCTAACAGTACAGGCCTGCTTTTCCTCTTCTCTCTCTGCCCCGGTGGGAACAATCAATACCTCAAACTGTGCCATGGTGGGAGACCTGCCTGGCAAGTCAGCTGCTTGGCAGCTGGGAGGTTGCAGGCACTTGCAATTCAGAGAGGCTGGCTGAGCTGCTGGAGACTGGCAGGATCAGGGCAGAAGGGTCAGAGGGTCTCAGTTTGGGAAGGAGGAATAAAAGATCAGAGCAGAGGAGAGTAATTTGCAGCACCCAGAATTAGCTTACTGGTACTCAAGCAGAGGTAAAACTAGATCTCATAGGCACACTTGATGTTTTGGTTTTAAAACTACATCTGGTTCAGCAAAGCATGAGAGCACTTGATATTTTGCACGTATGAAGTAATCATAGACATGCCAACAGATGAAGCATGTTCATCCTGGGCACTCTGCACTGTAGAAACACACATAAGTACATTTTTGGCATGGTGCACAGAAAGATAGCTTTATATATAGCCATCAGTGACATGAAGAATATTAGTAATGCCAACTATGTTATCCGAAAAAAACCCTTACTCTAAGAACAGGAAACTAAATAAAATACTGCCTCCTTTCTCCATCACCACATGAGGTACAGTACAAAGGTATTTAAAGCAGCTGTAATTGGGTAGAGTCTAGCTTGAAAGTGTTCAGAAAGGACATAATTACAATAATCCATGCAATAATGTGAGATAAGACCTTGTATTATAACTACACCTGCACCTTGATTCAAACTGGTTTTTGCTAAAGCAGTGCCCTGAAATTTAGGTTATTTTGCTTTCTGAGGCTATGGTTGAGAAGATATGAAGCAGCATTTCCTCCATCATTGCTCCATTTCAGATGATGAAGTCTGACCCTGTCAGACCCACTCACAGCTTCACATGCTCTGATGAGGAGCTGGAGAAGTGCATGGATTTAATCACCAGACCACCATTCACTTATAATAAAGTCAGTACTACTCACATCCATTGGCCAGAGTTTTAAACACCACACAGAAAAACAACTGCCTAAAATTTTCATGAACTGAGGTATTGGTCCCTGACACATAAACAGAAAGAGAATCAGATGGGTTTTAGTGACAGTGAGTCATGGATTTAAAGGGATATTGCCAGGTAAATATTTCTTTTGAGCCTTCCTCATTCTATTTCCAGCACAACAACTTGTCTTGCTGCACCTGTAAAAATCTGCAGTGGTAGACCCCTGCCTGGCAAATGCCAGCCGAGCACACCAAGGCACCATTCCCTGATTCACTGTTTCAAACACGCAGGAGAGCCTCTCTGTTGCTCTCCATCAGGCCATGACCCAGTCAGATTGGTGAGCCATAGTGAGTCACCAGCCACCTGGTGTCACAGGACAGTGTTCAAGCTCTGGGGAATGAGGGAGGTGAGGCATTCACTGCACAAACCTAAATGGTCACACCAAGATTGATTCCACAACGCTGCCTTTAATGTAAAGGATACTGCAGCACCAACCAAGAGGTGTTCAGGTTTTCTGCCTGGCCACGCCATAAACCTGGTTCCAGTGGTGGCAGGAGAGCACCCACCTATCAGGAGTTTCTCCAAAGACTGCAGAACATGTAGACATTATGGCCCATTAGGGTCCATTTTAAGGAGGGGCTTCTACACTGAAGCATGGCATGGCCCTGCAAACACTCTCCTCATGGCTTGAGCTTGTAGCAAAGCAAGGAATACTTCAACAAAGGTCCAAGAGAGTGAATTAGATGTAAAGCTATCTAGGTTTCCAGAAATGTCTGTATGAAGACATATACAGGTATTTCTGCAATTGTCTGATCAGCTACCCACCAATGATAGAGGCTGTATGAAGTAGCCAAACTGCCTGGTTTCCCATTCACTCTTATGATGGACCATCTACATGAAAAGAACCAAACCTACATTTGGAAGTGTTGGCTGGGGAGAGATATCTTTGGATGTCTCGGTCAGTCAACAGTAAGAACTTTCTAAAGATGAGGTGATGCGAGATCCCCCAGCCCCAGGGCAATGAGAGTGCCAACAAGACAGTTGCAGCTAACATTTTCTTTGTGCCCTGCAACTGCTGGAGGGACCTTCCTACTACTACAAGTGCACAGATCTTCAGAAATATCTTATGGCATCCATGCAGGCCTTGATAATGAACAAATTTTATTATTTTGGAGTTCTGTGATAATTCAAGGGAAAATATTTTGTCACACCCTTTGCTCAAGTCCCAGCATCACCATATTCTTCAAAACCTTGTGCTTATCTGTGTGAATGTCAAGCTGTATCCAGTTCAACAAACGATCCATGGAACAGCATCACCTGTGTGCTGGGCACCACCAACATTTCGTAGCACAAAAGCCTGAGTGCTGTTGGATCATCAGTCACGATCAAGGGACCCTGAGGCACTCTACAGCAGTCAGGTTGTAGCTGACAGGGGAACATGAGATTTACAAGGCTGCTACTTGGGGTAATCTGTGAAGACTCAGCTATGATTTGCACGGGTCTCCAGATGATGCTCAGAAGACGGTAGTAAGTAGAAAAGCACATTATCTTGGGCTGCTGGACAGGCCTTCAAATGTAGGAGGTATGTGAGAGAGGAATGTGTATTCTGTTATACTTGTGCTTGGCTAGCCCTTCCCCTCACCACATTCAGCCTTGACCGAGCCAAAAGCTTAGTTAAGAGCTGATACAAGATACTTGGTTAAGATGGAAGATCAGATCACATTTGATTGTTTGGATGATTCAAGCAGATTCTGTCCCTCTTAACATGGACTTTCATGTGTCAGGGAAATACGTCCAGATCATGGCAAACTGTCATGTGTCCCCTCCAAGATAACACTGGAGCAATTTTTTGAGGGAGTGTCGGGGAGGGGAGGGCAGCTGGTCATCACAGCTTAGAGGTACACCTCTTGCTTCAGACAATGTAGAGTCCAAAAGAGAACTAACATTTTTTTCTCACAGAGAGAATTTCAGTGAGAGAGGCTGACAAATCCAGCCAGGTTGGTGGAGCAGGGACAGAAGAGTCTGCCATGTGAAAAGAGAGGTGATAGAGAAAGGAAAACTATTAGAAAGGATGGAGCTGGAAGTGATGGAAACAGAAAGAGGCATCTCAAGGGCAGGTAGTAGCGTAGGTGTTACCAGTCATGGTGCAGAGTGATACAGAAGGTTATAGACACAGAAGACTCTGCTGATGTATGCAAAGATAGCGTGTGCTTCTTGACCCTTGGGGGGATCACAGTCACGTGGCTTTTCAGGCTCACTACTAACTTGGCACAGTTTGGGTGAAGGACCTGGATGTCCTCAGGCAGACTACTGGCCTCCTTCAACCTGGCGTCAAGTTTATCATCAAGGTAGGCAGCGCTGAGATACACCAAGGATATCTTGTGCATGACCAGTATGACCAAGGTGTGTGAATAAATTTCCTGCACCCATCAGTTTTGTCCCACTGGGTGATTGAGTGTTGATCACCACTGGAGAGGACAGCATGCCACACTGGTGGTTCCAGCACAGATGGGGTATGTCATACCTCCTGCATGCTAAAGTGATAACTCGAGGTACCTTTAACACCCACAACATGTGACTTGAGCAAGTCAGTGCATGGGTTTGCATATCTCTGCAAAATTCACCTTGCCTTGGACCCAGATGAGGATATGAATACACACACTTACTTCCCAAATACAGACCACAAGAACCTCTGAAGGCAACCTTTCACAGCCAGGCAGCAATGGGCTGCTGTTAGGACAGATGCTTCTGCAGATGCAGGGTGCTCCAGCATGTAGAACAAAGGTATAGATGCCTCCATATTCTATCTCCAGAGAGTGACCAGTGACAGTGATCCACAGATGCCTAAGG
This sequence comes from Oxyruncus cristatus, assembly GCA_013399855.1. Lineage (NCBI taxonomy): Eukaryota > Metazoa > Chordata > Aves > Passeriformes > Cotingidae > Oxyruncus > Oxyruncus cristatus. Next base: position 72,444 of record VXAY01001371.1, on the reverse strand, counting down.
ATTGTATATGGTCAGGGCAAATGTAGATGCTATTTTCTGCTGACAGCTCTCCAGGATTCAGCTACTTTTTGCCATGGCCTTTCTGAGCTGGAGGCTTCTATGTATATTTAACAACTTCAAAAAGTTATCAAATGCTTACCTCAATTTTTAATGAATTCATATAAACCATATAAGGAGCTTCAGCTTCCTTTGGTAAAGAGTCCTCCAGGTCCAGTCGCTGCTGCATAAAGAACTGCCCCTGCTGCTTCGTTTGACTCTGACTACCACCTGTTTCTTTGGTGTCCCCTCACGTCTCTCAGCTATTGTCTGCATGATGGATGTGCAAAGCTGTAAAGGCACAGTGGGTGTCAGCCATCCAACGCCAGGCAGGCACCATCCAGATGCCGTGTCCTAATGCAGTGGTAGCAGTGGGTGTGCTGAGGGACAGCACCCAGGCCCGGTACGAGAGGGATCTAGTATCTCTATTATCAAAAGCTGGTCGATGGAGGTGATTGTCCCACTCTACTCTGCACTGGGACAGCCTCACCTCAAGTCCTGTGTGCAGTTTCGGGGGCCACAATGTAAGAAAGATACTAAACTATTACAGAGTGCCCAAAGGAGGCCTATAAAGACAATGAAGGGTCCTTAGAGGAAGCCAGATGAGGAGGGGCTAAGGACACTTAATCTGTTCAGCCTGGAGAAGAGGAGGCTGAGGAGAGACCTCACTGTAGTCTACAGCTTCCTCACAAGGGGAAGCAGAGGGACAGGCACTGATCTCTTCTCTCTAGTGACCAGTGACAGGACCCAAGGGCATGAAGGTCTGTCAGGAGAGGTTTAGGGTGGATATTAAGAACAGGTTCTTCACCTTAGGTGGCTGGGCACTGGAACAGGGTAAGTGGTCACAGCACCAAGCCTGTCTGAGTTCAAGAAGTGTTTGGACAACACTCTCAGGCATATGGTGTGATTCTTGGGGTTGTTCTGAGCAGGATTAAGTGTTGGACTTCGATGATCCTTGTGGATCCCTTCCAACTGAGGATATTCCATGATTCTGATTCTATGATCTTTCCAGAGGTGGTGCAGCATAGGGCAGGTGCCTTCTCAGCAGGTGTATCTTGTGATGTGCAGTGTGGATGCACTTGGGACAGACAGTTCATGAGGGGTGAGGACACTGACAGACTGGTGCCAGTGAGCAGCCCTGTGTAGAACAGTGCCAAGATGGTTATGCTGAGCCCATAGACATTTAGTTCACTTTTCCCTGCCTGCCAACAGCTATATATTAGCTTTCATCCTCTATTGAAACAGCAGGTTCCTGGGCTTGGGACCCTCTTTCATGAAATGTGTTTCATTCAGTATCAAGCATTGTCATGTTGTGGTCCTTGACTTCTTGCTGGGAGATGAGTGGAGTTGCAAGGCTCCACCACTGAATGGTGATTCAGCATAGATGTAGGGTAGGGGAAAAGGAGGAAGCATCTGAAAATGTTGATGTCACAGCCCTTCCCTCTTCTCTTTTCACTCTAGCTCTCTAGTAAAAACATTAATCTAAAAATGGTATAATAGAGAATTCTTCCACATTGACTTATGAAACCATCTTTGCTCAAGAGCTGCAAGATATCATCAGCTTGTGGAGCCTGTCAGCAGGTCAGTTCTGTGACAGAAGTTTATTAACAGGGCTGACAAGGTTGTGCCAGTTTGTCTGTGCCAGCAGCAAATCACAAGGTTTCTAATTCAAAGCCTCTTATTAACAACAGTCCCTGTTCCATGTTTTTCTTTGTAAGACTGATTGAGGGCACTGTAAATCTGTAAGTGAGCGGTCCAAGGACTTGAGTTGGAGTCTGGGGGTCAGTCTCAGAGGGGAACAGTATTATAAGTATGTGATGCTGCCCGTGATTCCCCTGGTTTGCTGAGACAGAAGCTCCAAAAAAAGGAGCATGTGAGGTAATATACAAGAGAAGAAGGTTACCGATGAGTTACTGGTATTCTTAAGCTCTCTTACCTCTAGAGAATAGCACTCTTGGAAATACACAGCTGTCATGCAGACCTTATCAGATAAAAGGCAGTTTGCCTGAAAAAAAATTGCTTTATTTACTGAATTCAGATGCTTTCTACCAGATGACTCATTGTCACACTTCTTTTCCCTCTTCTCACTGAACTAGAATCATGTAGCAAGTTACTTTCATCCATTGTGGGTTGCTGATAAGATGAAAGGACAAATTTTAAACTTTTAAACTAGATTTTTCCTATCCTATCAGAGGCTGGGATCATTAAATTTTTCTCTCTGGTCAGCTGGTTGGCATTTGGAGTCATTTAGTATTAGTGACCCCAAACCTAAAATTTAAACATTTTATGGAGTTCTTTGCATTGGTTCTGGGACCCTGAAGTTGGGGGGATGAAGGTCATTTGAAGTCACCAGCTCTGCTTGTTGGATTTTAGCCAAGGACATTTGCATAAATATCCTCCTTGGGTATGGTATTTAAAAACCACTCAAATTACAATTTTCCCCGTTGTTTCCCAGAATCTGATCCAGCTCTCCATGAAGCTGGCAAGAGAATTATTAGATTTTAATTAGAATCGGATAAAGACTCAGAATACAATGGACCAGCTATTCATTTTGCATGAAGTCGAGAGAGTACAACTAGGTTCAATAAAGATGGGCCAATTTACAGCATGTGAGGAACTGACAACATACTGTTCCTTAACAGCTAAAAAAATGCACTAACTTTACAATCAAAGGTTGGTGTTAGGATTTGGGTGTCAAAACATTTTGATTTGAGCCATTTGAGGCAACAGGTGGGGTGAATAATAAAAACCAAGTAAATATTTTTTCTTAATAGTAGTTCCACCTCTGTTATTCTTTCATGTAAAGTGTCAAAATCCCAAATGTTGCATATGAGACATTTTGGTGTGTGCTGAGTGGAAAGCAACACAATCTAGTACAGACCTTCTAGTAGAATACATCCCCCAGCTTTTAGACCAGAAGCAGCAATATAAGTATATTTGGCAGATTATGAAAGCTAGGCAGACAAATAGACCAAGCCCTTAATTACGTGTCCTGGAGAATTTCTAGATCCTGTGAAATTGCTTTATTCTATTTTTACTAAATGAGAAAAAGGTCCACATGTGGGAGGCTCAATTTGTAGGGGAATAAGACAGAAGATTAAGACAAGAGCACTACTTTATTACATATATCTGTTTTCCTTATAAAAATAGGTAATTAGTTAAATTAATTACTTTAATTATACAGACCCATTATAATAGCTTTTGATCATGTTAAATAATGACACGACACTTATGAGATAAAGTTCACCTAAGAAAAGTCATCACAGTGGCCATTTGGGCTCAAAGGGGTGGCTGCAGTTGGAGCACAGCAGGATTTTATGTAGATAGAATTAGGATAAAGAAAATTGATTTTAACCAACCATGAGGGCCACAGAAAGAAATTATCACACTCCTTAAGGGAACAGAAGTGCAGTCACCCCTCATGGGAAGAGAATTAGACTTCGTTTCTCAATGAAGCTGAATTTCAGCAAGATTCAGTAATTAAACTGCTTGCTTTAACAGTCAGGATATTTGCAGTCAAATGAATGTTTCTTCCTGCTTAATTGATAGGAAGGCACATTTGCATTCAGTGCTTGCCTAAATCACAGCCGCATCAGGCAGTTTTTTACTTAGAGGCCAAAGACTGGAGATGAATCTGAGCACTCAATAGAAGCTAGAGGTCAAACCCCACCACCTGCACTGGTGTTGAACTCCAGTGCCTGTTCCTCCAACTCCACAGTGAGCCCTACTTGTCACTAGCTATTCTCATCAACTGAAGGGAAATTTTGAGATAGAAATGGCAACTCCTTCGAAGTTATGTGTTTCACAGGCAGCTTATCTGTTTTAAGTTGCACTGTTATATGCTGAAGAAAACATTTGCCTTGGGCTCTGAGCCAGTTTGATTGCAGTTATTAGCACCTGGACAAGCTGTCACAGGGAATGGACTGCTGTCATAGGGAACAGGCCACTGTCATAGGGAATAGGCCACTGTCATAGGGAATAGGCCACTCTAACAGGGAATGGGTCACTGTCCCATGGGAGCTGTGTGTCACCGGTATGTTATGAGGAGTTACACAGAATGAGGGGAGGGAGGCATTTGAGATTGCTTGGGATTCACCCTGAATTTACAGCATTTTGCTAGTGATCCAAAGGCAATTTCTGTGATGCTGCTTTCCTCCAGGTTGTAGGAATTAAAAATAGAGCTGGTCATTTGCACTGACCTCTGCTCCCCACCCCCCATCAAATTTGTGAGCTATCACCCACTGTTTTTTTCTGGAATACAAAGAAATTGGTCCCAAAGGGGACACCGAGTGCAATGCCAAACACTGTCTGTGGCTGGCTGGCATTCCTGGCCACTGCCTGCAGCACCCCAAGCTCCCAGTGCCAAGCAGAGCCTCTGGTTCAAGCCCTTCCTGCACCACACAACAGAGCTGATCAGCCCACTGCTGACCACAAAGCAGGTGTGACAAGAGGGAAGGAGAGGAGGGAGGAGAGGTGAAACAGCAAAGGCTGGGAAAAAAAAAAAGTGACTCTGAGGAGAGAGAAAGAGAAGAGGAAGGAGCCAGTTATTATGGCATTTCAGTGGATTGGTAAGGAGGAGAATAGCTATGTCTGGGAAGAATTATATTTGCTCACTCCTTTCTAAATCAAGACTTGTAAACTGAAGTGAAGAAAATAATTGGGGAAAACAAGACGCAGGTGCAAAGCAGGAGGCAATGCGTGGCTGGTAATGAGGAAGAGGATTTTTCTTTGTCGCACGGAGGAAATGCCAGGGTAACAAGGGAAGCAGATGCTGCTTTCTGGCAGCTTGAGTGAAAGGTAATGTCAGGGAAGTCAGGAGGGGACAAGACTTGCCACCTTTTATGTTTTTTCAGTTCCCATAATGGCCCTTTTTATCAGATTACAAGATTATTTGAACCGGAGAAAAGAGTGAAAATGGATGTCTTGCTGCTCATACATGAAGGACAGCAGGGCAGCAGCCAAGTGGAGACTCTGATGGATCCCAACTGGAGACAGAAACACACCAGTGGGAAGAGAAATGCCAAATGTTCTCCCACAGCTTGAGTACAAGCAAAATTCCTCCTCACCTTCTCAAGATCCCTTGAAAATTTGAAGCACTGGAAAACTATTTTCTGTAGGATAAACAAGGAGGCTAGTTCCTAAATGGAAATATTTATGTAAACAGACTATAGACAGCTGCTTAAGGGATTGTTTTCTTTAAAACTTCAAATTTATTATAAGATTATATGAAGGAATTTTAAGTTGGATGTTACCAAAAGAAGGCTGTTCTGCAGCCCCTGAGGGAACAGAGGATTAGATATTAGCCAAGCTGCTGCTGCAAAGCACCACCATGATGTCGACTGGACCCATGGCTGGAAGAGCCACCAACTGCTCTTGACAGTGACTGCTACTTCGTAGCTGCAAATTCAGACTGATGTGGTCATGTTGGTCCAGCTGCATGAGCTTCCACACAGGCTCAAGGCAGCTGCACATACAGAGCTGGCAATTACTTCTGTATGCAAGTCATCCAAAGGATTTTTTTGGCAAAACTTGTATTGGAAAGCTTGCTGTGGAGCTGCCTGTGTTCTCTCTCTGGGATACCTCTGATACTACTGAGTTCAAGGACAAACTCATTAATCTCCCCATCACCATAACCCTCAGGACAGAGACCTCAACTTTAGGAAAGAGCTGCATGCACTAGTTGGACACAAATCGGATGAATCCTCAGGCCATGGAGGACTGACATCACCTGCAGATACCAGGATTATCTGGAGAAAAGAAGAGCAACGTGATTCCAAAGGGGAGGCTGTGGAGGCATAACTCATCTTACAACGAGGTGTCTGTGGTTTCAGTCTGGGCCTTAATGCATGCCTGTGTCTAACACTGTCCTCGGTGGAGCTCTTGGTGCATGGATACATGCTTGTGAGGAGGCCAGTTCTGAAAGTAATCAACGTTAAATCAAGTGTGATACTTGACAATGTTAAAACAAAAACCACAAAAGCGCAAACAAAGAAAATCCCCGAAACAAACAACAAAAAAAAAACAAACCAAAACAAACAAAACCACCCAAACAAACAAACAACCAAAACAAAACAAAAAACCAAACAAAACCAAAACAAACAAACCAAAACAGAGGAGACAAAATGACAAAATGCCCTCATGTAAACTGGACTTTTGAAGACACCACAGATCAGACAATACACTCCTGGGCTTGCCAACATCAGGGCTTGACACGAGCCATAAACTTCGAATGTATGGATTGATTACATTAATGGGATGAAGCCACAATACTTCTTAGAGGAGCATTATTTATTTCAAGGCCACTGAAAGATACAGTGTGGCCTTCTCCAAGATGTAAATATCACCACCCCAACTGCGTCTTCCAGCAGTCATCAGGACGTTACTACAACAGGTTGGCAACACCACCTGCAGCAGCAGCTAGAATATGACTCAGTGATTCCTGCAGTCACTCTCTCCCTCCCACATAATTTTCATTCACTGCCTTATTTCTTTTCTTCTATATATTGCTTTTTGTGCTTGTTAGCTAATAACCAGCTCAGTCAAATCACCTTTTATCATGTGTGATCCAAAAAACATCCTAAAAGTAACACCCATAGCAGTGAAACATAGTTAGAAGCTTGCCAGTTCTTGAAGCATCTGCGATGAATCTGTGTTTCTCCAGACAGGTTGCTAGGAAAAAAAAGTCAGTGTGGAAGACAGTGATCTTTGAGAATGGGATTTTGTCTGGGGTTTTTTTTTCGGTTTGCATGTGGTTTGCGTGTTGTCTCTTCAATCAAGTAACCAGAATGAATAGCCACTCCCATAGGTCAGGAAGGATTCCCAACTCTTCCTCTATCAGAAAGTAGGACAGTGTAAGACCAACCCTACATTCACGGACAGTATAATAACATTTAGTTTTTTTCTCCAGTTGGTAGGGGAGAAGGAAAAAAAAGATGTTCATACAATAAAATTTACTGCCTTATATATCAAGTGCTTTAGCTGCTTCCCCTTCCCTTTTTGTGTCTTCAATAAGAAACTGAAAAGTCTTTTAATGGTGGCTGTTACTGCAAATACAAGCCAACAATCACTTACTATAAATCCCTGATTTAAAGCTGATTGTTTAATCTTGCAGCAGTAAACCCAAGCCTTTACATGAGATGTAAACCTGATTCTTTCTTCAGCCCAGGACACTCCTTTATCATCCAAATACGCATCAAAAGGCAAAATTTAGCCTGGAGTAGCTCTTCTTTTATGATCTTCCATGCAAACATTACTTTTCTATCTCCTGAGGCCACCCAGATATTCTGAAGAAATTAGGGACAAAGAGCAATTCTCAACTTGAGTGATTAAATCAGCTTGATGGAAACCCAGGATCAATTAAGAGCATTTCCTTCCTAACTCTGAGCTCCTGGTGGGCTCAGCTCTGGGGCAGGAAGGAGCCACTACCCACATCCTTAATCACAACTCGTGAGAGATGGCATGTGTGTTGGCTGCTGCATTGTACACGGTATGTCTCCCACTTACAAAAGTCCAGGCTAGTTTTCTCCTAAGTTTACCAGTCTAATTCAGATCACACTAATTTAGATCTCACTTCAAAGAAAAAAAGAATGCACCCCATGTGTGCCATGACTTCACACTATTTTCTTCCCTTTAAGAAAAAACAGTATGTTAACAATTCAGCTGGTGCAAATTTCACTTAGTGCCTGAAATAACCAGAATGTATTTCAAAATAAATTCTTTACTTCTGCCGTAATTTTCCCCAGACCTGAAGAATAATGAGCAGTTTTATGTCTCCCACCAGTTCTGTGGGTCCTCAGTGGAATTCTTCTCTCCAGCTTTCCAAGTTCAGTCACTTTCTCAAGATGTAATTTCAAGCTAATAAGACTAATAGTTCTGTGCCTAGCAGCCCTCCACAGTCAAGGACCTGGAACAGGATACACAGGAGAGATGTTTGTTTTGGGTTCATTGTGGGGGGCGGGTTTTGCCTCTTGTCACAAGTGTCATCACAGAATTTTCTTAAGTTAGTGAAACTGCTCCTGGAGTTTGCTACACTGCTGACTTCTAAGTCTGTGCATCGATGGAATCTGCACCCTTATACACTTTGTGGAGCTCATTATATTAATTGTTTGACCTTTCCTATAATGAAGTGAACATACTGCTGCTCTCACTACTGTCCTTTCTGTGTGACGCTTCCAGATTTATGGTGGGAAAACAGATTCTCTTGGGCGAACAACTGGCTGGCAGGTCAGTCAAAAAGGTTTCTAGTGAATGGGGTAACATTGGGCTGGTGACCGATCACTAGTGAGGTTTTGCAGCACTCCATTTAGCGCAAGTGCTCCTCAACGTTTTCATAAATGATTGCATATAGAACTTGAACGTATAATAAGTTTGCTGATGATACTAAGTTGGGAGGAACTGTTGACTCCCTGGAAGGCAGAGAGGCCCCTCATGGAGACCTCAACAAGTTAGAGGGCTGAGCAATCACCAACCATATGAAGTTTAAAGAGGGAAAGTGCCGGATTCTGCACCTGGGATGGGGCAACCCAGGATGTACGTACAGATTGGGGAATGATATGATGGAAAACAGTGCCATGGAAAGGGACCTGGGAGTCTTGGTCAATGGCAAGTGTAATATGAGTGAGCAGTGCCCTGGCAGCCAGGAGGGCCAACTGTGTCCTGGGGGGCATCAGGCCCAGCACTGCCAGCCAGTCAAGGGAGGTGATTGTTCTGCTCTGCTCTGCACTGATGGGGCCTCACCTTGAATACTGTGGCAGTTTTGGGCACCACAATATACGATATAAAGCTACTAGGGAGTGTCCAAAGGAGGACAATGAAGACAGTGAAGGGCCTTGAGGGAAATCCGTATGAGGAGTGGCTGAGGTCAGTTGGTCTGTTCAGCCTGGAGAAGAGGAGACTGAGGGGAGACCTCATTGCAGTCTACAACTTCCTCGTGAGGGGAAGCAGAGGGGCAGACTCTGATCTCTCTGGTGACCAATGGCAGGACCCAAGGAAACAGCATGAAGCTGTGTCAGAGGATGTTTCGGGTAGATGTTAAGAAAAGGTTCTTCACCAGAGCGTAGTTGGGCACTGGAACAGGCTCCCCAGGGCTGTGGTCACAGCACCAACCTGACAGAGTTCAAGAAGTGTTTGGACAATACTCTCAGGCACTTGATGTGACTCCTGGGGCTGGTCCTGTGCAGAGTCAGGAGTTGGACTCTGAAGATCCTTGTGGGTCCCTTCTAACTCAGGATCATAGAGTCATATAATTGAATGGATTGGGTTTGAAGGGACCTTAAAGATCATATAATTTCAAGCCATCTGCCGTGGGCAGGGACACCTTCCACTAGACCAAATTGCTGAAGGCCCCATCCAACATTGGTTTGAACACTTCCAGGTATGGGGCAGCCATAACTTCTCTAGGCAACCTGTTTCAGTGCCTCACCACCCTCACAATAAAAAAATTCTTCCTAATATCTAATCTAAACCTACTCTCTTTCAGTTTCAAGTCATTCTCCCTTGTCCTGTTACCTTGTAAAAAGTCCCTCTTCAGCTCTCTTGCAGGCCCTTGTTATGTACTGGAATAATGCTCTAAAGTCTCCCCAGACTTTTCTCTTCTCTAGGCTGAACAACCCCAACTCCCTCAAGCCTGCCTGCACAGGAGAGGTGCTTCAGCCCCCGGCCATCTTCCCAGCTCTCCTCCGGTTTTGGTCCAGGAGGTCCATGTCTTTATGTTGGGGGCCCCAGAGCTGGATGCACTACTCCAAGTGGGGTCTCGCAAGAGGGGTAGAATCACCTGCTCTGACCTGCTGTCCACACTGCTTTTGATACAGCCCAGAATGCAGTTGGCTTTCTGGGCTGCAAGCATGCATTGTTGAGTCATGTCAAGCTTCTTATCCACCAACACTTCCAAGTCCTTCCCCTAAGAATTGCTTTGAATCTGTTCTCCACGCATTCTCTTTGTGCTTGGGATTGCCCCAACCCCAGTGCAGGACCTTGCACCTGGGATATTCCATGATTAAATGATTCTATGACCTATCAGGGAAGCTTTTAATCAAATGCAGCCTATAGTGGGTTTCTGTGGCTAGGTTTTGGTAGCAAGGGGGGCTGCAGGGTTTAGAAGCTGCTAGAAGCTGTTAGAAGCTGCTAGAAGCTTCCCCTGCCTGGTGGAACCAATGCCAGCCAGCTCCAGGATGGACATTCAGCCACTGTCCAAGCCAATCAAGAGTGATAGTAGCACCACCATGATAACATATTTAAGAACAGAAGGTATTGTACAGAAAGAATTCCAGTCAGGGAAGACTGGAGTGAGAACATGGGAACAACAACGTAGACACCAAGGTCAGTGCAGAAGGAAGGGCAGGAGGTGCTCCAGGCATCGGAGCTGAGGCCCTGAAGTCCGTGGTGCAGCCCATGGTGGGGCAGCTGTGCCCCTGCAGCCCATGGGGGACCATCGGGGTGCAGAGACCCACCTGCAGCCCATGGAGAAGCCCATGCTGGAGCAGGTGGATGCATGAAGGAGGCTGTGACCCTGTGGGAGGCCCAAGATGGAGCAGGGTCCTGCTGGGGACCTGCAGCCCATGGAGAACAGAGCCCACACTGGAGCAGGTTTTTCCCACGTAGGACTTGTGGTCCCTGTGTGGGACCCTCAGCCATACAGCTCACTGGTGAAGGACTGCTCTCCATGGAGGAGTGACCCATGGAACACCACTTTGGGAAGAACTGTTGTCTGAGGGAGGGACTCATGCTAGAGAGATCCATCAAGGACAGTATCCCGTGGGGGGGACCCCACAGGAGCAGGGGAAGGACTCCTCTCCCTGAGCAGGGGCAGAAACAACTGACTGCAATCCCCATTCCCTGTCCCCCTGCACCGCTGACAGGGGGCGTGGGGAGGAGGGAGAACATGGAAAAAAGGAGAGGTGGGGGGAAGGTGTTTTTAAGATTATTTTAATTCTCACTCTTTTGCTCTGATCCTGTTAGTAATAAATTCAATTAATAACCCCTCTTTGAGTCTGTTTTTGCCCATGATGGTGATCAGTAAGTGAACCCCTCCCAACTCTTATCTCAAGTCATGAATTCTTCACTGTTTTTTTCTCTCCTCTGTCCAGTTGCAGAGGGGAGTGAGTCGGTAGCTGTAGTGAGTACCTGGCATCCAACCAGGGTCAGCCCACTACATAGTCCAATATGGAGAGAGACATCACATGGATCCCTGTTAATGGTAGGAGATGCCCTGTTCGGTTCCAGTCAACTCACATGTGAAAGGACATGAGGGACCTCTGACAGGTCCTGCTCAGGCAGCTGCTGTCCTAAGGAGGCATAATACACTGAGTGAACCTGAAGATGTTTCCTTAAAAACCTGTAAATGTCAAAAATCGATCAATAAATCATAAGTGTAGTCACAGTTTTCAACCCTACCAATTTAAATAACATTGCAAGGATTGATGTGAGATTAGAACCTCTTGGCCTGAAAGTAACACTGGATTTAGCAATCTTGAAGAGAGATAGCTGAAACAACCAACCTGGACCATCACCCAAAATAGAGGCTGCACACTGTGGCCAGTGAAAAGTCACATGGTGTGACTGGCAATGCTTTATAAAGTGAATTGTGATGAAGCACATGTCTGTGAACAGAAGCAGCAATAAAATAGGAGGAAAGGAACAGAATGTCATAAATATTGGAAGAAAAGCACAAGAGAGTCAGGGGTGTAAGAATAAAACCCCACTATTTTAAAGTAAATTTCTGGGTGGGAAAAAAACAAACAAACAACATAGAGAAGAAAAACAGAAATATTATTTCTTGATGGTAGACTCTTACTGTACAAGGGAAAACAAGACATATTCCCACAATGGATCACATAAAAGAAAGAACCACGTCCATCAACCATTCTTCCAACAGTCTGAAACTGGGGAGGAAGAAAGTGAAAGAAACAACCAGGATGACATCCAGGGAGGCCTGTTTTTTTAAGCCCAGGAGCTGCAAAGCCAAGAAATACAAGGTTAAATGTAGGCCAGCTGAAGAGCTGGAGGTGTCCCCAGTGAGCAGAACACGGGCTAGGATTTGAGAAATCTGATAGCACTTCAGATCTATCTTCCACTTCACAGTGCTGCATTTTAGTCTCACTGATGTGAAATAGAAATCTTTCCTACCTACCAAAACAAGCAGTAAGAGAGAAAGTAATTTAGCACTGTGGAGATGCTGGTGTGGTTTGCTGCCAGTAAGACAATTGAACACCAGGAAGGAAAGGCCAGTTAGGTTTTCATTTTATCTGGGATTTCTCTGCTTGAATAGAGCCAGCAAAGCTCCTACAACTTCAGCCCAAATATGCTTTCAAGGCCAGACCTGAGTCACACCAAAGCTGGTGGGAGTGTGGTCATCCAAGCAGACACTGAGAGGAAACAAGCCCTAAAGTGATGCTGGTGCTAATAGTGCCCAGCTGCCTGCAACCCAGCACTGTGCCTGCATCAAAGGCTTCTAGCAAAAGGTATGCTAATCAATAAAATTTACAATTACATTTTTGGAAAAGTAACATATACACTATACACTTTACTACATAAAATACAAAATTTAATTCTATTTTTTAACTAGGAAGTCCAGCATGAAGATTATTTTGACTGTCCAAAGGAGCACAGCAAGTCAACTCCCCTTCTCAATCATGTCCCAGAAGCACCAAGACACATCTAATGTTCCTAACAAGACTGGGGGGAGGGAGAGTTTCCTTAGTCATCCACAGAGAGGAGACAATGACATTTCCTCTGTTGTCTCTTCACAGAGTGGGAGGGAGGGGCTGGCTGCATCTGATATGGGACCTCACGACAATCATGACAAACAGCCCCAGCAGCCCTTGCTGGCTGTCATCATCTCATCACCAGCAACACTGAAACCACCAGCACCTCCTTTGAACCTCTCATCTGACACAGTCCCTCCCTGGACACACATCACCAAGGCTCCCAGCCATTGGAGGCCACCTGTACCCCCACAATTAGCAACAGCAGCCATACAAGCACATCTAGCAACCTGTTTAACTAGCAATTCACTGCAGAAATTAGCAAGATAAAGAAACAAATATGGATTGTCTAGAAGGTTTTTGGGAGCACCACGTATCTGGTACAACCAGGGCCAGAAGATTCCTAAAAAAATGCATGATAACTTTATGAAACAGGTCCTAAGGGACCCAACTCAGAAAGATGCCCTCCTTGATCTGCTGCTGGTCAACAGAGTAGATCTCCTGAGTGAAGTGGAGACTGGGGCTTGTCTTCACCACAGTGACCACAAAGTGATTGAGTTTAAAATCTCTGTTGACAGGAGGAAAAGTGCCAGCAAAACCTCAGCTCTGGACATGAGGAGAGCAGAGTTCAGGCTGCTCGGGGAACTAATAAGTAAGGTCCCCTGGGCGCTGGAATCCATCAGTGCTGGTCACTTTTCAAACATCACCTCCTAAGGCACAGGAGCAGGCAATTCCCAAATGTCAGAAGTTAAGCAGGTGAGGCAGAAGGCCGGCTTGGCTGAGCAGGGATCTTCTCTTGGAAATAAGGCAAAAAAGGAAGGTGTATGCCCAGTGGAAGCAAGGTCAAGTGATGTAGGAAGAATTCAGAGACGCTGTTTGCACCGTAGGGAGAAAATTAGTGCAGCCAAAGCTCAACTAGAGTTGAAGCTGCCAGAAATGTGGGGGACAATAAAAAAGAGTTTTTTCAAATACATTAATGGCAATAAGTAGTATAGAAATATCATCATCCCACTCCCAGATGAGGATGGTCACCTCAGAAACAGGGACAGAGGCAAGGCAGGGGTGTTTAATACTTTCTTTGCCTCTGTCTTCAACACAGATGACAGACCAAGGGGGTCTCAGTGCCCTGAGCTGGAGGACCATGACTGCAGGAATTATTAATTCCCAGTGGACCCTGAAATTGCATGGGGTCTGCTGCTTCAGCTGGATCCCTGCAAATCTATGGGGCCTGATGGGATTCATCCCAAAATCCTCAAAGAGCTGGCTTATGTCATTGCAAAACCTCACTTGATTTTTGACCTGTCTTGGGAATGCAGCTGACTGGAAACTGGTAAATATTGCCCTGATTTTCAAGGAGAGCAAGAAGCAGAACTCCAGAAACTACAGGCCTGTCAGTCTCACTTCAGTGCCTGGTAAAGTTATGGAGAAGATTATTCTGGGAAGTATTGAAAAACAATGAAAGACAGCACTGCCATCAGTCACAGCCAGCATGGCTTCATGAGAGGAAAGTCCTGCTTATCAAACCTGATTTCCTTTTATGACAAGGTAAGGCACCTAGGTGATCGAGGGAAGCCAGTCGATGTAATGTTTGGATTTCAGTAAAACTTTTGATACTGTCCCTCCAGGGCTCCATCTTGGGCACTGTGCTCTTCAACATCTTCATAAATGACTTGGATGCAGGACTGGAGAGGATGCTAAGCACGTTTGACACAAAACTGGGAGCAGCTGTTGATTCCCTCAAAGGCAGGGAAGCCTGTAGAGAGACCTCAATAAATTAGAGGACTGGGCAATCGCCAACCATATGAAGTTCAACAAGGGAAAGTGCCGGATTCTGCACCTGGAAATGGGGCAACCCGGAACGTACATATAGACTGGGGAATGAGATGCTGGAAAGCAGCGCCATGGAAAGGGAGCTACCTGTGGGTCCTGGTCAGTGGCAAGTGTAATATGAGTGAGCAGTGCCCTGGCAGCCAGGAGGGCCAACTGTGTCCTGGGGGGCATCAGGCAAAGCATCATCAGCCAGTCAAGGGAGAAGATTGTCCTGCTCTGTTCTGCACTGGTGTGGCCTCACCTTGAATATTGTGGCAGTTTTGGGCACAACAATATCAGAAAGATATTAAGCTATTAGAGAGTGTTCAAGATGTTGAAGGACCTTGAGGGGAAACCATACGAGGAGCGACTGAGGTCACTTGGCCTGTTCAGCTTGGAGAAGAGGAGACTGAGGGAAGACCTCATTGCAGTGTACAACTTCCTTGTGAAGGGAAGCCAAGGGGCAGACACTGATCTCTTCTCTGTGGTGACCAGTGACAGAACCTGAGATAATGGTCTGAAGTTGTGTCAGTGGAGATTTAGGTTGGAAATTAGAAAAAGGTTCTCCACCCAGAGGGTGGTCAAGGACCCAGGCTCCCCAGGGAAGTGGTCACAGCACCAAGCCTGACAGAGTTCAAGCAGCATTTGGATGATAGCCTCAGGCATATGGTGTGACTCTTGGGGATGGTGTTGTGCAGGGCTAAGAACTGGACTTGATGATCCTTGTGGGTTCCTTTCAACCTGTCATGTTCTCTGATTCTGTTTTAAGCTGCTAGCCCAGTCTTCTCTAATTTTCCCAAGTTTATCTTTTCAGTCACAAATTTCTAGTATAGACAGAAGAGGGGTTCCCATTCTGTTTTTCTTGTAAAAGCACATCAATTTAGTAGGTAGACAGACTTTTCCTTTAAATAAGAGCATAGGTTGTTGCTGACATGAAGCAGATTAAAAGCAGAGGGATGTGTTAAAACAATTGCACTCCAAAATTCTTCAAATTAAACAACGTCCTTGTAAAATATTTGTAGGAGAATAATTTTTCTGAGAAGAAAGTTAAATAATCACATTATATGCTTCTATACCTGAGTTTTGAGATAGGGCGTTTTAAAATAAAATAAAATAAAATAAAATAAAATAAAATAAAATAAAATAAAATAAAATAAAATAAAATAAAATAAAATAAAATACCCAAACCAAAACACCACCTTAAAATCCTGTACCAACAAGAAACCCCAGTCTCAATGTAAAGACTGATTTCTCTAAGATTCCTTGTCAGATTAACCACAGACTTTACACACAAAAATTCCGCTCTGGCTAGAGAAAATAATTGAAAATTTGCAAATAAAAAGCAGGGTTTTTTTCAGAAAGTCAGAAAAAGGAGGCTTAGCACGTAAAGCTAGATGTAATCTTCACAATGGAATCACTGGAATATTCTTAACATATGAAATATTTTAGATTTCAAACTCTACACCTTATAGTCACACTCTATTGGATTTATAGAGTATCAGACTGCTAGGCTTCCTGGTGTTTTTTCTGGTACCTTTTTTTCTGTTTCAAGACCTTCTATTGGAAAATGGCAGAATCCAAACCCAGATGTAGCAGTTAAACAGCTGCCCCACTTTTGAGATGAATGATGTTTCATCCTCTAATGCACTCAGTGCCAACTGATTTAAGACACTCTCCAGGTGCTCACACCCAGCTTCCAATCTCTCAGCAGCTTCATCATGGGGAGACAAGGTTTGGGGGTGGCTGATGGGCCCGCAGTAGCCTTCACCTGCTGGCATGAAGGTCTTGCTGGTAAAAGATAATCCCAGCCACAACCACTGCTATGAGCTGTGGCAAATGGTTCTGCTTTTGTTTTCACAGAGCGAAGCACAGTCCCACCCAGTTCTTCCCAACACTTTGTATTGCCTTGTTGCTTCTGGTCTTGGCTGGCTTCTTCAACCTGACTCAGCTGATTAGAGACTTCCCTTTACCAGGAGGGCAGAAATACCACCTGTTTCCTTACAGTGTGAAAAACAGTTTCTTGTTACTTTGGTGGAAGCTTGGAGGAGGTGAAATCCATGGCCTTCTCTGCCGAGGTTGAAGGTAAGTTGTCAGAGTGTGGATACTTAGCAGGAGCAGGAGAGGTCTGTTGAAGGCTTGCCCACGAGGTTCACAGGCATGTGAACCCAAAATATTGCCATTTCCTTGAGTATCATTTCTTAGGCTGCTCAGTGTAGCCCCTCCTTTTGGTAACAGCAATTCTTGGTTACATTTTTTTTTTCCCATTAGACAGAGTGCTTGGTTGCCAGTAACTTCATTATATGTATCATATTGCAACACAACACGCTGCTTCAGTTCTTGTACAATGTTCAGCACTTTCATGAATTGTATCAATTCTAGAAGAGTCTGATCCTGCTCTTATTGAAGTCAATGACAGGACTTTTCCACGAAACCCGATCCATGCTCACTATCTATTTAATCACTCCTCAGAAAGCAATGAAAATATCAAGTGGCAGGAGGCAGGCGAGAGGAAGGTGTTGTGCTGAATCTGCAGCAGCCAGTTCTTGAGATCAGCCCCAGCATTAAAGCGAAATGCAGCTGGAATCGACAGTGTGGTGGGGTTTGTCCTCCTATTTCCAACGTAAGATCTAATTGATCTGCTGTCCAGTACCTGCTACTGGGGATACATGTTCATTAAGGGTAGAACTGATCTCACCGTGATATATGGCATGTACTGCTCTACCTAGTGCCGTGCAGCTAAATTTCCCTTAGCCATTCTTCCCTCCCCTGCTCAGCCTGGTAATCTCGGCTGAAGAATTCCCCTCAAGAACAAAAAAACCTGTGAATTTCAGGCAACCCAATTATGATACCAGAGCAGGAATTTGCTAGTGAATTTCCCAAATACTTTCATAAATAATTTCTTTTTTTTAAACATTTTGGGAAAATCCGTGGGAGAGACACTGGAAAATTCACAGGTGTGTCATACATTTCTAAGTAAAAGTAAACCTCTGGATATGTTCACTGATATATTAAACAGTTTATGTCGCAAATCACTAGCTGTTCAAACATGTAATTATGTGTTAACATGCCTAATAGGGCAAAAAACACCATTGATTCAATAATTGGAGTATGGAATGCTTTACTTCCTTGTTTCCCTGCAGATTGAAGACAGCTTATGCACCTTTATCTGTCTAAGTTAAAAAAGTAAAATAAAGTGACCTTTTAGGAGCCCTTCAGCAACTTGGCTCTTGTGTCATTCTAGTTCTTCCAACAATCAAATAGTCTCTCAAACAACCTTATTTCCTGGCCAGGGGACTATAGAGCAGCTACAGTTTCTCACACAACCTGCTTCCTTGGGCTCCTGAAACTCATACTGCAGCAGCAATGCCTTTCCCTGATGACAATTCAAAGCCTAGAGAGCTTTGGCTTTTTACCCTACTTAAAAATAAATACATGTTAGTTATAGGACAAAAGTAAAAAAAATCTCCATTCTACTGTGCTGTGCAGTTCTGCTGCTTGGCATGGGCAGAGGGTTCAATGCACTGTTGCTGTGAGCAATGGGGAGGGCTGAAAAGGAAAAATCAATGCCATTTCTTGTTCAATTAAGTTCATTGTGATTCAGAACCACCTCCTCACACTGCAGAGCCTGCAAGAGATCAGTGCTGCAATCACTACCTTTTAACAGCTTGCTTTCTCCGTCTGGACTGCACAAGTCACTCACTGGCTGGGCATCACACTTTGCTCTGAGAAAAAGAAAAGATGGGGGGAAAAAAAATAGCGTTCTTATGGGACCCTCTGAAATACGTTGTCATGAATCACGGGTCTTCAGGTGGGCATGTCACAGAGGGGGAGAGAGGGCAGTTCCCTCAAAGAGTCATTTTATTTAGATGTCAGAATTACCACTGTCTTTTTAACCTTCAGCAAAAAGTTTGCTCTCCTTGCTGCCTCGACGAGAAATATCTGCACTACATATCTTGCTGCTTGGTCTTGCTCGGGGTAAGCAGTGTGATGGTCTGTCTCAATGACTTTTGGAAGTCAATAGAAAGATTCTGGGAACTCTGCTGGACTACAGATAGGATCAGCCCAGGAATCACAGGTTAGTAATCACAGCTATCAAGAGGTCACGACAAAGGATTTTTAGGAGCCCTCCCACCCTCTTCCCCACTTTCACTGTTCTAAGGCAACTGTAAAAAAAGTATGTCTTTGCAGTAGAATGGGGTTATCTGGAGAGTTCCTAACCCCAAGGTTCAGCCTGCTGAAGATACCAAGGTGTATCTTCATGGTGCAGGATGCCCCCTCAATACCACGATGGGCACCAGCACCCCACAGGCCTGCTCAGCACCTCCAGAAAGAGGAGACCAGGATGCTTGTGAGCATGTCTCACTCTAGTGACAGGACAGACAAACTACAGCAGTCTGCCACTTCCCAGTCTGCCTTTAATGGCCATTGCCTGTTCCCCAGCTGGAGAGGGCTTGTCCAAGGCCCTTGGGGTTCAGTCCCCAAATTACTAGGGTCTAGCAGAGCAAAAAGTTCAATACAAAACCCAAAGATGAGAATGATCAGGGATGGAACAGGCAAAGAACAACATGAGAAAGAGAAGTAACTCTTTAATGTTACCAGGCAAAGGCCTTCAATGCTCACAAAGGTGGTTTTAGATCCTGGATGCATGGCAATGGATAAGTGATGCAGGAAATGTCCTAGTTCACAGCTATCCACATCCCTTTCCAGCTTTTTTATTGCACTGCTAGATCATGCTCAGGAGCAAGACAAATCCTCAAGGGGGCTGCTTGCTCTTCGGTTGCTCCATGCACTTATAGAACAGCCACCGTGGAACTGCTCTTGGCTTTTCCAGCTGCAATCACCTGCATGGCAGCTGACACATAAAAGTGATATTTGAGTTAATTGTGCCAATTGTGGCATGCACAAAACAAATGTGGCCCAACTGCGGGTTCTGAAAAAGGATGGGTTGTGATGAATGTATACTTCTCTGTTCATGTCATGATTTTGTGAAACCCGTTCACATCAAGAAGAAGCTTTCTACTCAGACTCACGGGACTTATCTCTGACCTTTGCCAGTTTTTAGTGTCATAAATATGTTCCTAAAGCCAATAGTGGAGAAGGAGGGGGGTGAAGAAGTTGCATATTCCTCAGCATCTTTGCAAATCAGGCTGCAGATGTATGTAGAGATTCATCCTGCATTTCCTTGCCACAGAGTCCTTTTCACCTTTGTATACATTCTTACTCTCAGCTTTCATCCTTCCTAGGAAAGTGAGATCTCGCTTGAAGTTCTTGCAATGCCCGTGTGAATGGCAGAACATCTGTCCTGGCAATGTTCTCATCAGCCCACAATTAATTAACACATTGGTTTCCTGCTCCCTAAATCCCCAAGTTCCCCTGAAACTTTGGTTTTCATGACTAAGGACTGATGAAGAAAAATTTGAAACGTAGAAGCAGTATCTTCCTATGACAGCTGGAAATCCGATATGGCTTGTTCTTTAAATACGTGTTTATGCTTTTTTTCTAGAACAAATCGTATTGACTGTTACAAAGAAAATTCAGAGTGGTATTTCAGTTATTGAAGTCCTACTGTAACTGAAGGTTAATAGCTGCTGTGGCAGTAGATACTCTATAAATCAATGGCAGAAACAAGTGAATCAGAATATCACCCCACTGAGGTACATCCCATCTCACTGTGGTCAATAGAAATTGTGCTGCCAATGTCCATGGAAGCAGGAAATGTTCACAAGTCAGCAACTTTTAATACTGGTTATTGATACATATTGAGGATATAGGGTTTATGCACCCAGTTTGTGCTCTGACAGTTGCACTGTTACTCTGGCATCAAAGCTGGGTTCTGAACCAAGATCCAGAACTTGGTTACTGGCATTTGCAATCAGAGAAGCTGAAATTATCATAATACCATGGGAGTGCATTCAAGGTTATTATCGTGCACTCAGGATGACAAGTATCCTGGCCAAGGTATCTATTAAGGATGTCAGAGAGTGATCAGCAGCTCTAGCATAATACATACAGCTCATCACAAGCCTTCCAATTCCTTAGGGGGTGTGGATTTCACCACAATGAAGCAATCACTGGAACAACCTCCGCAAGGATGTGGTGGAGTCCCCAGCACTGGAGGTTTCCAAGATATGACTGGACAGGGTGCTAGATAATCTCATCTAGATTCCCATTTCTATGTAAGGTTGGACCAGATGATCTCTGGAGGTCCCTTCCAACATGTTTCATCCTATGATTATGTGCTCTATGACAATAGTAATTCTGGATGCCAGGAAATCCACCAATACAAGCCTTTTCACAGCCATTTTCCAGGTCTATATACTTGCCTCAAGCCTATGATGAAAAGTGTACAACACTTTCCATCAAAGTTTAAAAAAAAAAAAGGCAAACACCTAAAACTGGCCTTAGGCTTCTGCTTCTTGAAGGAAAATTTCAGTGATAAAGATGCCAAGGACTGATATTGCTTTCTTCTGAGACTGCTTTACTGAAACCACGCTACTCTTTTGAAACATCCACAGGCACTTTAAGCAGATCATGTGTTGCAAACATAATTGTAGTGGGTGTGAACTCCATCTGGCTAGAGCAGCTCAGGCTCGCATACCCCGCTCAGCTTGGCTGGGCTCAACAGCAATGCCGGTGCCACAATCCAGTATAAAGGGGTCATGCTCATAGGATGCAGCTTTGAGTGAACACACAGGCACCCTCCTAAAAATACATCCCTGAGGAGTGCAGTTAAATGCAAATACTACTCTTTCTGTAATAGACAGCACTTTCCTTGCTGGATTGGCTGGCACAAGCTGATCATGGTCAAGTGATGTCTTGGTTTATGAAGACTGCTTTTTAAAAGAAAAAAGTACTGAAGAATGAACAGAGAGACTGAGTTTTTCAAATGAACCTAGAGAAGTCTGGTGTTCTGCTATTTCCCTTTGAAAATCCTGGAAGCTGGGTCTGAAGATTACATTATTCTAATACTTTTCTAAGTTAATATCAGATAATTTTTTCTGTGTCAAATACCTTAGCCAGCATTTTCTATTTTTTTTAGAGATTCAGTATCAAGCAATAATGTCTCTATTGCATCCACTCAGCTACGTACTTTTTTTCTTTCACAATTTTGTATTTGGAACCAGAGCACCAGTTTTTACTTTAAAAATATATTTTCACAGACATCAAATGACAATGATTTTCATGGTCAGTGCCATTTGAGCACTAATTTCTAGACAGATGTGAGACAAATTCTGGTCTTGGACGCACAACCCTAATTTTTTCAGCTTAGCTAAAGTCAGACACATCCAGCCAGTAACGAAACCAGACGTCTAATGAACAAGACCACCCCAAAAAAGCTTTAGAAATCTGACTGTTATCGAAAGGTATTTCTTTAATCCTACCTGTCACATTTTCAGTATGTTCTCATCATTTTTCTGCTTAAATATAACCTTGGAGGATCATACTTTGAATAGCTATTCATTTATCAGCTAGGTTTTATATTTGCATGTATTTTTCTGGCTGGCCACCTTCCTCTGGGGAAGGTAGCAGCTGAAGACTGGGAGCCACAGCACAAACAAGGAAAGCCACCTCTGCAAGACTGTAAAAAGCTGTGAGTCTGTCCCTCCTTCCCGGGAGACCTCTGAGACAGGAGGGTGCGGAGACACAAGTCATTGGCTCCAGTTTCCTATCAGCTTCACCAGGGCCAGGTCTCCTGCTGACGGAGAGGGAGGGAAAAACCAAACGGTCACCTCCTGGTAGAGGCGGTGTTACTGCAGGATGAGCTAAGAGCGAATACATTTCTCAACACCCATGGGAGGGACTTTTAAATATCACCGTGATCACTGGACCCTCCCCTCCAACCGGAGCCGATGCTTAGAATAAATCAGTCTCTGACTGACAGCACTAAAGATTTCGGCTTTATCCTTATTACTAGCCTGTAAACATGAAGTAAGAAGCCCATGGTGTGAGCTGTTTGAAGTGGTATTTTGCATTATTAAAAAAAAAAAAAAATAGGTGAAGGGAAAAATAATCGCTGAGATGCAGACAGCTTTGCCAGGAAAAGCAGCTCTCTGCTACCTTGAGCCAGCTGCCTCTTTTGAGGTTCAGCCATGACAGTCAGCCAGCCGAAAGCTAAATGAGAAAACACATCCCCTAAACGCGGTGGGTCCCCTTGTGGTAGATGATTTCGACGGAGCTGAGCTGGATTTAAATCAGCTGCCCAGCACACTGCTCTGTGCCCGGCAGCAACAGCTCAGGGCTGCCTACCCAAAAATTCACCCAGCCCCTTGGGCACACGGTACAGCCCACACTGCGCTCGTCGCTATCTCCGGCAGAGCTATATCTGGCCAGCAGCCGTGGGCTCTGTCCGTCTGCCTCCGCCGCGGCAGCAATCACACACAGCCACGGGATGACACGGCCGCCAACCCTCACAAGCGGAGCATGAGGCTGCTGCCAGGATGGAGCCCTTTTTCTTAAAAGCAAGGGCAGAATCGTGCTGATGAGCAAATTGTCCTAACAGGGACTGAGCAGGGCACCGTCAGACATGCCTCTCCTTAAACACAGACAGATGTCTCTTAGAGATGGGCTGATATTCAAGCGCCTTCTAAAACACGACAACTTCTAACACCATGTTGGGAAAAAATAAAGAAAAAACTAAAGAAAACAAAAGGACATTTTGATAAACAGCTGTCCCCACTTCATTCTGCTCCCCTGCTCCCAGTAGAGCTGAGAGTGCTGCTATTTGAGATGGGCTGAAACCGCTGGCTTTTGTTCAGAATCTATAGTGCAATGGGCCCCTTCCTGGGGTAGGGAAGGTGGTAAGGCTGGAGCCAGGCTTGAATTTCAGACAGAGCTGGACTGCCCCAACAGTCAAGAACATTTAGAGGAACTTGGCCAGGCCCTTTTCTCCTCTGTAATTGATGTCTTTAGCTGTGAGATCTCTTTTTCTTGTTGCTTGGCCAGAAATCCCCCAGAAATGCCCATTCTTATGAGATTTGTGGCCAGATTGCCAGGGGCTCCAGTCATTTCAGCAGCGATGGACATATCAAAAGCCAGATATTAAACTCTTCCTGATTATGCATTGGAAACTGTCCCAAAGTTCATTCCAAAGCAGATTTGCAGAGTGTAATGTTCAACACAAGCCTCTTTGAGCCAGCCCAACCTTTAACCTGAAGTTGTAGCTTGTCTGCCCTCAGAAAATAAAAAAAAAAAGGAGCAGAAAAAATGTATCAGATATGAATGTACAAATAATCCAATACAGTTATCAATAGGGCAGAGGCATGAAATGAGAAATTCCTCTTGCTTCAGCCTCCACAACCTGGTGCTCCTGCAAGGGTGCCTTGTCTGTCTTAACAGCAAATGCAGCCACAAATGGTCAAGCTGCCAAGAACTGGTAAGTCCAGCATTTATATCCATGTATCTCAACTCACACTCCTTTCACCCTCTTCCTTTTTTATGCTGATAATGCACCAATTATGAGACATAAAAGATGTTTTGGGCTTTCTAACCCATCCCTACTGGGAAAGGACAGGGCTCCACATTTTGATATCTGCTTCAGTCTCTCTGTCACATTACAAAATCACCCATCACCACAGCAGCAAAGAGCTGGGTAAAAGTTTTTGGCCTTAGCTCCAGCTTAATCTCCAAACTTTTTCTTACTTTGAAAGAGAACTTTGTGCACAGTGCGAAGCTTAGCCTTAGCCTCCTTGCCACTGTCAATGTCTTCAGGAGTTCATAAAAGACAACCCTACTCTGGGCTGCAGCTTTATGGTGGAGTGAATGGAAAGGCAAGCTGTCAGGGGACATGGCCCCACAGCCATTTGCTTTGCACTTCATTCACTACCATATGCCCAGGTGCTGAGTGGGCTCTGGGAGCTGGCTGAAAATGAACCCTTTTTAATTCCTCAGGTTAGTTTTCAGCCAGCTCTGTCCTTTAATTCATCTCTCCATGCACAGTGGAGATCTATAAATAGGAAGAAAAGGTGGAACAAAAAGAAGTAATGGGAAGGTGCAGAGGAGACAAGCCAGTGTTTTTCATCTGTGGGCCCAAGCTGACGGCCAGTGTAATTACCCAGCATTATCCCTGCTTTTGGGTTGGAGAAACAGTGGTTGGAGTTTCATGGTGGCTTTGAGAGGATGCACTTGCAGGCTACCACTGCACACATTCGGTAGACCTAAAGAGGCAGTGGCATTCACCAGCACTATTTTGTGAATGGAGTTCTCAGCAGGGAAGCTTTTGCTCTTGCCCTCAGGTTTCCCTACTTTCAGTTGCACTGTCATTTAACTCCATGCAATCCCTGTCTTTGCTGGGTGGGCTTCAGGCATTCGCAGCCCATGGGGATCATGGATACCCAGCCTGGCAGCCACTGTCTCTCTGTCATTCAGGTCTGAGTATTGTGGTTTGTAAAACTGAGGGACCAACCAGCAGCCCAGCTGGTCCAGGGCCCTGTAGCTCTGTTGACACTGTGGGACTGCAGAGAAGGGGGGACCTGGGTCTGGGAGGAGTGGAGGCCAACAGAAGTTCTCAGTCCAACCAGCCCCACTTGGCTCCTGGAGATGTTACGGATGGCTGGTGAAGGTTGGTGCTGAGGTGAGGGCAAAAACTCCACGGGGAAAGAGCCACAGGAGAAGGCAGTAGGATGGGGGTTTGTCTCATTAGGTAGCACTGGGAGAAGCCCATGCCAGCACCTTGATGGCCCTCTCATGTTGATGGAGGGGATGGCCTTGAGAAGGGTCCCATAAGGGTACCAGGCTGACAGAGAAACCCGAGCACAAGCCTTGTCCCCGGAAGAGCTCATTGGAGCCTCCGCTGGCCCCATCCCCTCCACCCAGCCCCACACACCTGCAGCCTGTTCCCAGAGAATAGGATGTGACGGCCCCAGCTGCAGACCAGCCCCACCTCAACTCCCCAGGGCTGCCCCACGCGTGACCCCTTTCCCCACGCCACCTTCTGCGGTGCCACAGCCGGGCTGCCGCCGCCGGGATTGAGCACCCGCAGCAAGGCCGGGAGAGACCAGGGCCCCCCCCCGCACACCCCAGACCTCAGCCCGGGGGTGACGTCATGGTGGGGGAGGGGCGGGCAGGGGAGGGGACCCCCGCACCTCCCTTTCCCCCGCCACGCTGCACAGCGCGGGGGCTGGGCCGGCCAGCCCCGACGAGGCGGCCCCGGGGGCGGAGGGGGGTCTGCCGTGCTATCCCCACCCCCAGGGGGGTGGCTCCTCCGTCTGCGTGTGCGTGTATGCGTTGTGTGTGTGTG
>VXAY01001371.1:0-36350 GCA_013399855.1 Oxyruncus cristatus | reverse complement strand
GTGGATGATGGGGAGGTAGGGGCCACGAATTGGTGAGAGGGGTTTTATTCCAGTGGGGAGCCGTTGCCTGTGCAATAGCTCTCTTTGCCAATGTGTAGGGTGGCATGGTCTCTCCTTCGCCCCCTGTCCCTGCTTCCCTCCCTTCCCAAGGTCCGCAATGTAATGTGTAAGCAATAGCAAATGTAACAGTTCATAAATCAAACAGTGGGTCGCAAGCCAATCTGCATTTCCCAAACGGATTGAATCCCAGCAACGAATGTGCTCAGGAACTGGAGCCAGGCGCCTTTACCACTGGAAGCAATGTTGATTTTTTAATGATAAAATACATTATGCGCGTGTTAGGGGGGCTTTGCAGAGCTGAGCCTTGCTTCGGCAGACGCAGGTCTGCTTGAATTTCGTTTTCCTTTGGCCTCCCTCTAGACTCAGTCCCCACCACCACCAAAGAAAAAGGAAAACCCTGGAGAGCAGAGCTTTGTTTAAATGGTTTGGGTTATTTTGCCTCCCCACAGAGGATCTAGACCTAAATTGATTTTTCTGTGCACATCTCTGTACTCATGAGGTCAGGCGCTGCTGTTACGGTTTCCTATAGCAGGAAATGCCAGATGCCGAGAAGAGACGGAGGAGAGAGCCCCTCCTGGGTTGGGGGGGGCTCCGCAGCCTGATGTCTACGTCGGCTGGGCCCCGGGGACCCCCGCCGGCGGCAGCCCCGCTCCGCCCCGGGGTACCCGGCCGCAGGTCTCGCCCGCTGCCGGCATTCCCGCCACCGCCCCCGCATTCCCGCCTGCTGGACGGTGCCCGTCCGTCGGAGAAAGGTGGAAGGGAGCCTCCCAGCTTTCCGTCTCACCCCTCAGAAGAGAGCTGAAACGCCGTAATAAGGGGGAGATTTCCAGCTCGTTAGAGGACTCGAGTTATCTTCGCGTGAGGTTCAATTACTAATGGATAATCTCTCCGTAATTAGCACATCCCCCAATTAGCACTCCATCGAGGAGGATAATAAACGGTGGCAAACTGGGGAAAAACAGGCCAGAGGGTTGAGAAGGAGCCCTGTGGTCTTGCCGGGGCCCCTTCCCTCCCCTCCTGCCTCCCCCTCGACTCTCCTGTCTGGGGCTTCTAATTGTCGGCTGCTCATCCCCGGGGCGCAGACCGGCCATCGGGCCTCTCGGGCTAGCCTAGCAGCACCCGGGGATTTCCCTCACGGACGGCAGGGAGTGTAGCAAACCCCGGTCCCGCCGGCTCAGCTCCTCCTGGGCAACCGGCAAGCGAGGCTCTCCCCGCCGGCGGCTCCGTGGTTTTTTTCGGGGAACACTAGCCAACAACAAACTCCCCCTTACCTTGCCCCCGCTCATTTTATAAGAGCCCCTCAATAGGCGAGGCATTGATTGTTCCCTTTCCTGCCCCTTTCAGGGATTATTTCTGAAGCCTGTAAGCAATGGTCGATTTTTTTTTTTTTTTTTTTTTTTTTGACCCCAGGAGTGGTTGCTCTGCCTTGCCTTGTTGTGTGGCCAAGGAAACATGAGCTGTCCGCCAAGTCCCAGAAAGGGACTGAGTGTACTGGATTTGCCTCCTGCCGCCTTGCACCTGTAGGGTTTGCAAGGGCTGCAGAAGAAGGCTGGGGTGTCGCCTTCCAGGCTGGTCCCACTGCCCCAGGCAGCAGCTGCTGTAGCAAGAGCTGGAAGAGGTTCAAACTTCTGAACATCCCTTCTTAACTCCTGGGCAAACGTGAGCTGGTGAACTGGAGAGGGGAAAAAATACAACAGAAAAGCTTTTAAGTGTTGACAGAGACCACAGTAAAATTATTCCCTACTTAAAAAAAAGAAAAACCAAACCAAAACAAAAAAAACCCACCCCCACACACAAAGATAAAAAGGCATAAATGCAGATCAACAGGGGAAAAAACCACAGCCGGAACGAAAAACAAACCAGTGCATTTCTAGCTGGCTGGATAATCGGGAAGGCTTGCAGCCATTGCGGCTCTGCCTGCCCTAATTCCTGTCCCCAGCTCCGGCTGAGCAACCGCAGCCCCGCAGTCCCCGGAGGGCCGCGGGGAACTGGCTCCTTCCCCGGCAGCGCTGGATGCACCCGT
Organism: Oxyruncus cristatus; assembly: GCA_013399855.1. Lineage (NCBI taxonomy): Eukaryota > Metazoa > Chordata > Aves > Passeriformes > Cotingidae > Oxyruncus > Oxyruncus cristatus. The sequence continues at coordinate 34,267 of VXAY01001371.1, read as the reverse complement.
GCTTGGCAGGCGGCTGCTGTCCTCCCGCCTCCCCCTTTTAGCAGCCTGGCTGAGCCCTGGAGGCAGGGCTGCGCCTTGCCCCTGCCTGGGCTGCCCTGCGCCACGGCGAGACCGTGCCAGCACTGGGCTGAGGTGGTGGCGGTCGATTCTCTTTGCTTTAAAGGGGGGGAAAAAAAAAAAAAAAAAAAAAAAAAAAGGTCCTTTCCCATCTGTTCAAAGGCTGTAACAGGGAGATGGAGCGGGCCTGTGCTGGGAGAAAAAGCTTGAGCACAAACATGCAAAACTGAGGAAAACTTACATATGAATGGTAGTGAAGGCTGACTGGTTGGTGCTTGCAGAGGGAGCAGGGAGGTATGGTGTAAAAATAAGCTGCAGTACTCACTTGACAGGACTTTCTGGTGGCTATGTCTATGTTTCAGAAGCAGCAGCCAGATAATGTTGGTCCCTGGCTCATTTGCACAGTCTAGGGATGAATGGATTGGTGACTCTTCCAGCCCACTTCCTCTTCAGGGCCCTTTTCAAATCTGTACAGTTGCTGTCCTGACCAGTGAAACCCAGTAGATTCTGTGAAGGGCTGACAACCTAAGGAGAGAGAGGCCAGTTCAGCCTTCCTATTCATCAGGGCTGATTCATTAATGATTAGTGCCATTAGGTGTTCTACAGCAGTGCCTGAGGGCCCCAATTAAAGGGAAGTGAGCTTGTTAAATCCAGAAAGCCAGATTTTCCCTCTGTTACTCCTGCCTGATGCAGAGGTAGTGCCTCCAGGGTGGGCAGCAAGAATAATGCTGGCTTTCTAGGTATGCAGCCTCTGTGCCTTTTCCCCTCCCTCCTCCCACTTTTCCCTCTCCTTTACCTTAGCTGAAGATCCTGCTTACAGGGTGCTGCAGAGCAAGGCTAGTGCAGGAGTTGGCTAGCAGGACTTGAAGGAGAAGGTGGCAAATCAGGTTATTTTTCTGAGCCACTTCATTTTTCATCACGAGTGGGTTTGGGTGGGTTGTTTTTGGTTTATTGTTTTTTTTCGTGGGTTTTTTTTTGGCAGGGTTGGGGGCAGGCAAAGTGATGGGGACTGCAGAGGAGTCTGTTACAAAATCAGATACGATTTTAGCTGTCTGAAAGAGTTCCTTTAGGCTACAGGCAGCTGATGATCAATGGCACTGTTGGCAAATGTGCTTCCAGCTGTCTGCTGCCTCTCTTGAGGGACAGTTTCAACCCAAGGCTCATTGATACGGCAAGGGGCTTTCATTTACTTTGGGCTAAGGATCTTCTGCTGCCCAGTTCCACCAGTGAGAAGAAAAGCTGGAGGTGATGTGGGAGAGTGACAACAGCACTGTTATTGGTGAGTTATTGGCAGTTCCTTTCCCCTCAAATTCCCATGGTGGGTCTGTGTTAAAAGATTTTGCTCAAAGCCCCATATTCCTGAACCGTGGGTTTGCTAACAGATGGGCAGACTGTGCTAGCATAGGCTTTTCCTTTCAGGAGGCACTGAAGAAATAGGTTTAAATGGATCAAATTATCAGAAACCCAGCCTGTGGCCTGTGCCCTAGCTTTTTAGGCTTTATTGTTTGTTTTATTTTGTTTGTTTGTTTGTTTGTTTGCTTATCTCCAAAGCCGATATAAAAGAAAGACGGAAACAGCCTCCCGAAGGTCAAGGTGAGACTGACCATCATCTGAGTGCTGGTATTCACCAGCAGCAATAAATCCCTGCCCCCAGGTGCTGGAAGTCTCTTCAGCAAGAGAAACAACATTACTGCAGGGGCAAACAACTAGTCCTGACCTTTACACAGCCATTCTTTGGGAAAGAGTATCGCCTGAAGTCAATATGCATTCTGCCTAGGTAAGGACTTTGTATGCTCAGTTTTATCTCAAACAGGAATGTTATTCAAATATGAACTCCAGGTTCATGCCACCAAAATACGAAGTGCTTGTGTGTGCATCATGCTTTGCACCTTCAGGTTTCTTGCCTGTGATATCAATTTATTAAGGACTGTGAAAAACTTGCTAAATCTCTCAAGCATCAAAGATCAAATCTGCAGGGCAATTCTTTTGCTGTGAAGCAGCCTCAAGATGGATGGGCAGTGCATCCTTTAATACCACCAGGTTTTTTTAACACTTTGGAAATTATTGGATATTCAAATTGACGGAGAGAACAAAACCAAACCTCAGTCAACCAAAAAAAGAGAGAGCCATAAGAAAGCATAAGAAAGAAGTAATCACTTCTATTGATAGGATTTGTTTTAATCAGATTTATCCCACCTTAAACCATCTATTTTGCTGCAGACACTGTCAGTAAGTGTCCTTTAGGTACATGGTCTAATTCTGCCAAATGCAGAAGTCAAGACTTCAAGAGTCAAACCTTGTGTCTAGTATAATGTCTCTCTTTGTCAGAACTTCTAATAGTAGTATCTTAAGTACAAGAAGTTTTGCAGTAAATTGCCAGTTTGGTATTCATGCTTCTTTTAATGCATTGTGTTTTGACTGGATAGTGTAGGAGGTTTTTTCCATTCCTGTGCTCCCTTGGGGCACTTTCAATTTTCCAGTCCCCTGGCACAAGCTGCCTTTTGCAAAGGAATAATTCCTGTAAAGCCACTGCCTCATTTTGTTTCCCATATTCTAAGAAATCCTTAAATTATGTTGTCAAATAAAAAATCCAGAACATATTTCGTTGGCATGGAACATTGGTCACATTAGTTTCACAACGCCTCATTGAAGGATCCAATATGTCAGAAAATTGTCCTAAGCTTTGCTTTTTATTGAGGCTTAATAGGTGCCCTTGTCCCTTTTACTAGACCTGTGATGCAAGACTTGGTTTTATTCTGTTGCCAAGACATTTCATTTGATCTCTTTCACCTTTACTTCTACTGTCTATTAAATGGGAGTAGCACTTTGAGACATTTGGTGGGTGAAAAATGCTGCATGAGGAGGTAGGCATTATTAATTAGAACAATCATTTTATCTTTTAGCTTTCATCAGAAGAAAAATGCCTGGATTGAAGTGACAACAACAAATAATAGGTAAAAGATGCTCCCCTCTGGCTTCATAGATAAGCTATGTAGCAGAAAACGTTTAGCCCTGGGTGCCCAAGAGTTGTGGTTCACATCCCCCTCTGAAGAAGCCTCATCTTAAAGCATGCTGTAGCATACCATCCTGATGCAGATGCTGCTCTGCAGGCATTTCTGGCTGTGAATTTCAGGCTGCACCCTTGGATAAGCTGTCGAGGACAAGTTGCAATACCCGTCCTTCTTGCAGAGATCCCAGTCCATTTTCAGCCATGTCTCTCACTGTTTGCAAGCTCTCTGTTTTGTTGTGCATCAAACGTTCATTTAATTACCTCCCCTCTTTTTTCTTTAGGTGTTGGTGATTTGCACTCTCTCCACCTAAATCAGATATCTGGCACATCAATACTTAGAAGGCTTAGGAGAAGAAGAAAATATCAATATTTCACTGAACACACAAAGTCGCACAACTCCCCACAACTCCCAGGCTCCATTTTAATGTCCACCGTGGTCAGTTTGTTTTGTTTTTTTTTCTGTAAGATGACTGATTGCAGTTTCTCTTTGAATCCCACCTGTGTGAATAGCTTGTTCTTCTCCCTAGCAAGTATTAACAAGGAACTGCAAGGATTTTGTTCAGGCTCACCAGTCAGGCAGCCCTGAGGTGGCTGACTTCTAGGAAAAGCCACAGCAGGAACAAGCGAGAGCCAGCCTACGCACCAGACACAGCTTTTGCTGGTCTTTAGTTTATGTTCCAACTCACTCGTGTTAAATGAATCGCCGTTAGCAACGGTAACACAGACAAACACAAGGAAGAACAAGCTGGACGCTTCATCACTGAGCTGCGCTTGGAAGTGACGGCCCATTGTAACACAGACTCACCCACCACGGTGGAGCTGTGCCAGCTCATGGCAATTTAGGACTTGTTCCTCTCACTTTAGTCCATGCTCTGAAGTTCCTGATCTCATCCTTTGTGTGAACTAGATCATGCAAATGGGGGCACCGGCATCACAAGGAAGTTGAGTAGAGTTCCGCAGGAGCACTGGTGTGAGAAGGAGCAGCTCTAAACTCACTCTGCCGGCCTGTCATTTCCAAGCTCTCCACCTGCTGCTCTGTAACTGGAAGACTTTCACTCTAGAAGATGGGGAGAAGAACATTTTGCTCATGCTCATATTAATCAAGTCGTCTTATGAGCTACTGAATCTGTGAAATTGTATCTCCTGTGGAGTTCAGTGGTAATGACTGTCTCTGATGTGGACTCTCTGGTGTCTAATAACACAGTTTTGTTTCTGCATTGGATGCACTCCCAGCATTTTTTCTCCTCTGCCTGCCTACTTCCACAGCACATGTGGGCTGCTGAAACCTTTGAGACTTCTATCTCCTGTCAATTTAGATTGAAGTCAGTTCACAGGCTCAAAAAATTATTTAGGAGGGACTGACTGGCACTTGCACAAGACAGTGTGATCTCATAAGCTTCCTTTCCTTGGGAAACTAGGCTACCAACCTAGCAACAGGGGGAAAAAAATGCCATCCTGCTAGCAAAAAGGACCTAAACACCGGGAGGAAAGAGGGGAGGTGGGAAAGTAAAGCTGTTTTGAAGGGAAAAAAATAACTGCCTTGTGGCTGCAGAGCTCTCATACACTTAAAGGGCCAACTTTGGAGACGCATGCTGGAGAAAATATTCTCCAGGAGATGATAAGTTCTCTTGTGAAAATTGGTAAGGGAGAGAAATCACCTGGACTCATCTCACCACCAGGCATGCTAAACGGATATCTATATGGTAAGGATTGTCCCCAGTTGTAACTGTTTCTCTGTGTGGACCAGAGGAAGCCACAGACACAACTAGCATGCAACTCATGTGCCTGCGGTATCTAAAACAAGGTGGGTCCTATCCCAAAGGGAATGGTGTTCTTACCACTCTGTCCTTCAGACCAAAGTTTTCCATGGTGCTGCTTCAGGTTTTGTTACTTCATTTACTATGTTTGTATGTTAGAAAAGCTGCTACATGTCTTAATAGCTGAAGATGTATGCATGGTTTTACTGGGCATTTATTAGCACTTATCCTCTTTGCACTAAAACCTTTCTTGTGCTTGTACCTTATAGAATAAAATTCTTTAAGTGAGCTTTAATGATTCCATGGTTCTACTTCTTTACAAATTAGGAACTGTCATCCTGCTTTTATTTGCTATCACACAATGCTTGAGGCTGTCAAAAGTATTATAGTGCATACTCCCATAAATTGATATTTAATTTCAGTAATTATAATGTCACTAATTGTATTTTTGCTCCTGATGCAATTACGGACATTCAACTCTTTAGATCTACTTTGTTCTTTCTAGATTTAGGCATTCTTTACTCTTTAATCTTCCCTGCCTACGGTAAATTGTATGCACAATGAAACTTGGAAATAAAAGCTCAGACCTTCCCATCAATTGCTGTGTGCCAAATGCATGGGATAATGTAAAATTATGTGTGTACCTAGAGTGCAGGATACGCTCAAAACACCATTGCCTATTTAATATGTCTTTTTTATGATGCTTAGAGGGAGTTGTGTTATCCAAATATTGCACAGTACTTAACTACTTGTACTGGCCTATTGCTAAAGGTTTTCCAATTTTTGGGGCTTTTTTTGCTTGTAGCCTTTCCCTTAAAATTACTCCAAGGCTGCTCTGGCAGCCCTTTGCACCTGGTTTCTCGGTACTGTTTTCCTCACAGCCTTGCATTGGTGCATTTGTTATGTTGTATTCCCTGGGAAAGGGTTTGCTTCCTATACCTCAGCCATCCTCTTGTCCTCTTCTCCTCTATCTCATTGCATTGCTGTTGAGTTATATACAGTTCATGGTCTCCACTGAAGTTCCCACACAGTCTCCACTTTGTGTCTTCATACCAATGACTGCATATTAGAACAAATATTACATATAATGAGTAAATAATAGTAATTTTGATGTAGGATAAGCAATACCAAATTACAGACGGGTACAAGGCGTATCAGCCAATTAACGTGCAACATTTGTACTTAATTAAGCATAAATCCAGTCAGTGCTGGTGTTGTCATTAGACAAAGATCACTGAAAGGCAACTTGAGCAGGCTTTAATGAAGGGTGTAATTTTACTGGGGGGTGGTTGTTGGTACGACTCTGATCCCCTGCTGCACTGGAGCAGACAGCCAGGAGAAGATAGTCACCTGAGGACACCCAACTTCGTCTCATCTTGGTTGGCTACAGTTTTCCTTTTAAACTTGAACTTGATGTATGCCATCATCTACAAAACCCATGAATAAAGTATGTGCTTTGTGTCTTTCAACCTGCCTCAACTTTTCTTGTGTTAAAGTGCAAAGTAAAAAAAATCATTTGGGTCATGGAATTCCTGCTCTGTCCCAGCAGAGTTTGAGGACAGTGATCCCTCTTCTTAAAGATGCCATTGGTCCCTGGGTTATAGTCCACACAGAAACTTGTTTTGGTTCAATTTCATTAATAGAAAACCGTTAGTGGCCACTACATCTCTATTATTATTGCCACATGTCAATATTATTGCCATCTATTATTTCACTTTAGGAGTGGCTTTTATTATTGTAGTTTTGAAAAGTGTCCCCAGCTGTCTTAAATTAAACCAGCATAAATTTAATCTAACTGAAGGGAGTGACTACCACCCAGACAATTGCCATGTTTCTCTGCTGCTAGCAGTACGTGGCGCTGTGAGATTTCACGTCCTATGACACAGCCAGGGCTGCATCAAGACTGGAGTGTCTGTGTGGTGATAAGGACTGACTTCACTCTGTTTTGCTGTTTGAGCTCATCTGTAAAAACAACCCCTTTGACTGAGTGACCAAATTCACTGCTTGCTACAAATGCATGTACTTTACAGACCGTATCATAACAGTGGGGCCTGAGCAGGGTGCCCAGTGGGTGATGAGGTACTATGACAGCAGACAGGTATTATGCAAACTGCTGCTTGTACAGTTTGTGGCATAAACCTTTATGTTACAGCTTCTTTGGAGCAAAGACCTGGAGGTTTGCAGAGATGCTCTCTTGGAAAAAAACAGCTTAAGACAACAACAAAAGTTAATTTGCACTGAAGTGTCTGGAGAACTCAACCTTAACAACAAGGTGAGTAACCCAAAAGAGGATCTACAGCCCTTCATATCTGAACAAAAAAATTCAGCCTCCTTACATCAAGACACTTTCTGCCCAAATATCCCAAGCAGTGTCTCCTCAACAGGCATCCATGTAACCATGAGAAACACGGCTCATATCTAGTGATTTAAAAATCACCAGCAAGGATGATTTCATACCTCCTCAGCCTTTGTTGCTGCACTTTCTTCTTCACTGTTAAAGACACCTTTCTCCTAAGCTCAAACTGAATTTCCCAGCTTTAGAAACGACAGGTTGGCTAAACGTCTTATCAGGAATGACACAGACTACACATGGACCTCTCCAACCCTTTTTTGTGGCTTTTAGGAATTCCAATGTGATAAAAGAACAGCCTCAGGAAATACTTGCTCTTTTAAAATATTTTCTTTTTGCAGAACATTTTCTTTTGATTAAAAAAACAACATTATTCGATCATCTATCATTACCATGTTTGCTGACCAGCTTTCCTGAAGTCTCACTAGGGCAAAGACTTGCTAACAAATACATGAGGTTACTCTTGCCTCTTTCAGCTCCTGGCCTGGGCAGAAGGAAAGCCCTCTCAACTAAACCCACCATGTCCTCAACTGGTTACCCTCCTCTACCATGGCCCTTTTGCAGCACCTTTCCCCAGCAGCTTTGTAAACTGTATTCCCCTCACCAGCCATGACTGTGGTCAGCTGAGACTTCCCAATGTCAAACCCAGTAATTGAGGTAGTGTCTCCTCACACCACATCCTGGAGAGCTGATGGACTCCCAGCAAAAGGAGCAGATTATAAGGCAGTGGAACTTCAGTATTTTTACACTGTGACAAGGAAACTTTTGTATCTTAGGTTACTTACAGAAGCTGCTTCAGAGGATGAAGGTATAGGAGGAAACATAGTCAAGAGGAAATGGCTTATCCAGAATATTTCCATTCAGTGTACAGGGAAGCTGCTTGGTGACATGCAGAGGTTTGCCCCAATTTTCTGTGTAAATAGCACAGTCCACTTAGCATGTGGACTTAGCACCTTGTTTGGAGGAGCTGGGGTCAAAACTGACCTGCGTGTACTCTTCATTTCTCACTGAGAAAATTTGGCACCACCCTGGGGGCTGTGGAGCCCTGAGATAGAGCTTTAAAAATGTATTTAAAGGTCAGACAGCAGCTTAGGCTACTCATTTTAGCTTTTTCCTCTGACATGTTCCTAAAATTGGCTTAGACTCTAAAGGCACCTCTTAAAGAGTATAGTGTGAACAAAATCTTTTATGATCATAAAAGTGGAGTTTCAAGTCCCGTATTTTTTGAGAAATATAGCTCTGGAAGAGAAATTTAGAGCAAAAGAATACACAGACTGCAGCTGGGACTGTTGCATTTGGTAATGGAGATGATCATGTGGAACCTGCCTGAGTAATATGGAGAATATGCCCCATGTATTATTTTCCAGGTCAGTGAAGCTCCAAATACAAAATGCAACCATCAGAAAGTTTCCTTCAGTCTATGCCACTGATGGCAACTCTGAGTGCCTCTGGACTTGATTTTCAGAAGTTCCAGATCGTCTCAGTTCCCAGTGTAATCAAGTGGAACTGTGGCTGCTGATCTTCAAGCTTAAGCACAACTTGAGTTATAGACTTCAAGACTCTAATGAAATATTTTGTTCTTAACCTGCTGTGCAGATACGGGTTAGCTGTAGCTTTGGGTCCCCTGTCTTAACTGCCTCAGGGTTGGATTGATGGGAAGGTTGTTTCTGAAAGAAAACAAAAATGAATGGTTATGTAGAAAAGGGTGAAAACAGGCCCTTTTCGGTGTGTTTTTGCTGTATCCCACCACTTTTACCTGTCCTCCCTGAAAGGCGGGCTAGGTTGTATGCATTTGTATTGTCTGAAGCTAGTTTTTGTTCACAGGCTTAGCCAGACTCCCTTAGGTAATGTTTATTCACTTGTATCGCCAGGCAAATTCTGACACAGCTCATCAGCAGGAGGAGGGGCTTGTCCTGAATCTCCTGTGAGATCAGCTGATGGAGCAGTGCTAGATAATGCAAGTCCCCAGGTAAGATGCAGGGTTACAGATTACTCCTCAAGAAGCTTCTCTTTATATTATCCCTGCACATCTCACTCCACGTGCCAAAACTGTTGTGCCAGCCTGCCTCCAGAGCCCCCCTTCTGTGCCCTCTCTTCCATGCTCAGATCCCCAGGACAGGCTGAACCCAAGTGACAGATGCAGTGGGGCATTGCGTGATCCAGCACGGAAGGGCAGGGCAGCAACAACCCTCACACAGTTACCTTCAGCCAGCTGCCCCCTGAAAACAACTTCCATGCTGGATCCCACCCCACAGTACATGGGAAAGAGACACTTACCAGTGCTGCGGTGTAGGAGCTGGCAACGTGGGCAATCCCAGAGCCATGCCCAGCTGACACAGGCCTGGCTGGGACAAGCCTGTGTGTCCCCAGCAAGCACAGAGCCCAGCCTTGCGTTGCCTTCCGGAAGCACCTGCTTTTCCCTCACCGTCGACCAGGAAATCTCTATAATCATCTCTGTAGGTACCTGCAATGGCCTAGGAACAAAGTGGCCAGAGATGGCCTGCAAGTATGAATAGTTCCCACAGGTGCTATCTTGTCAAGCGTAGGGTATTTTTCCAGTCCTGCATATAAATTAAGAGACCAGAGACTTCGTTACCTCACTACTTTCCTTACGATGATAGTAGTTATTTATTTTAAAGTGTTTGGGATTAGGCTAAGGGCATGAAAAAATAGAGAGGAAAGCCAAATCTTGAGTTTTGTGGCTTTTTTTTTTTTTCCCCAGGACTACCTTGCTGAAGGATGCCTGAGGAATGCCTGGAGCCCTTGGCTGCAGCAAGGGGGCAAAAAGAGGTGAACTGCTTTGCCTATTGAGTATGAGGTTATGCAATGATAGATCCTCCCAGATGACTTGTCAAGTGCCTCTGCCGAGCAGGCACAAGTACGGAATAAGGGCAGCATCACTCAATAAAATCTGCAAAACTGAAAGACGAGAAGAGAGCATTTGCAACCCACTAAATGTCCCTTCATAGCTTTGTTGCCTGACAACTTGGCCGAGCAGCAATAACGTCACCTGTCACAGGCTCTTGTGGGCAAGTCTCATCTAGCTCTGGGCTTTCATTTGTAGCTGGAACATTTTGTGAGATGTCTTTTAATTTACTTGGCTGCTCAACAGGCAAACACACCAGACTGTATTCTTACCCATCCTCTAGCAAAGCAGATAGCTCAACTAATATTAATGTTTTAAGGCAACTGCTGCTTCCTTATTGCATACCATGGTACAGACTTCAACATGTACAGTATTAATTGAAATCATCCATAGGAGCTTTAGCAGCGCTTGCCTGAAATGCTTTCCTACCTCTGGCAAGGGCAGCCAGAGCCCTCGGGGAGAGGTTCAAGTGAGTGTGGCTGATTCACCTACATCATGCCTCTACGTTGTTTCCAATCATCTATTCCTTATTAATACCCTGTGTGGATGCTGTTTCTGCAAAATCAGAGTGCATTGTTCCTGCTTAATTCAACCTTCAAGCTGCTTTTACAAAATGGCAATGGCATTTTATATTTGCATCTTACCTTAATCAGTGCTAAGTTGCAAGTGCAGGCAAGTCCTGGGATACATGATCTATTATCTTAGAGGAGCAAGAGCAATGTAATGAATATGCTGAGTGACCCAAGGGAGGATCTTCTCTCCAGCCATCTCATGGAGGGGATCTGAAATGAATTTTGCCTTGGAGATTTTCAGGGAAGAAATGAGGTTGTTTTCTTCACTTGACCAGTAAAAAAAAGGAAAAGAAACCAAAGAAAATCAAACCAGTGTTTTGATGGGATACGCTCTTTGCATTGTTCTTGCAGTATAAACTGGGGAAAATACCTTTTCACTCTCATATAGATTGCCACCTACAGATGTTGCTTACTGCAGAGGGCTGCCTGTTTTCATGGCATCCATATCAATGTCAGGAGCACTCATGGACAGCAGACATCCCTCAGATGTAGGAGGAGGAATATTGCCAAGTTACCCGGTCTGTCATCAGTCAGACTGAAGACGGGCAGTTAGACATTCACTCATGTGAAGTAAATTGCTCTGGACCAAATCTCTCATTTGTCCAGTGACAGACAAGCACCCAGATGAAATTGGCATTTCTGAGAAGAGAAAAGGATCCTTTCCTTATCAGGTGTGTATGTGTGTAACTTGGCACCCTCAGAATACCTATGAAAGCCAGGCTTCCCTGGCCATTTCCCTTTGAAGTAAGCCACACTGCTTATTCTTGTACCTTCACAGTCATCAGAAAGCATCCCCTGGTGTTTGTCTCTCATTTTCTTCTCCACAGAGATAGGCCAGAGAAGCCAGTGATATTCCTGTGAGAGCTGCAGAGTATTTTAGAGGTGAGATCCTTTGTGCAGATGAAAAAACAACATGGGTTGTGTGGGCTGGGGAAGGTCTGCTTCAGAGCACAAGAGCAGGGTGAACAATACAAAATCACTGGCATTTTGGACAGGTGTGCTTTGCTTTGTTCAAAACAGGAGATGAAGAACCTCATGGTAGTTGAATTATTTTCCTCTCTTGCTTTTTTTGAGACATGAGTGTCCATTTTTAGGGTTACACTGGTTTCTGAGAGCTGATTCACATCTGGTCTGTTTTCTGATCTGTGTGGGGACTCTCCATAGCAAACTCCATGCTCCTATACAGCTAATGTCCATATGTCCTTCTGCTATTTTGTCTGGGAGCTTCTTCCTCCTACTCCAAAAAGCCCTTGTGCTGCAGATATCTTCTGAATATCTCTGTACTGCTGATGTAGTCTGAAAACTTGAATAGAGAGTTCTATTCCTTGTGCTCAGAGTAAGACTCGGTGTCCTAACTCATTCATCAATGCACTTAAAATCAGCCTGCCAGTCTGCAAGGTGAGTTTGGAAGGCCCTGTGAAGGAAAGGACCTTGATTTGTGCTCAATCTGCAAATCTCAAACCCTGGTGTCTGAAAGGACTCCGGCCTTGAGAGCTCAGGGTCAAACCATAGGCTCAGTAATATGGGTCAAGCCACAATAAATGAGTTGATCATTGACCTTGTCTCATTTTCCTGTTTGTGAATTACCCAAGAATGCACTTGCTGTTTGCAAAGGGTAGGTCAACCAGTTCTAAATAAAATTTGTGCTTCTTAGCTTTGCTCTTTTTAATGCCTAGAAGGAAGAAACAGAGCCATGGGAATAATAAAACAGAATGACCACAAACACCATATAAAGCTGTAGTAAAGAATCATGGCAAAAGACATAGCAAAGGTCAGATTCTAATGTGCTTTTTTATTCTAAAATGGGATTTTGTGTGTGTGTGTGTTTTTAAATGACCTTTGTTTTTGTAATGATCCCTCTTAAAAAAATTCCTGAGTGCATGGTAGGCCCAGAAACTCTGCCACCATTCACGCTTGTATGCCAGAAAACCAAAGGAAGTGGCCACTGCAAAACAGGAATGGTGGGCATGATGGGAAATGGGACGGTGAGTGCAGAAAGGGGTAAAAACAACAGCATCACACATTGCCTGATCCTGACATCCATTCCCATACCTCATGTGTGCTGAGTGCAGAGGACCTTTGGGCTGATGACATCCAACTTTCCAGGTGTGATGTCACTACCTTGATTTACATCACAGCATTGTATAACAAACAGTTTTTCAGCTCAACAAAGAGGTGGACATGAATAGCAAAGGGTGGAAATGGATTTGGTACTGTCAGTGGTACTGTCACATGGGACATCTCAACAAGCACAGCTTTAAGCACAGGGGCTTTGCTTACAGATGAGCCCATAGCTCCATCCCTAGATGCTCTTTGATGGGGTGTGCAATCTTGTTCCTTTTCCAAATACTACTCCCTCCCGCACACGCGTACACACCATAGAAGTGCTGGCAGGACTTCCAGGTCATCTGCATCCACATGCTTTGGGCTGCACTGTTAGAATCAACAATTCAGAGAGGGTACCACAAACTGGAAATGTTTCCCTAGCAGAACAACAAGGAAATTTATGATGTCAAAACCAACTCACTAACCTTTTTTTTTAAATGAAATCTCCTGGCTCCACATATGATACCTGTAATCTAGGGGAAGTCAGCTCTCTGCCACATGTCAAAATTTAGGGTTGTTCTTAGGTAGTTGGCTTGAAGTAAATTAATTCTGGTTATTTAATAGTGTGACAATGAAATATGGGTTACTCCACACTTGACTCTGTGTCCTAGATAGTAACGCATGAATTTTTTAATAGGATCCACTTTCCTTATATTCAAAATCAGTCATGAGAGTGATAAATGAGGCTAATAATAAACAAACCTTGCATAGGCCTTTGGGATCTCACAGAAACAAGGTTCAGATGGAGATTCCCCACAGCTCACATAGAGGAATGGCTGCCAAGTGTTAGCAGTCACAGAGCGGCAGCTCCCAGAAGCCTTTCTTCACGATGGCAAAACAACCTCAGCCAAGGGAAAGGTATGTAACATCCAGGTCAGGAAGTTCCATGGCTTCTCATTGTTTTATATGAATATGTTTTCTCATGAGAAGAATTACACTGCACATGCCTGATTTTCATAATTTCCCTCCCCATGACACTTCAATCGTCCCTAGTTGAAGACAGACTACTGGGATTATTGGCCAGATCAGCTGCTGCAGCTGCAACTATCAAATGAAATAAAGGATGCAGAGGAGCAGTCTCCTCATTTTTAAGGTAATTAGTGATGGAGAAGATTTATGGTCACTGCGTTTATCGACTGTTTAATTTATTGAGCAAATAGCCCTGTGACAGAAACAAATGTAAGCTGAGCAGAAGTATTCCAGTGAAAGATCAGGCTGGAAAATGTGTAACTGGCAAATGTTGTATGGGCACACAAGACTTTATCTTGTTCACCACTTCTCTAGCAGCTGATGGCATCCTGCATGTCATATAATCCCGAGTTTGATCAGGCAACCATGGGGACTCTTGATCCAGTTTAAGGCTTTAATGCATGCAAAAGACTAAACTTTCTCCTCAGAAGTGACTAGGCAGCTCAGAGGGCAAAACTACAGATCCCCAATCATTATAGATGCATAGAAAATAAGGATCTAGAACTATCATGGGTCATAAATAATTATTATCAAGATGTGTTACAAAATATAGGTTCAGAGAGATCTCATTCCCCAATCTACAGAGCTGCAATGCAACATCCCTCCATTTCAGATCTAGGGGAAGAAAGGACAGGCCACCGGCTCCAGCCCCTCAGGCTGTGGCCTGGCATGGTGTGACAGATGGAAACAGAGGGCAGATGTCTCCTCCCATGGCACTTCCCATGTCCCTTCCTACCAGCCCCTAAGGCTAAGATGGAGGGAGCATCACAGGAAGCTTGCTCAGCAGCTGGTGCCTACTTGTGAGGAAAAAATGACATTTTGAAGCAAGGCACTTGGCAGACTGGGATTTAAAAACATGAAGGGGTTATTGCTGGAAGTTCACAGGCACATATACAATGTGGAAAAGATGTCACAAGATTATCGATGAGGTTAGGTCATTAGCCAAGGGTGACATGTATTTTGGTGGATGATTGCCAACTGAAATGACCATCTGTGTCAAATCAAATTAAACTGGCCATCAGTACACTTGTCAGCTAAAAATAAATAAAAAAAAAAATCAAGAATGAAAGACTTTATTTTCTGAACTGTCAGTTCTCTTCTACAACACTGAAAACCTGGGCTCACCACCAAATAAATGGTGAGCATGTACTTAACTTGCAGCATTCAGGCCAACTCTATGAGAAGAAAAGGCATTACTCTCCATGCAAAATATCCTACCTCATTAATGAAAAAAACCTCAAACCAAAACAAAAAAACTAAGCATTATTTTATCAAACAAAAAATTTGTTTCTGAGAGGTTTCTAATTTTCTTTCACAAAGATGAACATAGTTTTATGTCTATCCCTAATGAATAAAAAACCATCTCCCACCTGCTCCTTCTTTGACTGGAGTTATTTCAACCATCTCTACCTGAAAATGTCTTTTTCTGTGAGGAATGAAACTGGAGGATGAGATGTGCCAGCCTAGTCCCCGTGCCCTGTGCCAGCCTAGTCCCTCAAGCCTCATAGTGTTGTTTATTGCTTTGGTTAAGAAGAAGTGCTGTGGAAAGGGAAGGACTGCATAGTTTGTTTTTCCACATGAAAGACAGGATTTCCGTGTTGTCTCTTGGCCTGAGTAGCTGTGTATGGTGCTCTCCCTCCTCTCACGCAGTGAGGATTCCCCATCCTATTTCAGTCTGCTGAAATCACCGCCTTTTCCTAGAGTGCTACAATTAAAGCAGCTTAATGAGTTTGCATACGTCAGCCAAATTTCCTTCAGTGATATTTAAACTAATGTGATTTATCTCACAGTTGCTGTGGATTAATGCACAGGATCAACTCCTGCTGTTCACCTTATGCCTGGTAATAGGCACTAAGTTGCTCCCATACGATGCTTTGTCTGCGCCCTCAAGCCCCGAGAAAGCAGCCCCAGATGCTGCACTGAAGCCAGTGTGTTGCCTGTCTTGTCCAATATTATCTGGCTAAGAGTGGTCAGGTTGGACACCTCTGTGGAAGAAAACAAACCTTAGCTATGACACGGACTTCCTTTCCTGGAGATCACATCCTATTCTACTGAAGTTTAAATCCTGAAACTTATGATTATCTTCTTTTTAGTCTTCCTCTTTCATTTTTTCAGAATTAAGTTTTCTCAGTCCAGATATCCTTTTCCATCCTGGAAATATCTTCCTTATTAATATCTCCAACCAAAGGAGAATATATATATATGACACCACTGAGAAATGTGGGCCATCTGATCTTGGCTGTTTGGGCACTGGCTAGCTTTCCACAGGCTTTCCAGGGGTTTACTGAAGTCTCAAATTAGAACTTAGACCAAAACAATAAAAAAAAAAAGGTGATCAACAGGTATGAATGGAAACTCTGCTGACCTAGGTCACACTGAACTCCTGATATTCTCCTTTCTATCTCAAGTGAGCACATTTATTGACTCCTTTGATTCTCTTGGCTTTGCAGATCTATCATTTTGGTGGCCTGTGTGGGAAATTGATGTTCTGATAATACAGATTCCATCAGTGGAATGAACAGGGATGAACTCACTGTTGCAAATCAAGTCCTGAATAGCAACCAACTTCTTACATCTGTAAGTATTTGGTTTAGGGCTAAAACATTTCACACTTGGTGCAAGCCCACATGTAGTTAGAAAAGTATAGGCAGCATTTCCACAAATATCCAGTGGCAGTGTTAGATTTGTGCCAGCTCTGAGGATGAAAGCCTCTCCTCTGCAGAAGAGCAGTGCAACAGCAGCATGCCTTTTAACCTGGGAGGATTTAGGGAGTGTGAGAATTACAAGAGTAGTTCTCTAAAACAATGCAGAAATATACTTCTGGAAGAGCACAGTGAAACGTATTTTCACATAATGTCTGTAAATATTTGCTGAAATTGGATTTTGAATTGACTACCACAAAGAGTCAGATAAGACACCTAGCTCTTTGTGCTGATCCCACCCAGTCAGTCAAACAGAAATGTATCATTGAACTAGTGTTGGTTCATGCTGTTTGAGCTACAAATATACTTAAACACTTGCAAAGCAATGAACAGAAAAATATTTCTGCATTATACGGGGGAGTTTCATTTACAATAAGCTATTCATATGACAAATGCTTCATTAAAAATTAGTCTACACCATCCAATCATGAAGTATGGGGGATTTTTAGGGAATCAAAAAAGAAGAGAAAGGGAATAATTCTCGTTACACTTCTGGCTAGAAGACTGTGAATGATGATGCACTCAAAAACTTTACATGTTCCTGTACGGTAAAAATCAGTCTCACCTTTTCCCCCTGCTCTTTCATAATTTAAAACTCACTTGCTTTTAAAAGTTCAAGCCTGTCATGTAGTTAATCCTCACTGAGAGCTAGTGTAGATGACATGTTTGAAAATAATTGGTCATAGGAATAAGAAAGTTATCAGTGCTGAAATTCACTGGCTTTTTTTTAGAGAAGATATTCTCTAGAAAACATTCCCTACAAGACAGGAAATTCATTTACTTATGCTACTCTTGTGAGTGGATTTAGTAAAACACAGCTCAAAACAGCTCAGTTATAATTTGACTTGAAAATGAGCTTTGTTTTCATTGCCAGCTTTTATTATTTACCACTATTCAAGCTTTCTACCATCTTAGTGGCACAGGACCACTGATGAAAATCTGTGTCAATTGATCACTCTTGCTGCCACCTCAGCATTACTAGTCAAACTTCCCTAAATTAAAAGAATGATAAGATTGAATATTCAAGCACTCAAAAGTTTGAAAAGTTGAGGAAAAACTATAAACTATAACTTTTTGTTAAAATACAGGCTTAATTTACTTGGTGGCATGTGATATATTAAAAAAAAAAGTGTTGTCCATATACACCATTATTCAATATTTGTTTGAGAGAAAATAAAATACGCAGCACACAAGACAAAACACCAAACAGAAGATTATTTAATTTTCTCCTCAATGTTTTTAACACACTCTTGCTTTAGGAACTCAAGGAGCCAACTCTGACCCCAGCTGAGGGGAAGTGATGAAATCTCCGCTTTCCCCTTACGTTCTTGGTTCTTCTGTGTTAAGTCAGTGGATCTGTGGATCTGGGTGAGGGAGCTGCTGCATTTTGGGGCCTTTTTCTGTTACATGCATAGGTTTCCTGACAGAGGAGATGTGCAGGATGATATATATGACGCAGGAAATGAAAAATATCTACTGGAGAGGAAAAAAGTGTTCCCAGATGTTACAGTCCTCTGCCCAGTCCTCTGTCTTTTTAGCACCATCTATATCTTTAGTCAGTTCTGTAAGTAAGTAAATGCTTTACTCTCTCTAACTGTGTTTCTGTCTCTTTCTACACTGCTTTTGTAATGTTGTCAAAAAAAGCAGTCAAGCTTTGGGGATGTTGGGAAAGCAGGGTGACACAGGCACAGATGCATCTGCTGCCACTATCCCTGTGAGGTTCCAGAAGCTTTTACAGCTCAGACAATTATCACAAGTTTGGCTGTTGCCAAAGCTTCTCCATTCATCATTTACAGTATTTCAAATGAGAAATACATCCAAAACCCCATAATATCCTCCAGGATATAGGCACAACAGGATCAAAGATCAGTGACTTATAGGTAGCCATGAAAGCAAATCTCTCCAGCGATGCTGCTATGCAGAATAGCACATAAACTCAGTTGAAACGTCTGACACATATAAAAGTTTGCAGGAAAGAGTCCCAGGCGTTGATAGAAATGCTACAGCCAAATCCCTTCTCCGAACATCTATTCATAAAAGTAGGTCCCCAGCTGCATGAATCATTGCCCCAGGAAGTGAAAAATGCATTGCAGAGATTTTGATCTGAGTAGGCTGTTGCTCACTCTCTGGGTTTCATTCAGTGCTGTTAAAAATGCCCTCCTGCATCCTGGAGGTAGTGGATGAAAGAAAATCTGTGCCTATCATTTCCACATTAGTTCTTCATGGGTTTGAAACATATATAGAGATTCTTCTGAGTTTATGTGTATGGGCATAAATATATACAGAGGGAGATCTGAGATTAGCTTAGGTGGTTAGAGCACAATGCCAAGGTTGTGGGTTGGACCCCCATAGGGGCCATTGACTTAAAAGTTGAACTTGATGATCCTTGTGGGTCCCTTCCAACTCAGAATATTCTGTGATTCTGTGATCTTTGTATGTATATTTGTATGTATACAAGCATAGACGTATGCAGTACGGATTATAGACATGGGCTAAGTTTGTTATAAAAATTATAAGCAACAGTTAGTTAAAGAGAGTCGTGAGACACTGGAAGAGATTGCCCAGAAAAGCTGTGTATGCTTCATCCCTAGGCACTGTTGAAGGCCAGGTTGGACGGGACTTTGAGCAACCTGGTCTAGTGGAAGATGTCCTTGCTCACAGCAAGGGGATGGAAACCAGATAATCTTTAATGTTCCTTGTAAACCCAATCATTCTATGACTCTGTGATATGATTCTATGAACTACAGGACTCTATATGAGCATGAGTAATGCCAAGTAAATGTCAGCAATGACAGTGCTGACACGCTGATGACAATAAAGGTTTCTGTCACTGAGACGGATTTTCAAGTATCTACCTGACTGTCTGTCTAGATATACAAAAATTAAATAGGTCAACAAGTTTCTTGCAACCCTAATAGTTTTGACATGGCAAGCATGCACCAGACAAATGCCTGTCAGGATAGTTGCTGATGGAAACCATATGTTTTGTAGTCAGTTGGTTAGAACACAATGCAATGGATTAGAAAGTGCGCTACAGGCATCCTGTATATGTGTATCAAATGTAAGTATTCTACAAGGCATGACTTCTAATGTTAGGATTCTTCTTGCTAGACAGTTAGACCTCACTGGTAAGTTTTTGTTTAGCAATATTGCATAGTTCAACCGTTTTGATGCTTCCTACACTGACATCTCTGATGGTGAGCTGAGTCTCTAGCCAGACAGGTCAGAAGCAGGCATAGACCCTGGAAAAAAAGCCAGACACAGCCCTGCTCCCTGCATGTGGGTGTTTGTAGGCCACTGCTCTAGCCCATACACTAGCTGTTCTGCTGCTGCTTACTTCAGAGATGCAGGTTATGGAGATGGGGAGAGACACAGAAGGTTTTCACCTCTTGTTCTTTTGAGTTTGTTATTCCTGTTACTCACTGAATTCCCCTAGAGGGTAGCTAATGGCGATCTTCTCCTGCAAACAATGCATGATGTATACTGGGCCTCAAAGTCCATTGGGATAGGCTTTGCTCCTCAGACAACAGATTTCCTACCATGGCACTTCAGGACAACCCCTCCAACCATTTCCACTTACTCAAGATATTTTGCCTTTCTACCAGAGTAGCCACAATATTTGTAGCTGGTGAAAGACAGCGTAAAGGGCTGCTGACACCTGCAGATGGCTACACGAGTTATGGCACAGAGCAAACTAACCAGAGAGATATGCACAACAGATTTTATTTTCCCATCTGTGAGATGCATATTGGGCACCACATTCCTGTAAAAGAAAACATTAGAACCATCCACTGTCTCTGGAAAACTGCTGAATGACAGCATGGGGAATAGGGTGTTTCTCATTGACAGTGCTGCCTACTAAATACCTGTGCTAAACAAGAGTAGATGAGTTTATGTATGTGTTCATGTCTCCATGATGAGATACAGCTCCCAGACCCTGGAGCAAGGAAAGAAATGGGATCCTCCACTCCAGTTGTATACTTCTACCCTTCCACCTTCAGCCCAGCACCTAAGCCTCCCCGGTCCTGAGGCTGCTGTGCAGCTGAATATCTCACACCTGAGAGGTGTGCAGCCATTGTGGACACATGATGCTAATCTGGTAAAAATCAAGATTTCCTCAAAGTAACTGTGGTGCTTCAGTTCCTTACTACTTTCTTGCCAGCATGACTGCAATGTGCTAGAGCTGCTCTTCAAGGGCCTCATTTCTCAGAACTGCGGAGTAGAGAGTGCAAAGACTTTGTTGTCCCAAAGTAGGTGAACTCTTCTTCCACAAGTGAGTCCTCTGAAAAGAACCAGACTTCGTTACCTCAGATCCTCAGATTAAATTACCATTTTGTGGAAGCCCTGATAACTTCAGTCATCTTTCGAGAAGCAGCACCTTCATGTGTGAGCACACACATGCACACCAGCCATTCTGCATAGGACTGTGTCCACATGTATATGTACATACAGCTAGTGCATACATCTACACACTGGCACACTGAATAGCTACATCTGCATGTCGTCTCGTAGTTAAATGAGCAGCTTTTAGTACGCAGACGTAGGTGTGGGTAGTATGTGTGTCTCCCTCCCACGGGCATTTGTAACTGTGTGTCTCTCCGCACGCATGCACAGCCCGTATCTGCATAAAAAGGCTAGAAGTTGGCATCAGCAGCATTCTGCTCTTCCTGAAGGAAGAGTTGATGTGTGTAATAGCTCCAACAGAAGCAGGAGTGGGCAGCTCGTCCCAGCAGCTCACTGCAGTTTCCTAGGTAACTGAACTTGAAATAAGGTGATGTCTGGAGCTGGGCTTTATCAAATCAATTTGCTGAAGGTGCATACATTGGGGGAAAAAATCCTTGTGTAGGATCCTACTCACTGTAAAAGCCAACAATATACCATTTATTTATTTTGGTAGTTGAGGAGTTTGTTGCCTTTTAATGATCGGCAATGACATTTTCCCACTGAAGCCATCTGTGCGGGTAGGGACGTGTAGAAAATATGACTGTGCATGTTATGCATTATTTACACAAGACCATAGCTATGTGCTTTGCAGACAAATGAAGAAAAGACAGATCCCTGCCCTGAGGAGGCTGCATGATGAGCAAATGTCCCACCTTGCCTGTTTCTGGTACCTCACTTTACCCATATGAGCAGCCCAAGTACAGCAGGCAGATTGACACAGGGTAAGTTTCCTCTTCTGTCATAGAGTTCCCAAAAGACTGTGGGCCACATGGTTGGGGCAAGGTCTACAAAAATATTTGTGTGCTTACCTAGAGTGTCTGGATGAATCTGAGATCAGTGGGAGGGAGCACAATATCTGTAGGAGAAGGAGACATAGCTTCTCTGGGTGTACCTCTGCCCGGAAAACCAAAATGAGATGAGGGCATGTGGCTAGGATCCAGAGCACATTGGCATCTACTGTTGAATTACATCCATCATGATCTTGGCTTGTGCCAGGTAGCACTCAGTCAAGCAATTCTAAAGCACTGCCTGGGCATGGCATGGGCCAAACAACGTAGGAAGTGATACAGAGTGTACCACTTTGATATGTCCTCCTACACTGTCCCCCAGAAGAATTTCTCCTTGTGCAGTCCTCTCACACTAGTCCTCAAACCACTCTGAACTCAGCATGATCCAGTAAAAAAGCCCCTGACTAACGGGAGCTGATTCCTGCCATTTTTTGACTAGATGAGGCAACTACACTTGTCACAGCAGGATCATGGAAGCAAACAACATGGTTATTCCTGTGGCAGCCCAAGAGTGATGGTGTTGAGCAAGAGTGGTGGACTTTCTCACAAAGCAGCAGTAGCCTGGAACCACATCTGTCCAGCAATCCACTGTGTCACAAGCTGGGAACAACCTCCTTTCCATACCCAGCATGTACCTGGGGTAAACAGCATGACTTTTCCTGGCTGGACACTGGAAGAGTTTACCCCTTCCCTCTCCCTCCCCCTCTCTCTCTCCCTCTTTCCCTTTCCCTTTCCTTTTTCCCTTCCCTTTCCCTTTCCCCTTACTTTTATTTTCCCCCAAAAGTAAATTTCCCAATAAGAATTGACATATCCCATCAGCTATGGTCTAAAACATCTTTGTGCATGTGAATGTCTCAACATCCTTTGTTGCAAGACGTGGGACACCGGGTTTCTTGCAGTGCATAATGTTTAAGGCCATCCGATGGAGATACACTTTACTCTTCAGGCAATAACCTACCAACATAGGTAGCCAGTAAAGAGCAGGGCAGCCCAGCACTCTTCAGTGTGGTCAGTCAGCAGCCTTGCACAGAGCAAGCTGTGCTCCTCTGAAAGCATCCTTTGCTTGCTGGCTGGGTGCTGAGAGCAGAAGTAGGCACTACATGCCCTGCCTGTACAGCACAGGCAGCTGTACAGCAAGAACACAATGACCTGTTCCAGGAAAGACAGTATGACTCCATCCCAACCTCATCCTGAGACCATTTAAGCGCTAATGAGGGAGAAGGAAGAAAACCCAGAGCCTTGCAGAAGGTATGAGTTTGGGGTGACCATGGTCAGGTAAGGAGAGGACCTATTTTGTGAGGATGCCCCACAGAGCAGTTGTGAGGATGGCAATTTGTCCAACAGCCTCCAACCCCTCACCCCAATCCAAGCTAACTGCTGATCCCATGCTGCTTGTACCCGACCAGAAGGGGTCAGAGACTGGTAGTCTCCAGAAATGGCATCTCACTTCTCTGCTGGAATGGGGTTGATCCGACATGGTCAGCCATGCTTCTGCCAGCTCCAGCCCAAAGGAGGCGGCTGCCCCCTTCCCCCTGGGCCTGGCAAAACAGCAACAGCACAAAAGCACCAAAGCACCATCTTCTACTGGCTGCAAAAGCAGTACCCACTTAAACAGAAACTGCTAATGTGGGAGTGAAGCCTGCAGACCCCAGTTTTCAGAGCCTGAGCATGTCTTGGTGCATCAAACATGGGGCAGGGCAGAGGAGACTGAGGGATGTGCAAGAAGCACGTGGCCTCCCCTGTGGACACAGTTCATGCCACAGCCTGTGCCTTCTAAATTGTGGTCCCATTCAGGGGTGATGCTGTAAGCCACCACAGCCCACATGGTGCTTCTGGCCTTGGGAGCACCAGACAGCTCTGGGAATATTTGTTACTATTATTAACACAGACATGGTGTCTGTGCCCATCTGCAGCCCTTCCCTTCTCTCACCGGGGTATTGTGAGGACATGTACCTTAAAAGACTGAGTCAAATGGGGCATCAGAGTAATGGAGATCACAACAGCACTGGTTGTAACAGCAGAAGATGACGACACATTAGTGCCCGTCCTTCCATCATGTTTTTTTCAGTCTGATGTTTCTAATACCCGTGACAGACCTGTGTCTAGGACAAAGGCCCCCAAGGAGACTGGTACAGCAGGTCCAGGAATGTTTTGTGCTATTGCTGCTGTTGCATTCAAAGGGGCACACACAGGATTTCAGTAATCTCAACATCCCACTTTGGATTGACTTCACTCTGCATTTAGTTTCTGCCTTTTTCTTAGTGTGTTTGGCAGTGGTTTGGGGTGCAGAGCAGTGCTGCAGTTTGGGCTTTGGCAGCTGCAGGACAGAGAAACCACCAGGGCACCCCAGAGCATGACCTACCCCATAACCCCTGCACCATGTGCCTCACAATTCCTGGCAAAGCAGTTCCCACATGCTGGCAGGTAAATTGCTGGCATGGTCTGATATGGGATTCCTGGGTGCTCTGGGGTGCTTGACCATCACGCTGCAGCTTCTGTATCCCTACAGGTATTAAGGACAGATGGCCTTAGAGCTTCTCTTAGCTTGCAGCATTCTCCAAAGCTACTCAGCACCCCAGCACATTATAAGTCTTTAAAAGACAGGACACTATCTGAATTTATCCTGTGGCAAAGCAGACTGGAACAGCTTAGCATCTGCAGTACCCATTAACAGAGATGCTATGTGATTTCCAAGGAGTCCACGTTCCAACAGCTTCTCCCAAACTAAATTATCTTTGCAATACTTGATTGCAAAACCGCAGCAATTAGCAGATGGCTTAGGATCAAGTCTGGGACCTGATGTGACCGCAGTCAAATGTGGAGAACAACTTCATCTTCCAATTTGGTCCTGTGTCATCTTAATGCAAGTGAGGGTTTGGTTCTGCTTTTAACTGATGCCTAAACTGAAAAAGGAGGGATCTATTTTTATTTAGCAAGATACGCAGAAGCATTATCAGCAAAAATATTGCCTGCAGTGTAGAGATGTTACATTTCATTTCAGGCAAATGCTGTTAGGGCTGCCTGGGATGTGACAAAACATCTGACTGATTGTTCTCCAAGTGCTGCTCTGTAGCCCTTGGAAAATCAACACATTAAGTTTTCACTATAGGCAAGCAATTAGGCATAGAACCATTCAAATGAAATCAAAATCAAATCTGGAGAGAAAACTGCAGAACATTTGCTTGTCATTTTACCTCAGAAAGTTTTATTACCGCTGTACTTGGCACCAGCCCTGGGACAGTGCATCTGGAGATGAGGTACACAGGGGAAGGCTGAAATCCTAGAGGGGGTTTAGCCGTGAGCCTGAGAAATTGTTCACAGGTTGCTGAGCATTTGTTAGTGTGGGATATTCTGTGCATCCACCTAGCCCAACCCTGTGTGGTACATCACAGGGTCCCCATACCCTTCCCATCTCCTTTGAGGAGCAGATGAAGATGCTTTAACCCCAGCCAGTTCATCTGGGCTTTTCTGGTGCAGAAGCAGAGCATAGAGAGTGGTGGCAGGGGCAGGCTGTATGCACCTCCATTCAAAACCAGGCCACAGCCCAGGCACTCACCTAGAATCAGGAGTTAGAGAGAGCTCAGGGGCATCCTCGTTAACCCATGGCTTTAGGGCACAAGGGAGTGAGTTAACCTAAAAAATGAAAAAAACTATGCAAAGCCTTTAGAGATGCTCAGGGTCCCATGCCCAGCCCCTCTAGCCAGCATACTAACATGAAATAAGTCAGACTGTTACGAACCATACAAAGAAGACAAATAAGAACAAGTAATGCATATTTAATAGAGAAGGAACAACTTACGAAGGGCAGTGGTGGATTCTCCTATTCCATTATCCAGCTAGGATCAAGTTGACCAGTTTCTCTTGAAATATGTGCTCCACTTCAATAATAGCTCTTGCTCTGAAGTAGGAATTCAGTTCAGTAAAGTCCTGAAGTCTGTGCTATGGGTGAAGTCCTACTGAATTGCCATAACAGTCTCTTCTGTCCATAAGAAGTTGGTGGATCACTATGTTGTTCTTTTCTTTTCACGTTTGTTGCCTTTCAAGTCATCTTATGGCACTCACATGAAATATCCAAGTACCTCACAGGCTGTGAATCACTTCTGATTTGGGCTCCCTTAACGAAGTCTGCCATCCCTTTCTGTCAGATACGTCCCAACTTGTACCAAAACTTTGGGTCAGAGCTAAGAAAACCTCATCCTGTGCCACAACCTGCTCCTGCACCACAACCCCACCAGTATGCCTCCAAACCAACATATCTAACTCTGTGTTTCCCCTTCTAAAAAGAAACTGCATAATTGTGGACAATGTTTTTATCCACAGTTTTTAACTGGGCAGTGTCTCCTCCTGCCTCTTTTCACAACCTGTTGGCCTGATCAAAGGCTGCCCAGATGCCCATTTACATCAGAGAGGGGAGGCAGCTCTGCATTTTCTTTGCTTATCTTATTCCTGGACCTAGACAAAGTTTTAAAGGAATAAGAGGGTAAGAACTGGGCATTTGTATGAAACATGCAGCTCAAGGGAAGCTATTGCAAAGCAAGCAGAGAACGAGCAGAGAACGATGTGGAGTCATCTTCCAGTAGACTGGGGCAGAAACCATGCCATATTCACAGTCCAGGAAAACCATTAGGTCTGAAGAAGGAATCCCTATCTTGCAAACCTGGGGAGCCTGGAGAGGATGGTGTGGACTGAAGTCTACTGGACTACCACTGGAGTAAAGATGTGTTTGCCTTCATCACATTCAAGCTGCACCTTTGTGCTCCATGTTAGTTTATATCCACATTATGAGCTGCAGCGGTGCTCTGAGAGAGAGAGGTTTTCTATTTATAGGTACCAGCAGTACATCCCTTGACTGCAGGGCAATCTGGACACTCCAGCTTCTCCTGCTGCTGACAATTGCTTCTCTATCTGGGCCAGAGGCACAGGCACTCCTGTGTCCATGTGAGGAAAAAAGAAAGGAATTCTGTTCCCAAGCCCCAGTCTCTATCGTTCTCCCCAGGAGGATATCCATAATGGTTATTTCTATGCTCCTCTCTTTTCAACTCATGTGATCATGTTTAATCTGGCAAATAAACAATGATATGCTGAAATGCACTAGTAGCTAATACTTAATTAAGATACTTAAAGCATATGGGAATAGTTCATGTCTGGACAAAAAAAAATCTCCTGTAGAGCAAGGGGTCTAAGCTTAAACTCCTGATACCCAAGTGATGTCAATGTGGGCTGAGGTAATTCCCATCTCAGGGTGTATACACCTGCACTAAACTGAAACTGTCCTTCCATTTCTTTATCCCCTCTCCCACTTTCTGAGCAGTCCCTGGGAGCATTCAGCCAATCAAGTCCCACTTTAGCTAATTCAGAGGGAGAAATACACACAGTTGATGCTTTAAAAAATGTTCTTAAGGATCAAAGAAAAAAAGTCTGGAGATAATCTTACTGGATCGTCTATCCCAGCTACCATCTCCTCACAAAACCTATCCCAGTGCTTCACTGTCACAAACATTGGAAAGCTCATTAATTTTGCCTAATATTAATGTATCTTGTTGCAATTTGATTTCTTGTCCTATGCACTACAGAGCTGACAAATAGATTATATGAAGAACAACTGGTGAAGTTCAGGCTATAGAAGTGGTCAATGCGATGAACCGAAAACTGGCTGAACTGCCAGGCTGAAAGAATTGCAGTCAGTGGAATAAAGTACAACTGGAGGCTACTCAGCAGCAGTGAGCCCCAGGGGCTGGTGGAAGGGCCTGTAGTGCTTAACATCTTCATTAATCACCTCAACGCTGGGACTGAGTGTACCCTCAGCAAGTCTGCAGATGACACAAAACTTAAGGAAGCAGCTGATGCACCAGACAGTTGTGGAGGCCTCCAGAGGGACTGCAAGAGGCTGGAGAAATGGGCTGATGGGAATCTCACAAAGTTCGACCAAAGGAAGAGCAAAATCCTGCCCCTGGGAAGTAATATCCCCATGCCCCAGTAGATGCTGGGGGATGACTGGATGGAAAGCAGCTTTGCAGAAAAGGACATGGGGTTTCTGGTGGACACCAAGTTGATCTTGGGTTAGCCAAGTGACTTCGTATAAAAGAATGGCAATAGCAAAATGTCAAGGGAGGTGATCCTTCACCTCTTCTCAGACCTGGTGAGCCTTATCTGGAGTGCTCTGTCCATGTCTGGGCTTCCCAGTAAAAAAGTGATGAGCCACAAAGATGATTAAGGGATGGGAGCATCTGATATATGAGGAGAGGCTGAGAGAAATAGGCCTGTTCAACCCAGAGAAGGAAGAGCTCAGAGGGATCTTCTCCATGTGTATAAAAACCTGATGGGAGAAATATAGAAGACAGAGCCAGACTCTGTCATGCCCAGTGACAGGACAAGAAGAAATGTGAACAGATCGAGGTACATGATATTCCATTTAAATACAGGAACAAAACCTTTCTTAGTGTGATTGAACACTGGCACAGGTTTTCCTGAGAGGTTGTGGTTTCTTTGTCTTTGGAGATATTCAAAATGCAAAAGTAATAGCCCTGAGCAACATTATTTAGTTGACCCTACTCATAAGAGGTCCTTAGATTAGGGTTAGGGTCGCTGACAATCTTATGAATTCTCTGGTTCTGTGACTGTATTTCCTTTCTCTCTCACAGTAGCTTCTTACATTCTTGAAGATGATTGTAACATTTCTCACTCAAAGTTAGTTCAGTATTTCTTCAGAAAACTTAGCTCATGGACTCCTGAACCTTCTTCAGTCAGTGTATGTTCTGCTCAAAGTGCAGTGTCCCACACAAGATGCAGCACAGTAGCTGAACCTGAATGACAACAGTAAGTTGTTAACAGGCCACAGGGAGAACCAGGTGAGAAGACAGACTTGAAAGAGAGAAAAGACCAACAAGCAGACAACAGCTGCTACCTACCCACTGAGTACCAGCAGATACTCAGTTAAAAATTTCTGTTCTAGGTGTTATAGAGGAGATATTTTTAGAAATTTTCCAGAACTTTATGTTACACCTGTTTGGGAAAGAATATGTTCGGTTTGGCTTCTCCCTGTATATATTAAATTCTTAAATTGTTCTTTTTTTAAAAAACAAGGGATTGAGCATCAGCCTTGGCTTTCCATATCCATTTTGTGCCATCCACTCCCTTGAACCCCCAATGGGAGTTGGCAGCCTTGCCACCTCACCTGAGACCCAACTCCCACCATGTAGCCAGCAGAGGACTAGCTTTTCAGACAGCAGACGATGCTGGTGACCTCACCTGGGCTGTGCCTGCAAGCTTGGCAGGAGGTGGACGCTTCCCAGTACTCCAGAAGCCAGGACAGGAGCCAAGAACCAAGAACCAGAGCAGCCAAAGCAATCAACTTCAATGTGCTGTATTATAAAATAAATGAGCATGTGTCGAAGTAGGAAAGCTCACAACAAGGGGTTGTCTTGGACTGGCTTGTTTATGGTTTCATTCCTCACCCTTGCCTTCTCTCTCATCTCCGTTGCCAAACACAGGTACATAGCCCTTTTCAAAATACAGTAGAAACCAAGGGAATAAAAATCCTTAAAGTCATACAAATATGAATTCCTCTCTCATAAAGAAAGCCACCATCTTAGTACCCTATCAGCCTAGGCACTGACAGTTGTCACCCCTGCAGAGCAGGCACCAGATGGGTAAAGGAGGGAAGAAGTTGTGCTTTTCCTTGGCTTATAGCTGTATTCTGAAAACCTAAGGAGGGTGTTTTGAACTGCTTGATGGTTTCTGCCTACTTTATTACCTAAGAAAAGACAGTGAACAGCACCAGAAATGCTTCAAAATGAACTTATACGCTGTGAGAAAGCAAGAAAGGGTGCTGTGAGCAGAAAATAACAGTAACCAGTGACCCCCAAACACCCTAAGGTGTTTATGTGAATAAATCTGCACATTTCAGCATATTCCCAGATCCTACTGCCCTATTTATCTGGGGGAAGGTTTTCAAACATTCTAGCCTGCTTGAGCAATGAATAGATGAAATCAGGTATCTTACTGTTTGGAAATGATTTAGCAGTGTGTTTGTAAAATTAGGAAGGGCGAAACCTTAACCAAAGTCTGATATGTCTACTCTGATATTGCATGTATCTCTGTTTCTTTGTTTCTTGGTTGGTTCTAACTGCAATTTTTCTCTGTGTGTTTCTTCTGAATATAAATATCTGGGTGTAGTACTAATGTGTACTTATATAATACAAGACTGTAAGATCTAAACACAATGTGAATGTAGGAATCAACTAAAAAATGTGTCATTATTTTGAGTGAAGCACAACAACAAATTCAGAATCTAAACCCTGTCTTCTTGTCCAAAATATGAAAGGAAGAAGACAATTTAAAACCTTTTTCTCCCCCCATTCCTCATCTTGCAGGCATATTAGTGAGGAAGGAGGTATCTGCTAATCTTTCTTTAGAAGGGCTCTTAGCTCTTCTTGTGCTTGTTTGGAGACAGTGACAGCTGTTCAAGGGACAGTGGGTTGGCTGCACTCACTGCTGCGGATCTGAGGTGCTGGTGGAGATGTCTTGAGGTCTGTCCTGCAGAGCAGACCATCAGTCATGTCAGCCTCACTCTTTGACATAAAAACTGACTTACGGACCTTTCTTTCTTTCTTTACATTCTGGCTCAAGCTTCCTTTTCACTTCACTAAGAAGAAGATCACAGGGACCAACAAGGATTATCACTCTGCTATGCCTGCTGCAGAAGACAGGACCACCTCCTTGGCTTCTCCTCTAGGTGAAGTGATCTCTGTAGAGACCACCTAGGTGACATCCCGAGTCTTCAGCTTCCCTAAGAGCACTGGTGATACTGCACCTTTTTTTTTTTCTACTAAACTTTCTCAGCTTTATTGAGATCTGAACTCTTGAGATATGGTGATAAATGTTAAGTCTGTCCTCCCTGCTTTTCTTCCATTTTTACAAATTGCAGGCTTGGTGCTCCTGAATTAGGATATCTATTTCCAGAATAGCAACAGTGGATTTCAATCTCTGATGTATTTAATGAGAAATTATAAATTAATAGGTCTTCTTCATAGAAGATCTATGCTAAATCCATATGGGATCCTTAAGAACTGCACAGTCAAAATAATTGACTGTCTGTACAGCTGTAATAAACACAATTTAATTTAGGAATATCAGGGCAGTCTAAAATACAAAAAAAACCCCAAGAAAATCACATGGCAAAAGGGTTTAATTTGTCCTTGGCAGACCTGGTTATGCCAAATTTAATTAAGCAGTTCTATTTGTGTCAATAAATTATCATCCAAGGTAAAATAAAAGTCATTCAATTTGTTAAAACTCAACTTTATTTAGATGCACAATTAGTGGGTTTATCCTATTGCAAAATAATTCAGTCCAGGAATCAATGTTAGCACCGAGTACAACTGAGTTTACAAATAGTCTTCTGACACTAACTGGCTACAGCTACAGACAGAATGTTTTATATAAATGGCATACTTCTCTTTCTCATACACACACAGAGACAAACAGGTATCTCTGCAACCATTTTCTAAAAATCATTAGCTCAATGCTACTGTAATACTACTAAAACTAATAAAATGTTTTCTTACAGAAACTGCTGAAGGCAGCTTCAGGAATAAGACAAATTAAAAAAAAAAATAAATAAAGCATTTATAATCTTGTCTGTCTGCATTTTCTTAAAGGCTATGCCTTAGTCCTGTCTTTGTTTCATACCATTTTCCAGTAAAATATGGGTGAAATCAGATCAAGGAAACAGTACCAAGAGCAAGCCTAATGGACTCTTAAAAGTAAGCTCTCTCCCATCATATTGCTTCAGCAAGGATGGAAAACATTTCCAATGCTGCCAACTATATCAAGATGCCTGCTAACCTGTTTGTAGAAGCCTAGTTGTGGAGGATGGGCAAGATGTGTTCATGCATATTTTATCTAGGAGGACTTGATAAGCCCACCAAAAAGTGAATTGCAGCCTAGAAAATTGTAATCACTGGGAAATTGTCACATCATCTAACCTGAGACACCCAGTATGTAATTAAGGCAGTAGCTGCCTAATGTGTCTGCACTGGCAAATTGGGTCACTCCTCGTTTTACCCAGCTCCACTGATCACGCATCCTGTGTGCCTGTTAGCTCCCTTTGGGAGTGAACTTCCAGGAGGAAACTCAGGCTCCTTGAGGGAACAGCATCTCCCAGGGTCTGCAAAGAGAGGGCACTTGGAAAGCAAGAAATCTCGCTGCTTCCAAAAGACACACTCCTTCAATTCTGTCTCGGCAGGCTTTGCTCACCAAACCTTTCTTTTTAGGGACAGGGAATGGCATGCCCTTCCTGATAAAAAAAGAATGAAAAAACAAAACAACAAACTCCCACTTCTCTAAAGGCTGGGAAGCTGTGTAATTAATATATCCATTTTGAACAGAGAAAACTCCATGTATATCCCAGAATCACAGAATATGCTGAGTTAGAAGGGACCCGCAAGGATCACTGAGTCCAACCCTTAGCTCTGCACAGGACCATCCCCAAGAGTCACACCATATGCCTGAGAGTATCATCCAAATGCTGCTTGAACTCTGGCAGGTTCGTGCTGTGACCACTTCCCTGGGGAGTCTGTTCCAGTGCCCAACCACCCTCTGGTGGAAAAACTTTTTCTAATATCCAACCTAAACCACCCCTGACACAACTTCAGGCTGCTCTCTCAGGTTCTGCCACTGCTCACCACAGAGAAGAGATCAGTGCCTGCCCCTTTGCTTCCCCTCATACAGAATTTGTAGACTGTGAGGAGGTCTCGCCTCAGTCTCCTCTTCTCCAGGCTGAACAGACCAAGTGACCTCAGCGACTCTTCATACAGTTTCCCCTCAAGGCCCTTCACCATCCTCTTTGCCCTCCTTTGGACACTGTCTAACAGCTTAATATCTTTCTTGTATTGTGGTGCCCAAAACTGCCACAATATTGTGGTCGCACCAGTGCAGAGCAAAACGGGAAAATCCCCTCCCTTGACCAGCTGGCGATGCTTTGCCAGGACACGGTTGGCCCTCCTGGCTGCCAGGGCACTGCTGACTCATATTACACTTGCCACTGACCAGGACACCCAGGTAGGTCCCTTTCCATTGGCACTGCTTTCCAGCATCTCATNCTTTGCCCTCCTTTGGACACTGTCTAACAGCTTAATATCTTTCTTGTATTGTGGTGCCCAAAACTGCCACAATATTGTGGTCGCACCAGTGCAGAGCAAAACGGGAAAATCCCCTCCCTTGACCAGCTGGCGATGCTTTGCCAGGACACGGTTGGCCCTCCTGGCTGCCAGGGCACTGCTGACTCATATTACACTTGCCACTGACCAGGACCCCCAGGTAGGTCCCTTTCCATTGGCACTGCTTTCCAGCATCTCATTCCGCTGTCTGTATGTACATCCTGGGTTGCCCCATTCCAGGTGGAGAATCCAGCACTTCCTCTTGTTGAAATGCATCTAGATGGTGATTGCCCAGTCCTCTAATTTGTCAGCATCTCTCTCCAGGGTCTCCTTGGTTTTAAGGGAGTCAACAGTGCCTTCCAGTTATGTGTCATCTGCAAACGTGCTTAGTGTCCTTTCCAGTTCCATGCCCAAGTCATTTACAAAGACGCTGAAGAGCACTGGGCTCACAATGGAGCCCTGTGGAACCCAACTAGTGACAGGTGACCAGTCTAATGTTAGCCCATTAATATTACCCTCTGTGCTTGACCCATGAGCCAGTTGCTCACCCATCACATGATGTGTTTATCCAGCTGTGCTGAACATTTTGTTGAGAAGGATCCTGTGAGAGACAGTATTGAGAGCTTTACAGAAATCCAAAAAGATTGCATCAACGAGCTTTCCTTGTCTTCCACGAGTTCTTCAATAATTCCCAGAATTATCTTCTCCATAACTTTACCAGGCACTGAAGTGAGACTGAAGGTCTGTAGTTTCCCGAGTTCTCCTTCTTGCCTGTCTTGAAAATCAGGAAAGCTTTTGCCAGCTTTCAATCAGCTGGGACCTCTCCAGATTCCCAAGATTGCTCAAAAATCATTGAGAGGGGCTGTGCAATGATAACAGCCAGCTCTTTGAAGATTCTTGGATGAATTCCATCAGGCTCCATAGCTTTGCAGGGATCCAGCTGAAGCAGAAGACTCCACACAATTTCAGGGTCCACTCGGAGTTGATAATTCCTGCAGTCATGGTCCTCAGAATCAGGGCAATGAGACCCTCTTGGTCCATCGTCTGTGTGGAAGACAGAGGCAAAGAAAATGATAAACACCTCCGCCCTGTCTCTGGTCCTGCTTGTGAGGTGACCATCCATATCCAACACTGGATTACATTTCAATACTGCCACCTACTACTAATATATTTTAAAAAAATCATTTATTGTGCCACACATTCTGGAAAACCCAGTTACAGCTGACCTTTAGCCCCAAAAAATTTCTCCCTACAGCAGCAAAAAGCATCTCTTGGTGATGTCAGTTGGTGAAAACGTAAGACTGGGAAAGGAGGATCGCAGAAGGAATGCTGTGCTGCTCCACCTCATACTAACACACAGGAAAGGACTTGTTAGAAATGGCAAGGTTGAGGAAACCTAGGCTGTGGAAACCATGAGATTGAGGAGATCAGAACTGGGGGTAGACGAAGCAGAGCAGCATGTAAAATCAGAACCATGGAGCTGAGGAG